>CM031241.1:640238142-640748142 GCA_018340775.1 Taxus wallichiana var. yunnanensis | reverse complement strand
TCTACTCAAAATAAATAGGTCCAATGGTGTAGGAAGAAAGACCACACTTCCTTTTGTCTTCAAGAAGGATATCTTGTTGTTTCTTATAAAGGATCAAATAAGTAGGAGTTTCCTTATAGTAATATTGTATTTCTTTTGTTTAATCTTGAATAAAATTTTGAATATTACTCTTACCTTGTAGGTTAAAATATAAACTTTTGTGTGTGTGTGTGTGTTGAATGTGGGAATGTTCGTTTCTTCTTAATGATAATGGTCACAAATAATACTAGGATTCCAAGTCTTTAATATTTCCATGTTTGCTCAAATGGATGACTATTATTTGTGATTAGATTAATTTCCTTTTTAAATCAAATGAACATGATTTTTCACCGCAAAGTTTAGTGATGTAACCCATTGTTCTCAAATTGAAATCTATGATTTTATATGATTACATTCCTCTTTCTTTCTCTCTACAATGAATTAAATCATTAGAATGAATAAGTGTGTCTTATAATGTTAAGTATGGTTTCTTGTTTTTTAAGGAGTTCAAATGTTAATTGGAATTATAGTATTGCACGGATCATGAAATTATATGTGATTAAATAAATTAGTGTATTAAATTTTTTATTTATAATACATTTGTGTGTGTGTGTGTGTGTGTGTGTGTGTGTGTGTGTGTGTGTGTGTGTGTGTGTGTGTGTGTGTGTGTGTGTGTGTGTGTGTGTGTGTGTGTGTGTGTGTGTGTGTGTGTGTGTGTTAAATGAATAAGTTCTAATATAATCTTCTAACTATGAGAAGATATGTACACCTCAGAATAAGAATATAGATGTGTATATGTATGTATGTATGTATGTATAACTCTAAGAAGATATGTATACCTTAGGAAGAGGAATATAGATGTGCATATATATATATATATATATATATATATATATATATATATATATATATATATAAAATAAACGTATGCCCAAAATAAAGAAAAATAATAATAGTAATGAATGATTTTGGAAGGGGAGCACCACAACCTAGTTGCGGTCTCATCCCAAACCCTTCTTGGCATTGCTCGGGCTTAGCCACCTCCTAGGTGCAGCCATTCACATAAACCCTTCTTTGATCCCTTACCATACCAATCTGTGACCAATATGACTTCAACACACACACACACACACACACACATTCAAAAATATAGCTCCACCTCGCGCATATGGGTCGACAGTCCTACCCCTAGAACTTGCAAATTTGTAATATTAAACTAAATTTTAGACACACATATACATATGCACACATAATGGTGAGTATATATACAATATCTTCATCAAGTAAGATGTGCATATACAAGACAACCCCGCTATAAATCATTAATGTAGAACACATGCAAGAATGGAAAAAAATCCTCAAAACTACTCCACTCCTTCCCCGTGGAAGCTCTAGATATTCTTGCGAGAAAAATGATAAGAAATGAATGAGAGAAGAAAATGAAGGATAATAAGAATATTTATGGTTTTTTACCAAATCCTTAGATCAAGGGTGTAGGATCTTTTGATACTAGGGCCTTAATTAAACCTAGGCCTTCTATTATGAAGTAGCCTCCTAGTTAACTTGTCTTTTGAACTTTGTAAGTGGGTATATTCTTACTCCTCACCTTGGATATATGAATAAAATGATTTTATGATAGATCAATGTAATTAAATAAAAATGACGTTTGAACTTGGGAACATTAAGTTGACCAAGTGGTCAATTAAGCTATTTTAGGCCTATTTAAGCTAACCAAATCTAAGTCACCTTGTTCTTGTAAACTATATCATTATTCTTGAATCCATTGTTCACAAATGTTATTGCATCTAGTTAAATCTAGGTAAACCTCTTGCACAAATATTATAAGGAAATTCTTCTAGTGACTATAAATTACTTTAATGCGACTATGGTACTTTGTGCGCATGAATAATATCCCATTCTCTTCACCGAATTTTATGGAGTTGGAATTATTAGGATTAATGATTATGGAATGGGTAAAGGTTTCGTCTTCGCAACTCTTGGTTTCTTCATATACTCGCTTGGAGTCGAGGTCAACATAACCTAGCTATCCTTAATCGTGCAAACATTTGTAATGAGGTGTCATTATTTTATTTTTTATTCCAATATTCCCTAGTAAATTTGTTTGATTTGGGACATCCTTGGCTAAATCACATTTAATTCCTAACTAATGTTTTAAAAAATTGCCTCAAATTTAACTAGGTTTTGAGCTATCTTGTGGATAAATTATGGTCATAAAATCATAGGCATTACATGTTATCAAACTCATTGATTTACCATACATTATATGAAATTAATCCTACCTATCTCAATTTTATTTTGGCTAGCCTAGAATGCATGTTGAATAATTAATATCTAAATCATATGTTGTTTGAATAGGTTTCACATTAAATAATAAGATATATATCTTGTTAATTCTCCATTCAATTATCTTCTCTAATTTTATCAACATCGAATTTGTCTTGTTATAGAGTAATAGGTTCCTCTCTTTTCTTGATTTCATTTTCAATTCACCTTATAGGACCAACTCATCTAAATACATAAAAAGACTATATATTTTTTAGATTTGTTGTTCTTAAGTGAAGTTAAATTCAACAAAACAATGACATCAAGATTGTGCAAAACTCCACCTATGTGAAACATGATATAAAACATCACTTAAGAACATAAATCCAATAAATATATAGAATATTATATGGTCACATGGGTATTAAAAATGAGTTAGAATAGCTAGATGAATTGAAAATAAAATTAAGAAAAGAAAGGGATATTTTATTTTTTGACTCCATGGTTAAATCTAAAGCAATGATGTATTTAGGGGTGTTTTAGTTTTATTTTGTTCTTAAGTGAAGTTAAATTCAACTAAACAATGACATCTAGATTGTGCAAAACTCCACCTAAGTGAGACATGATATAAAACATCACTTAAGAACATAAATCCAATAAATATATAGAATATTATATGGTCACATGGGTATTAAAAATGAGTTAGAATAGTTAGATGAATTGAAAATAAAATTAAGAAAAGAAAGGGATATTTTATTTTTGACTCCATGGTTAAATCTAAAGCATCGATGTATTTAGGGGGTGTTTTAGTTTTATTTTGTTCAAATGGCATACATTTTCTCCAAATGTCGCATGAACACTATTGTTTTTGGTGTTTTGTGGTAAATTTTCTTTTTCTTTTTTATTAATTTTTAACAACTATTAAAATTAAAATATAATAATAAAAATTAATACATTTGATTCTTTAAAGCATGGTCTTGAAAATGACATCATCACATAGTTTTACAAGTTTTTATCCTTAATAGGGAATCATGTTTTTTTGCAATCCATGTTAACTATTAAATTCTAATGATATGGATCATATTGTGAGATCTGAAATGTTGATTGAAAAAAATTCATATGGTTATTTCAAAAATGCTCTTTTATCATATTATGGATCGTGAAAATAGAACATCTCTAATAAATGTTCGTAGGTTGTGGCATGTTCAACCCAACATTATCTTTAGTGTCACCATCCGACGTTTGTTGATAGGCCATGTTATTAGCATTGGATCCCTTGAGTGTTAAATCCATTCATCACAAATGATCCTTTCCTCACATCGATTGAGGGGTGTGATTCCTCAATTCAATTAAACATTTGCATGTTTCCAATGGTATTGTGACATGTGTATTAAAATGAAGCTGGACTATAGTTTTTGCTTTTGATTTTTTTGTTGTGGCAACATATGGTTGGTCGTTGGCTTTATGTGCACTGTTCATTGAAAAAACGTAGGAGTTATGGGACATTAATGCATTGACTGTCATGTACAGAGCAGGTCGCTTTTGACAGTTTTGAGTGGCTCGAGGAAAACGCCTGTTTGTTTCTTGCACGCTGTGTAATTTCTCATTTCCATCTGCGCGCCAGGAGGTGAAGGACTCTGAAGAGCAAGGTGAGTTTTCATGGCAAGGCGATTTAATCTGTCTGTTCTCATGTTTTTGTCTGCTGTTTATGTTTTAGTTGGAGTGGTTATTGGCAAATAGAACTATAACAATGGAAATCTGTGTCTGGTGCCGTAATGTATTTGCTAGAACTATTAGCATAACCTCTTTAAAGATACTATTTTCTGAGAGAGATTAGGACAACAGATTTTGAACGTTTTTTTACAGATTAGGACACTGCGAGTGGTCTTAGCTTCACAAATATCAAGCTGCATGGCAGGCCTCGCAACTGCCCAAACAAATGTGAAGTTAGTCTCAAAATCAAGACCAGTCAATCACCCTTAAATCGTGTCTAAGAGAATAACTGCTAATATAAAAAAAAATGATGATACGTTTCAGTAGATATGCCTGATAGACAACTTGATACACAAAGCGCTGACTGTCACAGAGCGAATATTTAAATTGTTGCAATGCTTGCAAAAGTGAGTTTTGTGGTCGTCTATTTAAGAGTGTTGCAATAGACAAGCAATAGTTGTTGGTATAAGAGGTCCATAGTTGACAGATGGCATATCCAGAATTTATAGCAACACCCTGCACATTTGACACAAAAACCAATCCCGGCATCAGTCAAAACCAGGGCCACCAAACGAGCAGTGGATTAAAATTTCAAAGGAATGAGTTAACATGATTTAAGTGCAGCGTCCACAGTTGCACTTAATGATTGAAATATCTTCCAAGATATACCATACCTTTTGACAAAAACGACCTGAACGAGCAATCCTATGAATGTAAAGCTCACGATTGTTGGGAAGGTCGTAGTTTATCGCCATGGAAACCTGAACTTTACAAAAGGTTGAATGTAAATGTACTTCAAAATAGATAGAAAGAACAGAGGAAAGGGCCAAGGACAAGAACTTGCCTGCTGAACATGAAGACCACGAGCCCAAACATCTGTGGTGATTAATACCCGAGTTGTACCAGCACGAAATTCAGCCATAATTGCATCTCGGTTTTTTTTGTGGCATATCTCCATGCATAGACGAAACTGTGAAATTATTGCTCTGCATCTTCTCTGTAAGCCAGTGAATGTATAGATACAAAACAAAGGTTCCATGGTCAGATTAATATAATATCTATGACAGAAACAATCAAGCATTTTACATGCCATACCTTTCTTTTCGTGTTGCAAAATATGACAGCTTGAGTGATGGTAAGAGTATCATAAAGATCACATAAGGTGTCAAACTTCCATTCTTCCCTTTCAACAGCAACAAAAAATTGTTTGGTGCCCTGTAATTCACAATATATTGCATGAGTATGCTTGATTCAGAAGCAATGCAAGGAAAAATCAAAATCATATAAAGTATGTCAAACTAATCAATCAATAGCATTACAGTAAATTCAGTCTCATGCATACCTCTAGCGTCAATTCATCACGTTTGACAAGGATCCGAACAGGAACAGTCATGAATTTGTTTGTCATCTCCAAAATCTCATGTGGTAAAGTTGCAGATATCAGCACGACCTGTCAGATGACAACACAGTCACATTGACGCTCAAACTAGGAATGAAGCTGGTGTATCTTGAAGACAGAGGATTCGCTGAGCATACCGAACGAGCCAATTAGAATAATTAATGTATAACAACTATAATAACTAGTTGGAAATACAGACACCAATTGAATGAATTCGATTGTAAATGTATAGCTACGCTGTTTAATATTAGAATATTAATGGCGTTGTCTACAGTACGAATTAAAAAGAAAGGGACTGAATACCAACCCTGAGTCCCGCCATGGTTGTTTCATATTTGTTGTACACTTGTCTACAAAACCCTGTGACTTTGTTCCTGTCTACTCCGACTCTCTTAACCGCATAATCTGTGATACCCAGAATTCAGACTTCATCATTTCGTTGAAAAGAAAGCCAAAAAAAAGAGCAATATGTTTTCACATTGTTATCGGTTACAGTATAGGAAACAATAACAACAAGAAGAACGAGAGCATGCCTTAAAACTGCGCAGGTTTGTCCAAGGGCAGTTTGCCAGAAAAGCTGGTGTTCTGAACATGATGGCAACTTGAATATTGTATGAAATGTGAGCCTTCTGTCTGGAAAAATGAACTTGGATGGTCAATAGTCTTAGTGTGGCTAAAGCTTCTTGCATAAAAAATTCATTTGCATAATTATTACATATTCCTCAAAATCAAGTATCGCTCAATTATTTTCTCTTTGCAATGTCCTAGTATATTCCTGTCTCGCAAGATTGGTGCAAGAAAATCAACACAAAGCATACATTAAAATGTATAGTGGATAAGGCTTCAGGAAACTAGTTAATCACATTTTTATAATGAGAACTATCAGAATCGCCTCTTCCCTTTTTACAAAAGAAAAAGTAGCATACGTGTTAAGTCCATGGGTTGTGTTTGTACGATGCTGGACTTCTGGATGGAATAAGCTCAAATACTTACAGTGGTCTTACTGCAATGCGCATGAGCATGCAGGTGCTGTGTTTCCTTAGAACTTATGGAAAGAACACGGACTCCCATCGGTCGGTGCCAAAGAAGTGCACTGATTCACAATTCAAGAAGTGTCAGGACCATGTATGTGTCCAAATTGTGTAAAATTAAGGATTCATACTCAGTATGAAGCTCTCATTTGTTAAATACACCGTAAACCAGGAATTAAGAGAAACAATAGATCTTAAGGTTGTACCTGTATAATCAGGATTTGGCACATAAGTAGTTGCGCTTAAAGGCCATAATTACCACCAACCAAGCTTTGCTTGCAGCAAGACTTTGCGTTATATGCATATGCCATGCCAAGCTGATCTATATACCTGTGCAGTTGTAAAAAGTGTTTCAAGATCAATTGCTATTTCAATACCGGCAAAAAATTGGAAAATCTAGCAATTTTATTTATAATAATGGCTGGATATGTTTTTTTGTCTTGTAGTTGTTGGTCAGTTACCTTCTGTTTCTCACCATGTCTTATGTTGAAGAAGGCTGGCCCTTGAAATTTTTCATTCCTTTTTCAAAAAGAAAACAGTGAGTCTTTATAGTCACAATTTCCAGAGTAAATCAAAATAAAAGGTTCACAAAAGACAAGCTTACCAAAAACTAAAGACAAAAGCATTGGTGACAAGATTGTGTCCGCTGTTATAAGCTCCGCCAGCTTCACCAACCCAAGCCCTTGAGCAAGGCCCAAAATTTTCCAAGATTGTTTTGAGGCCTTTAAACATAGACTTTTCTCGCTTAGATAAGATGGATCCAATATCTTCTCCACAAGATGTTTGTCGACACCTGTAACCAGAGAGAAAATGACAGCATCTAAAAAATTAATACGATGAGCATACTTTGACGAAAAAAAACAACTCATATACCTGCCCCTAGATTGTAGATATGATGGGCAACAACATCTACAGTACTTCTTCATCAGCAGTATACTGTGAAGCACTGATTCTTGTTCCAACACCACTTCCACTCAGCTCATTTCCTAATCCCAAAAATATCAATATTCTTGTCATGTTCTTGAAAGAAGTTTGCGCACACTTCGTAAATCAATTACAATGAGATACTCATGGATGCCATATAACATCACTCAAAAATATCTTGGGATGAAGATGCCAAAACAACTTAAATAGCAGCTCACCTTGTTCCCATGCATTTATCTGGTAACCGTGATCGACTGTGTGTTGAATAAAATCATAAGCATTGGTTAAATCGCATGGTCCTCCCAAAACACCCTTCGATACTTCTTTCTTCCATTCAATGCATTCAATCAAATGCTATTACAGCCCTTCAGTCACACTTTAATATCAGGTCACATCTTCGAAATTGAGCAGTAAAAGATTAAGCTTGTAAGGATAAACAGTCTCAAAGTCATTATAGAACATACCCTGTTTTCCTGAAAAACAAGTTCAGGGCATCCCATCTTGACATGGGAAGGCATCCATCCATGAATCCAAACATTACAGAAACATTGTTGAGAAAAGGATGACAAGGTTGCTTCAAGTCTCCAACATCGTATATGGCTTTGTCTTGTGATGTTGCACACAATCTTATTTTTAATGGATCAAAAGTCTGTGAGACTAAAAGTATTAGCCAGGATTTATTATCTTTTGTAACCTAGAGTCTATTCTCGGGAAGTATCAAACAAACAACTGTGACTGTTTACATATATCAATCCACCAGTCTAATCTACGAAATTCACAAATTTAATGGATACTTGAACCTCTACACAAAGTCTATTCAAAAAATTATCAAACAAACAAACCTCAATTTTATATTCTATCAACTTGGGTCTAATCTACCATAAAGCATCAAATTCATACAAAAATTATAATTACAAACCCGATGAATTTCTATCCTTGCATCATGCAGAAAATTGCAGGCTTTTACCACTTTTTATTGGTTTGAATTGCCATCCCCTTTTTGGAACCGCTTTTTTGTCACATTACCTCTGTTACAAAAGTCTTTTTAGTTGATTCTTTTTTGTTTCTGCAATAATAGAATTGTTTAACTTGGTAGAGCTTAGACAAACATGCATAAAATATTAAGACCTGTAGTCTTTGCTGGAAAGCAATGGAAAACAAAAACTATTTTTCAAATGTGAAGAGTTCTGGATTGCTGTGTTTGTGACTTTGTTCCTGTCTACTCCAACTCTCTTAACTGCATAATCTGTCATACCCACGATTCAGATTTCATCATTTCATTGAAAAGAAAGCAAAAAAATAGAGCGAGAAATCACCATAACTTCTGAAGACGAATAATAAATTATGGAACGTATATCATACAAAAGCAGTTACCAATGAGTTTTTCAGCGCTGACATTAGCTCCAATATTCTTGGTGCAAGCGCCACATCCAACCCCTTGCCTGTATATTTTTGGCGCTTGCCATATGCACCGCTCCACGGTTCAAAGATGCTGGAAAGGAATCGTACCCACATGCTTGCGCTGCAATGTACAATGCACATTAGAGTTGTTAGCTTTTGTGCAAGGGCGTAAGTTAATCTGAATATCTCATTTTAATTGACAATGAAGAAAATAGGCTTTAGAAGAAAGATGTACATACCTTTGACAGGCTGAAAGAAAGGATAATAGGCTGCTCTGGATTTGTGAACGCATTGGTCACAACAGAAGACTGTACTAGATAAGAAGATCATTATCATACATGCTGTGCAGCACAATTCGTATCTCTCGTCGAGCTCCATTGTTAAAATACAGAACAGCAATACATTCACCAAAAGCAATACATCCTCCATAGAAATTGGTGTGGATTGCTTTTGTTTTCAGTGTGCAATCAATCATTTGATTCCAAACTTTTTTTTGTCACACTCCTTAAATATACGTTTTCACATTGTTATGAGTAACAATATAAGAAACAATAACAACAAGAAGAACGAGAACATGCCTTGAAACTGCCCAAGTTTGTCCATGGCCGGTCTGCCAAAAAAGCTTTGATGGCCTGAACATTATGACAACTTGAATATTATATGCAATATGAGCCTTCTCTCTGAAAAAATGAACTTGGATGGTTGTCTTCAAATATGCTAAACTTCCAGAAACTACTAGCTAATTTGGCAAGAGCTAGCTTCTACCGAAGTTTGGACTCAAGGCAAAGAATTCACCAGTAGCAATCAGAATGAATAATGCTTCTACATATTCCATTGTAATATTCCATGTATGTATAGCTACGCTATTTAATATTATAATATTAATGGCATTGTCTACAGTACAAATATAAACCATGATCACAATACTGAGAAATACTGTCACTAAAATAATTTTAGACGGGTATGGGTGGATAGTTTTAAAATTGATGAAAAGAAAGTGAATGAATACGAACCCTGAGTGCCGCCATGGTTGTTTCATATTTCTTGTACACTTCTGTACAAAACTCTGTGACTTTGTTTCTGTCTAACTCTACTCCAACTGCCTTAACCGCATAATCTGACAGACGCACAGTTTAGACTTCATCATTTCATTGAAAAGAAAGCAAAAAAAAAGACCAAGAAATCATCACAAGTTCTGAAGAGGAATAATAAATTATGAAACGTATATCATAAAATACAGTTACCAATGAGTTTTTGAGCGCCGACATTAGCTCCAATATTCTAGCTGCATGCTACAGTGGGCCATGAACTTAATCGGTGTAATGTATTGTCAAGATCTTTAAACAAAACATGAACCGAGTCACAGGTTGTCTAGAAAAATGGCTACAAAACACAGTTCAAAGCGGGTATTGCTTTTCCAAAACAAAGATTGTAGTTTTCTTATACGCACCGAAGAGAAGCCAGTCATAACGAGGCCACTTGCGTACCATGTATCTCTCATCGAGCTCCATTGTAAAATACAGAACAGCAATACATTCACCAAAAGCAATGTGATTATAACCCAAAATTAAAAAAAAAAGTTGGCTGATCGAGGAGTAGTTGTAATGGAAAACATATATTCAGAGCATAAATGAAAACCTGTGTTAGGTTCCGAACTTTTTGGCTGAGATATAACAGACATAATACTATTAATGTTCAGCGTTTTATCTTGGATCGGACAAATAAGAGTTCTGAGACTTTAGCAAAATAAAACCGTGCGCGACAGCCCATAGCGATCGTGTACGTGGATAGAGTAGATATAGGCATTTTTATGGCCACCGTGTGCTGCAAGAATGGTGCTGCACAAGTTGCAGTGTGCGCACCGGGCATGTTCAGAAGCAGAACAGACAAAATCGATACTGTGCCTGCATAGTGAACATGACTTGTCCATGGTCTATTTTCAAAAAAGCCATTAATGGAAAGCATGGTTGCACAAAAAAAAACTGCCCGGATTTACAATTAAATACAAATAGGATACTAATGTAATGAAACGTCTTTAGTCAGCATCAGACACATATGCCAAGAGATATAGCTTCTAGCATATTTATGAATGAGGCGAATCAACAACAAGAAACAAGGTAAAACTGTGCGCATCAAGTTGACAATGTCATTTTCATTTCCACGATTCAAAGACAAGGACATACTGCATTTGCACAAGCAACTGGAGCACATTTGAGGAAATGCAATTGGTAGCTTTATAGGCGGAAAAATAACATTTTTTGGATGTCATGCATAAGAATTGCCTGCTTCTTATGTATACCGCGTGTAGAAGCATAGTGAGGGTGTGTTGTCTGGTTGATAAAATCTAAGCATATCGAGCGCGAGCTCTAAATGCTTTGCTGCTTAGAGTGATTCTTTAACAAAACAGGTTCTGAAAACATATCATATTTGAGCTATATTCTGTCAATCTTAAGCTTGTAAAGAAACATTTCTTCTCCTTAGATGCTTTGCTTTCTCTATCCAAAAACTTGTGCACAGCATGTGCATACAATATTGTTAAAGAAACGCTTTAAAGCAGCAGGTTATTTGCATTTGACATTGGATATATTTACATTTTATCGAATACTTTACGCACCTTGACTATGCTTCGACATGTGGCACACATATGAGCAACACAAAACTGTATTTGCTTAGATGTGTTCGTAGGTGCTTTGGCAAAACACTCTTTCTTTCGCCTTGCCTTTGAACCATTGCGATGTACATGAAAGTGTAAAGATCATTTGACCTGCAATCATTTGCATTTGAGGAGCCTATATTCTGTGTCTTTCACAAAAAAATGTTTCTTTCACTCTTTCTGCATTGAACTCTCTGATAATTTATTTAATTAAGAACCGCATCTTAGATAGCGTATTCATTCGACATTGTTCACAAACGCTGCATAGAAAAGCTTCATCGCAGTACTTCCTGCTTGAATTTGATTGTAAACCTGGTCACTTTTTTTTTGTCTTACCATCCTTTCAATTTATGGCTTGTATGAAACTAGACCATGGGAAAGATATCTTCAGTTTGCAGTTTTAATATTGCTTTTGCACATCATGGCTAACGCTTTGTTTTTGCTGGTCTCTATCTTTTATTTTTTCAGTGGATCTTGTATTGATTAACACTGTCAGAGCTGCTTTTGCTGCTGTTCGCTCTTGTCTCTCGAACAAGATTTGTCTTTTTCACTATATTGTATTCTTTGCATTGTTCTTTGCATTTGAACTTTGACATTGTTGATCAATAGAATAACTACTCGACATAAAACAGAACAAACAAAATCAAGGCTGCATCTGGATACAAATCATGGTTCTCTTGTATCGTATAGATGCAATGCACAAGATGGTTGCAAATGTTGCCTAGACAAGCTTCGCTCCACTTGTGCTCTTGTTGAATTTGATTGAAACTGGTCACTTTATTTTGGTCTTACAATGACTTCAAGTGACTTGATGAAAGTAGTTGATGGCAAGGCATCTTCAGTATCTTATATTACACTTTATTGTCTTGCCGAAGGCATGGATATTGTCTTCACTTTACCAATTAAACATTTGCATTGTTTTCAATCGTATTGTCGCATGCGTATTTAAATGAGCCTGGGCTATAGTTTTAGCTTTTGCTTTTTTTTATTCGTACATTTTATCGGTCGTTGGCTTTATGTGCAATGTGAAAAATTAGCAGATTATGAAACATTAATGCATTAACTGTCATGTGCAGATGTACATTAAGTCGCTTTTGGCGCTTTTGAGTGGCTCAAGGGAAACGCATGTTTGTTTCTTGGACGCTGTGTAATTTCTCTTTTCATCTACCCGCCAGAGGTCAAGGACTCAAGAAGCAAGGTAAGTTTTCATGGCAAGGCAATTTAAGCTCTGTGTTTTCATGTTTTTGCTGCTTTGTTTATCTTTTACTTTGAGCGAGTTATTGTATTGATTGACAATGAAAGTTCAACGCAAGGAAACAATCAAAGACACAAATCTTGCTCAGAGACAATAATCACTCCAAATAAAAGACAAACAATAGTTTCTAAAATTTAGAGTGCAGAGTTAATCTCATCGCTAGAACTATAATAATGCTAATCTGTGTCTCCTGTCACTTATGGCAAGTTCCCCGGCGCTAGAATTTGCTGCGGATTTCATGCTTGAGTTGTTCCAATGCTTACAAGAACAAGTTTTCTGGTTGTCTATGACACTCAATCCTACATTTCCGTATTCTTATCATTAATAAAAATCAGGTGCATTATTAAATTTCGTTAAAAGAAAGGGAATGGATACCAGCCCTCAGTCCCACCATGCTTGTTCCATATTTCTTGTACGGTTCTCTACAAAAAATCTGTGGCTTTGTTCCTGTCAACTCCAAGTCTCTTAACCGCATAATGTGTCATATGCAGATTTCAGACTCCATCATTTCATTGAAAACAAACCAAAAAAAATAGAACAAGAAATCATCACAAGTTATGAAGAGCAATAATAAATTACTTAAACGTAAATCATAAAAAAGTAGTTACAATGATTTTTTCAAAACGCATGCATTCGCGCAATATTCTTGCTATGCGCTACATAAGCTGAGTCGTGAACTTAGTGGGTATAATGTATCATCAAGATCTTTAAAGAAAACACGAACGAAATCAGAAATTGTCTAGAAAAATGGCTACAAAACACACTTCAAACTTGGTATTGGTTTTCCAAAACAAAGATTGTATTTTTCTTATACTTACCGAAGAGAGAAAACAAACATAACAACGCCTCTTGTCTATCACGCATTTCTTCTTATACATTTACAATGGAATATAGGGAAGTGGAACACCGTGAACTTGCATGTCATTCAATTGGTGTCTGTATTTCCAACTAGTCATTATAGTTGTTATACATTAATTATTCTAATTGGCTCTGCTCGGTATGCTTAGTGAATTCTCTCGCGCTTCAAGATACACCAACTTCAAGTAGAGGCTGGTCCATACTTGATTGCCACTGCCAAATTAGCTAGTAGTTTCTGGAAGTTCAAGATATTTGAAGACAACGAACCAAGTTCATTTTTCGAGAGACAAGGCTCACGTTGCATATAATATTCAAGTTGTCATCATGTTCAGATCATCAACTTTTCTCAGCAGACTGCCATCGACAAACTTGGGCAGTCTTAAGGCTCCAGAGACATATGCCAAGAGATATACCTTCTAGCAAATGTATCAAATTTTAGAACCATGTCTCGAATGAGTACATTTGTGATGTGATCTCACAAAGACTTTTACAAATATCTAAAATCTTGTAACAGCTTTTATATTCATTTGTTCAATCGGTCTTAGGCACAAGGTCAAACTCGCATTTGCTCAAGAACCTAAAACACATTTGAGGAAATGCAATTGGAAGGTTTAAAGGCAAAAATAACATTCTTTGCATGTCATGTATAAGAATTCCTCGCTTCTTATGTATACCACGTGTGGAAGCATAGTGAACGTCGTTGTCTAGTTGATAAAATGTAACCATTTCAAGCACGAACTGAAAATGAATTGCTGCTTAAAGTGATTCTTTAACAAAATGACTTCAAAAACATATCATATTTGAGCTACATTCTCTCAAGCCTAAGCTTCTAAAGAAACCTTTCTTCACCTTAGATACTTTGCTTTCTCTATCAAAAAACTTGTGCACAACATGTGCATACAATATTGTTAAAAAAATGCTTTAAGCAGCAAGTTATTTGTGCACTTGACACTGGATATATTTACATTTTTTCAAATAGTTTGTGCACGTTGACTATGCTTCGACATGTGGCATACATATAAGCAACGCATGGCTATATTTGCTTAAATGTGTTCCTAGTTGCTTTGGCAAACACGTTTTCCCCTTCGCTTTCACCGTTGTAATGCACATAGAAGTGTAGAGATCATTAAACCTGCAATCGTTTGCATTTGAGGAGCCTGTATACTCTGTCTTGCACAATACCCAAAATGAAAGGTAAAGAACGGAAAAAAAAAGCGGTGGCCATGCCATATGACTAGATGCAATGCATAAGATCCTCATTATTGTTGTGCTATTGGCCTTTAAACTTGCCAATTGCATCTTCTTAAGTCTTCATGTTTCAGAATTTCATAACTATGTTCAAGCTATGTGCATCTCTTCGTATGTGTCTGCCTTGCCATGGTTTTAATTAATGTCTTCTTTTAGACTAGAGCATGAAAAAGACATGTTCACTTCCACTTCCAAGAGTAAAAGATTGATTTTGTTTATTTTCATGTTTGGGCACTTCATGTGTATGTACACTCAATGTTTGAAAGATCGCTTCATGCATAGACAATGACTCACTTTGTTTTAGCTACTCTTTATCTTTTATTTTGACTAGTTATTGATTCATTAACATTGTGAGAGTTCCACACAAAGAAAGAGTCAAAGAGACAAAACTTGGTCGATACAATAAGTACTCAAGAGTAAAAGATAAAGAGCTTGTTCAAAACAAAGTGAATATTACTATCTATTAAACATTAAATGATATCATCACAACTCTGGATATTATGTCCAAGTATTGCTTGTCTATTGCAACACTCTTAAATACGCCAAAACTCTAGACTTTTGTAAGCATTGGATTTTATCATTTTTTCATATTTGGATATCACTTTCTCGTGACCGACTCGCCAATATTTAATGACATTATGTTTTAAAATTGCATGTTTATTGGTATCCTCGTTATTCTTGATCTTGAAATTCACATTTGTTTGGGCGTTCCAAGTAGTTATGCTTTGTGTATCACGTTGTCTAAAAAACGTCGCAAATCTATCTCTCTGAAATGTATCATCATTTTTAGTTCTATTTGCCAATAAGCACTCGAACTAAAAGATATACAACAGCAAAAACATGAGATATTATTTCATTTTTCGTAGTGTATATTAGCGCAATTACTCTTGATTTTGTATAACTTGTTCATCTTAAAGTGAATATTAACAAAAAGCATTAATCTGTACATGGCAATCAATGAAATGTTTTAACTACATGAGTTTCTAATAAGGGACAAACATAATTCTCTTTTAGACATGATTTAAGGGTGATTGATCGTCTTGATTTTTTTGAGACTAACTTCACATTTGTTTGGGAAGTTCCAAGGCCTCGGCATGCAGCTTGATATTTGTGAAGCTAAGACCACTCGCAAAGTGTCCTAATCAGAAAAAACGTTCAAAATCTGTTGTCCTAATCTCTCTCACAAAATAGTATCTTTAAGGAGGTTATGGTAATAGTTCTAGCAAATAGATTACGACACTGGCCACGTGATTTGCATTGTTATAGTTCTATTTGCCAATAACCACTCCGAACTAAAAGATAAACAATGCAGGAAAAAAAACATGAGAACAGAGAGCTTAAATCGCCTTGCCATGAAAACTCACCTTGCTCTTCGTAGTCCTTCACCTAACACACATGGATGAAAATGAGAAATTACACAACAGTGTAAGAAACAAACAGCATTTTCCTCGAGCCACTCAAAATCACAAAAGCGACCTCATCTATACATGACAAATAATGCATTAATGTTTCATAATCAAGCATGCGTTTTTCAATCAACAATGCACATAAAGCCAACGACTGCTAAGGGCATTGTTGCATTTACCCTTGATCGCATGGGTAGATGAGATCTGCTTCATGCTCTAAGATCAGCTTTTCCAAAAACATCATCGCAAAAAAACGCTTCGCTTAACTAATTTCATGCTATGCTTCAAAGCACATGGCTTACAACATTTTTAGATGAAAGCTTCGGTCCTTTGCTTTCAACGATTCGAATATGTTGTTATAACTATTCTAATTTCTTCTTCCTATTTTCAACGCTCTACTAAGTTTATTGAAATACATGTTTTCCCCGCATTGCTTGTGTATTTGAATGGAGCAAATATAGATTTAGTTGATTCTACATGCTGCAAAGCTACAAATGACTGCTTTTTTCTTGTGTATTTCATCAAGCGCAACTTGCTTCATCAGTATGTACAAAGATTCTTTTCGTCTCTACTTTGGTTCGCAACATTCACTAACCGCATAACATGTGTTGTGTGCATTTCAGATTCGTGACAAAAGCAAAATCACGTAACCAAAGACATATAATTGCTATTTTCTTGAATTCTTCTTGCTCCATTGCAAAAGGTATAAACATTACTCTTCTTTTCTATATTCTCGCTTTAAAAAGTTTTTTTAAAAATAGAGATAGAACAAACTGAATGCAAAAGAACATTCATGCCTGCGACGATAGTTGATGTTGAGCAATATACGTTGTCAAACAACATCGTACAAAAGCATAGACAATGTCTTGCATAGGTTCAACCTTTTCCGAGACTATGCTTTCAAGTATGGTGTCGGTGATCTTGCTTGTTTGATTCCTTTGCATCGCTTCATTTCCGATACACATCGCTTGAACTTAGAATCGGTGCCATCAACACTTCCAGACTTTGCTCTTCGCCTCCAACTCAAGCATTGGCTTCTCTACAGCTTAGAACTAGATCCTCGAAAGCCTTTTTCTTATGCACGGTGTTCATAAATGGGAAACATACTTACATCGCATGAAACTGTCTGCAGCAGTACTCGCCCAAAGCTACCGAACAAGGCCTATGGGCGACGTCTTCTCACATAAAATGGCTTTCCAAATGGCTGACTTCCCATATGGGTTTGGTCTCGCAACAAGAGGCGTAAATTATCTCCAATTCATCCCAAATAGCCGAGATACTACCATATTGTATTCTTTTTCATGATTCCAACCCTCTTAAAGTGGCCATTATGAACCCTTATTCGGAAAAAAATGCACCTTGCCCTCAACCAACAAACAATGCTCATCTAATGTCTCGTCAAAATTCTCGTAGAAGTGCTTTGGAGCAGCTTTATCTAATCAACTACAAAGAACTATGCCTTGTTAGGCTAGAGACAAATGACAATATCAATGCCGATAGATAGCCTTTTCAGTTGTTTTTGCCACATTCGCAACAATGAATTCGACCCTCGCTGCCTGCGCAGATATACTGCTCAGGCTTTTTGTAGTGCTATTCTTCGACAAGATCATGTAACTCTCCACTTCCTCCATACTTGGCTTCATCAGAACCCCATAACAAACATACCGCACATTGGCACATGGCAAGGTCTTGTGATAAACATAGCCACTTTCCATGACCACAACAATATACACACAGACGACTTCATTATTCATTGGTTATGTCTACTTTTTAAAATAAATATCCAATTGTGGGACTCGCATCCTCTCCAAGTTTGTAACATTTATTCTGGCAATGCACAACTTGGAAAAGCATATAATCTCATCCGATTTTCGCTTCCCGAATCACATTTGCACTATGAACTATTGGCTACAAACCCTCGCTATGTTCCAATACTTGGTGCCATTTATACATCGGAATATACAACTGTCCACACGCATTCAGAAACTCAAAGCATAACTTCGCACACAAATGCACAACCCGCTAAACACAACCTAACAAGAAACCGTCAAACTTTTCGCTTCGCTCAACAAAAGAGAGATATACGCAAGGACACATAAAGAAAGTCAGAATGCAGATCCCAATGTTATACATTCCCTACTACCCAAAGGCGATTCATGTGCCAATTTCTTCAATGCCAAAACAGCTCTTACGTCCACATCGCTTAAGATCGCAATGCATTCATGGCATTGCTTCACTAAACAGCTTGAGCAAAAAGACAAAAGAATGTTTTCAGAATCGCAAATGCCATCCGCCATAAAACAATGCAGGTTGGCAATACCGAATTGTCCCTGCGAAAGCTAAAAACTATTATACGTAAACATACACAACAAACAAGCAACTCTGCACAATTCATTGCCCGTTTTCATGCCCAAACAAATGACACACCAATCCATACATGCAAGATTTGTAACCACTCCACTTCAAGCACAATCGATATATTTTACAAATTCAACTAAGCAAACATATGCTCAATCGACATCAACAAAAACAATGCCAAAGTCCAATACAATTTGTCGACCATGTTCAACAAGCTTGTTGAATGCCAAGTCACAAAATTGACATGCCCTCAACGAATTGAATCGATTCCAATGCTTCCACTATAATGGCAATGCTTTCTAACTTGAAGAAAGGCTCGTGTCTCTGCGACTTGCATTTGGTCGATACGATGCCTAAGCCATAAACGTCCCCAATACACGTTAAAGGGAGCAATAATAAATGTTCCAACAAATATTGACATAATCCAACAAGCATTGCCAAGATACCCGTAAGAAACAAAAACAATTGTTGTCAGCACTTAAACGACGCCTCAATACACAAAAGCATATCATTCAGTAATGTGCGCCCATAATCATTATGGCAGCTCTTAAACAATTATGTGCAACAACATTATATCTTATGCATAAAATCAAACTAAACCATGACGGATCAAACACTGCCTACAATAAATAACTTTAACAATTAACAATGAAGAACATGAACATATCTCCTCCGAAAATAGCTCATCCGATGATGACATCGATAATGACAATGCACATGACACACTAATTCATGGTTTCACTGACTCCTCCACTATCCACTACCTTAAAGACAAGATCATAAATGTTGCTCTCGCAGAAGGCTTCACACCATCGGGTATTTTTCAAGACAAGTTCTCGTAAGAGATGAATTTCCCAACTTTGTTTTTTGGGCAACCTCGAAATGAAACAACAACAAAAACAATCGCATATCAAAAAATAGCACAATGGGAGTTAATGCACTCAGATCGTAGATTTTCTTATCACATAACAAATATATTTTTCAAAGCAATAAAAATACTAATTGACCAAGTCAATCGTTCGATATGGCTTAGAATCAAAAAGGGCCAATTAAAAGGTCGAACACTATTTTCCAAAGACGTTAAATACAAACCAAACCTAGAAAACATCTTAAGATCTGACATTGGATACATCGATTTCAAAAAAATACGCATTTCCCCAGACTACATGCAACAAACAAGAAAAAACCTTTTTGCAATGATTCGACAACTCGGCCCACCTACTTTCTTTGCAACATTCTCAAGCTGAGCATTGTTGGCAGCCACTAACCGAGGCCCTCAATAATTTATACACCCAATATCAGAACAATGTCCCTTTACAAAAGCCAACATGTTCAGATTGCAACAACTCTAACTTTCTTGTTAAAAACGATCCCGTTACATGCACTCGTTACTATAAACATAGACTCTATGCATTAAGGCAATTACTTTGCAAAGACAAATCCTTCTTCGCCATATAGAAGATTTCTTTTGGGTCACTAATTCCAAAATAGGGAAATGCTCATAGCCATTGGCTAATTTGGACAAAAATGCACCGATTTGGAAACGATGCCAACAACATTATAGATTCATACGTTGACCAATACATTACATGTGACACTAGCTTGTTCCCCGAACATATCGCTCAATCGCAATGCCATCACCACACACAAAGCTACGCAGAAAAAAACAATCCAAGTGCGTATACAATTTCCCCACCTCCAATGGCTTGTACAAAAATACTTGAACCTCGTAGAGCAACCAATGTAATCTGCTATTGCAATTGCACGCTCGATTTTCTTTGTTCTCAAGAGCAAACGATACAATACTAGATAACACATGAAATGTTCCTCCATGAACTAGGTCTTGACGAAATAACATACATACAAGCAATACAATCAACACTCAAAAACCAACATTGTTGCTCAAAAGAAAACCAGCTCAAGCATGGAATAATAGCTTCTCTAAGAAAATGCCAATGGTTTGGCAAGAAAATACCGATGCTCAAGACGTGTCAACGCTTATGCAAAGAAAGATCATATCATTGCTGCTCCTACATGACCAAGATTGACCGAACAATGACAAAAGCATTCGCCAGAATTCGTGGCTTGAGCACCAAAAGATGCACCTAGATGCTATTCAAATGATACGAAGCCTAGGCAATGCAATGCTAAATACCCACCAAATGTCTCGCACAACAAGCACCCACATAGTTCTTTCTATCCCTTTAAACAATACATCACGAAAATGTGTTTTCATAAACACTTCAAATCCCAAAGAGCGCACTTTCATTCTAAAACCTCCAACTGTACTTCAGCAAGAACCAGATGAATCAACAAACATCATGTGCCGCTCTATCATAGACCACTACATAAAGACGACCTCATTCTTTGCATTCCATTTGCTTGGCTGACTTTGTTTCCATTCACAATGGCAAAGAAAAATAAAAACCTCAACCAAGCCACTCATCATCGATCCACAACTATAGCAAATATCTTGACGTAGACAACTATTGCCGTGAAAAGCTTTTGCTTTACATCCCTTTTACGTAAAAATGAACACAACCTAAAAACAAATTTGCAACTTGAAAGATGCATATGCATTTCACAAACACACTATCCATTCCAATGAATCCAAATACCGCTACACTACTAACAAAGAAATGGGGTGACATGGACACAAAGAATTCATGATGTGCAATTGTCTCTTGAATCCTCCGAGAAAATGACAAACATAACTACACATAAACAGCCCCCTCTTCAAGACTATGACATACAACATGATTTACCTTTTCACAATCGACATCAACATTCGATATCAGAAAGAAACAATTTCAACTAGCAAAACACCCTACCATCCAAGACAACATAACATATTTCAAACAAATGCAACTTCTCAATAAGAAACAACAAACCATTTTGAAAGACATTTGCTTTAAGAAAAATAAAGACCCATCAATTCCTATCTACCTTTTTCTCACAAGAGGTGCTTGAACAGTAAAACATTTGTTGCAAAATTGATATTTGAAACATTGGCTCGTATTTACAATAGCTCCATGAATAATGACCCTTGAAAATCAAAGGCTTGATCTTGGCATTCACGGAAAAGCCGCTTACAATGCCAAATGAATAACACTCCATTCTCGCTTCCTCTTGCCTTTCAATCGATCCGAACTACGCCCACTAAGCAATGAACGATTGGATTGCTTGCAAAGCACTACCAACAATTACAACTTGCTCTAATAGATGAAATATCTTTGGTCGAAGGTCAACTTCTATACTTCACGCACTGGCGATCACGTCACAATAAAACACATGCCCACAACTTGGTTTGAGGGATTGACATGATCTTCTCATGAGACTTCTACCAAGCACAACCACCAATGACCTGCCTTGTGTTTAAAAACCCCAAAATTTCCAGAGAATTGATTGCCTATGACTTTTGGAATACGCATGTCAAAATATATGAATTGATCAAACAATGCATCGAAAGATGTTGCTTTTGTCTCTGCCCCAAACAGAATTCGCATTGACAACATTTAGACTCGACCTCGCATACCTCAACCATACTTGTATTCGGCCAATCCCAATTGATCCAACACTTCCGTTCCTTTTCTACAAAAACATAGATGTTCTCCAACACAATAAAAAAATGCTTGCACTTTCTCCCGTGCTACAAAATTGTCATCGACTCCATCGATGAACAAGATACAACACTAGAACAAATGGAAAGCTACTCTAAAACAAAGTGGAATCGCCACAACATATAGTAACTAAAAGTCAACATGCTAATTGAACTTTTCGCAGGAACTACGACATCCAAGACGGATTGGTCAATGGTTCTCGACGGAGTTTTCAAAACATATACAACAACAAATGGCTTTGATGCAAGATGGATAAAATTCAATGATCCTTCAGATTGAAAACAACAAAGATCAAAACATCCGCAAT
The DNA here is from genome assembly GCA_018340775.1 of Taxus wallichiana var. yunnanensis. Lineage (NCBI taxonomy): Eukaryota > Viridiplantae > Streptophyta > Pinopsida > Cupressales > Taxaceae > Taxus > Taxus wallichiana. The sequence goes on along the minus strand of CM031241.1, from coordinate 640,725,668 downwards.
CGACAACAATGGCAACAAAACTAGATTGACTCCTATTGTTCGAGTTCATGACCCGCATAGAACATCATCAAGACACCACCACAATAAGAAAGCAATTCCCTATACAAACCTTGTTCAAGACACACAATCCAAAGAGCACAAGGCCTCACACTTGAACGACTTGATTTCAGCCCCTCGGCGTGTCGTCCCATGGATTGGCATATACTGCTCTATCACGAGTCAGAACCATTTCCAGTCTTTACTTGTTGTCCCCGCTTACAAAAAAAAAATTCAGCATCAAACAGACCATCAACACAAAATGGAACGACTCTGAAATGAAGCTAAATGGAATATTCAGCATGAATTGTCCACAACTGATATTTCTTCATCTATTATCATTGCTTCGCTAAATACCCGAAGTCTTCATGCTCACAGAGAGGCCATTTTACATGACCATGAATTAATGCAATCTCAGATTCTTTGTTTACAAGAAACTCACATTGCTTTCCCATCAAATTGACTACCTAGACGGATACCAATGCTTATCTCGCACACCATGTCCATGGTCTAGCAATTTTTATCAGCAAACAATATACCTTTTGTAGAAAAACATTGCTTTCACAACGCATATGTAGAGTCGCTACTAACAAAGATATTATCGCAACACCAAAGGCATATCTATTGTCAATGTCTACGTTGCGCCAAATGCAAATCTGAAAACATTTTCATTGTTCTCGACAATGTCTTCCGGTCCCTTGATTTAAGCATTCCCACCTACATTTTGGGAGACTTCAACATCGACACGCAAAACAAAAATAGGAAAACAACAATGCTTTTAGCATTTATGCAAAAAAAGTTTCAGCTTTCCATATACAAAGATTCAAGTGTCTTCACTAAAAACATGATCGACCATATATGGTCAAACACAATCCTTGAAACCTGTAATACATTCGAAAGATTTGCTTATTGGACTGACCACCCAACAATTTTTGCTCTCTTCAAAAACACCAACAATAGCACTGCACAATTGTAAGTGCACACACACTGTTCTATTGAATCAGCAAAACAAATATCTAGTTTCTTCATTCTTTTCTTTCCTTTTTGTTTGCGCTCTACAACAACCATTTACATATTTGAATACTTTGTAGATAGTTACAACCACAAAGACATGGAACACACCTCCAAGAACAAGGACATTGACAGCAACGATATTTTGCAAGAATCCTCTAAACGGTAATCTTTTTCTAATGTTTGTTTACTTTCTTTTCATTATTCATTTATTATCAGACTTATTCTTTCAATAAAAGCATCCTAACCCCATTGTAAATGCAGTCCAAAACCAGCAACACAGAGCCATCCTCCATACTTAACATTTGTGTGGGCAAAGTTGCAAATCGTATTCAAGGTGATATACTCATTGTATGGTCCAAAGACATGCAACCAACATCTCCCCCTCAAAAGCCGAAATCCTCCATGCTGATTTAGTTGACAAAAATGGTCAAATGACAATCACTTTGAACATGAGCAACACCTTCGTGCACAAATTTGCATCCACTGTGGTCGCTGGGTCAGCGCCTCGTGTGTTACTGGTTTCACCGTCAAAGAGAAAACAAAGTACGAACGAGGAGATGCAAATTGTTCTTTGTCCGCAAATGCAACAACCACCATGGAAAACATACCCACGGTTTGCAAAACACGAAAGCTTACACCTGACATGACAATAAATGCTTCTACATTCAAATGCAACATTCTCTTGGGTCATTTGCACGCAATCAGAACAGAATCCACCACATCAATGACCTTTTCACCCTCTACGTTAAAGACTCTGACACTGAAAATGGAAAAGCAACAATATTGACACACTCCCTTCTTTCATTTTTAGATACATTGCACTGCATTATTCCCTTCAATTTTAACTACGCATCGTGCTTTGCCATTGCAGGTACATTTGGGAAACTTTCATGTTCCATTGTGTCATACAATAAGAGATGCCATCAGCAAAGCAGCAACATACCACTATTGCTCTTCAAAACTTTATCGTAAGGAATACAGGTGGTTCACGCATCAGATTGTGCGTGCGGACACTCATCCTTCATTGACCCATTAAACGATGAATCTACAAAAACATTTTTACAGTCTCTCATAAACACAAACACAGAGGCAAGTACACCGCAATTTCTCTTTTTTAAATTATCTTCCATTGACAAATTCAAATCTATCAATTATGTCAACTTCATCTTCCTCAGATAGATCACAGGTATACTTCGACAAAAAGAACATATACCTTCCTCCTTTCCAAGCATTCTGCAGTAAGAATGTGACCGCCTCACGTAACCCGATCCAAATGACTCAAACAAATCTCACCGTGCGCAACTTGCAATACATCAAAACCATACAAATATAAGCACTTTCTCCATTGCTCCTTGCAAAACAATAGATGACTCCTCAGACCGCACATCATGAGAGCCATTACCGCAAAAAGCCTTCCTCTCCTTTGTCAAACACAAGATGAAGAATATCAACAAGACATCTCAAAGACTCGTATTTCTTCTCCGTCAATTCCAAATCAAAGGTACATTCACTTTGATAGTTGACAACTCAATATCCACAATCAAAGAAACATAGCTTCCTCTTATCTTTGGTAAGTATCTGCATTTTCCATTTCTATGAATTACACATCAGTTTAATTCTTTGTTTCCAGTCTAACATACTCGTTTTCTTCTTTCAGATTTCTGAACATTTTTGCAAGCCACTCACATACACAAACAAATTTGATAACAGTTCACAGTATAATCAAAAACAATCGACTATTATCATGCTATGTTTTCGACAATAGCAACAAACAATTGCCTACTCTACTTGTTACATATTATAGGCTTTGCTTTTGTTTTAGCATTTTTGTAATTACAATACTATCAGACAATTAATACAACTCTTTTTGTCTATTTTCATTACTCTTTACTTTCCTGCCATTTGCTTACATATCCAACTATTACTTCACTGTAGCATACCATGTTTTTCACAAGATTTGGATACAAGCATCTAATATCTCTGACTTTCTTCTTTTTATATCAAGACATTAATTCTTGTCACCTATTTTTTACTATACCGCCTACAGCTGTTTGCTATATCTTACAAATTTGTTCTATGTCTACTATGGCCTGTTCACTGCCTCGCTTTGAAACAAATTACGTAACCAGTTACAGTAACTATGCCTTGTCACGCTACCAAACCATGAATAGTCTAGCAACATATGTTGTTTCTGTTTAAATCAATATATATGCAACATTGAAAAGCATAAAATTGGAGTTTCAAATAATTGAATATGTTACAACTATGGGGTTTAATATTGATATCGTTTTTGTAATCCTTTTGTTTGGTTTCATATTCTATAACATACTAATATTGATATCGTTTTTGTAATTTTTAAGACATGCATTGAAAAAAATATTTTATAACATACTCAAGTCTCTTTAAACTCCATGCCGTAGTCAAAAAAGACTTACATTGACAAGAAATGAGACCATACTTGGAGTTCACAGAACAAAGTCACGAGTTTTGTACACAATCGCACAAGAAATATGGAACAACCATGGCGGGACTCAGGGTTACCATTCATTCCCTTTCTTTTAATCAAATTTAATAATGCGCCTGATTTTTATTGATGATAAGAATACGGAAATGTAGGATTGAGTGTCATAGGCGACCACAAAACTTGCTCTTGTAAGCATTGGAACAACTTAAGTATGAAATCCGCAGCAAATTTTATCACTGGGGAACTTCTCATAGGTGACAGCAAACACAGATTTGCATTATTATAGTTCTGGCGAATAGATTAACTACGAACTTGAAATTTTCAGGAACTATTGTTTATCTTTTACTTGGGGTAGTTATTGTCGCCGAGCAAGATTTGTCTCTTTGACTGTTTCCTTGCGTCAAACTTTCATAGTGTCAATCAATACAATAACCACTCAAACTAAAAGATAAACAGCACATAACAACTGTTATTCTCCTGAATTTTGTTTATTGACAGCCATGGTCAAAGCTCTGTTCCAAGGCACATCTCTTGCTACATGTCAACTACAGTATGCTTTCGATTAATACCTTCTTTCAGCCTAGATCATGGCAAAGGCATGTTCCATATTCAGTTCTACTATTGATTTTGTTTATTCTTTTTCAGAGCACCTGCACTATGTACACTGCAATCTTTGCAACCCTATTCTGGCACTACACAGTGCCTACCACTTTCTTTTCAGTCCTCTTTATCTTTTATTTTTACTAGTTATTGTATTAATTAACAGTGTGAAAGTTCCACACAGACAAACAGTCTAAGAAACAAACCTTGCTCAAAGACTCCAACTAAAACATAAAGAACAGCAAAAAAACAAAGTGCTGGCTACCGTCTCCTGCAATAATGATGCTGCACAAATTGCAGTGTGCATACCACTACTGCTCAGAAACAGAATAGACAAAATCAATACTAAAACTGCACACTGCAAATGCCTTCTCCATGCTCTACTTTCAAAAAAGCCATTGAACCCAGTGCAGTCCTTAAGGATGGACCTAATTTGTTCAAGACTCAATATAATCCTTACATGTTTATATGCATCGCATGAAATCATATGTATATGTTCCTCCTATTAAGGTTTTAGGGTCAGCCAGTTATACCCTAAAGAAATCGTAAACATATCATTATCAGGATCCAGAAATATGAAAGGGTTATCTTTTGATTCTGATATCATTCTAATTTCTAACAAGCTTTTACTCTTTTTAGCAATAATTACAACGGCTCAGCTGTTTGAAAGAAGTCATCAACAGAAAGCACGGTAAGACAAAAACAAACTGGCCAGTTGTACAATCAAATACAAGTAGCGTACTGGTGTGCCGAAGCTTGTCTAGGCAGTGTTTGTGAACCATGTGTGAATGAATACACTGTGTAAAATGTGCACTGCACATACCAAGCAACAGGTTACAAATGCCGCATCTATGGAAAGCCCAACAAGCACACTGTTCACGACAGCGCCGCGAAGCAAAAAAACAATGGTGATTGCTGATACTTTGTTTCATTGAAAAGGACATCTCAGGCAGCGTATTCATTCAGACATGGTTCAAATATTTCATAAATATGTTCAAAGCTACATCTTTTCGCACATGTCTTTCATGCTGACTAAAAAGGCTTTGTCATAGTACCGTGCTATTTGTATTTAATTATAAACCTAGTCAGTTTTTTTTTTGTCTAACCATGCTTTCCATGAATAACATTTTTGAAACTAGAGCATGGAGAAGGCATTTCCAGTATCCAGTTTTAGTATTGCTTTTGTCTACTCTGCGTCTAAGCACCTGTGCTATGCACACTGCAATGTGTGCAGCACCATTCTTGCAATAGATGCTGGCCACCACTTTGTTTTTTCCTGCTTTTACCTTTTATAATGTTAATGCATACAATAACTAATCGGAATACAAGACAAAGCATAGCTAGAACAAAGCAAGAGCCATTGCCTCCTGAAAGAACAATGCTACAAACATTGCTTATAAAGAATCGCTTTAAATCAGCACTTGTTCACATGAATGTCCTTCTCTTGTCACTGGCAAAACAGATTTACTTTTAACTCTAATTTGAAACATGCTTCGGTAAACACTCATCCGTCATTGACGTAGAAGTGATATGTTTGCAGATCATCTATACCAGCATTGTCAATACTCCAAAAAGCTCCTATCCACAGGTCATAAATGTTAGACTAAATGTCTGGATTCAATATGCTACATAATAGCATGTTAATTATGCCAATTGGAAAAAACAAACAATTTGAATCTGTGGTAGATCCAGATATGTGTGTTAAACCCTCTTGTAACTAATGCCATGCAAAAATAAAACAAGCTTAGAAATATAGAAGACCTATATCTAATTGACTACATTTTGCTTAAAAATATGTGTCATATTTCTACAGTTTTGCCTTGTAAATCTATAACTGACTATTACCAAAGCCTCCTTACGGATACTATTTTCAGACACAGATTATGGCAACAGAATTTGAAGGTTTTTTACAATGTATGCTGTATCATTCCTATATGTAAGCGAATGGCTAACTTCACTCAAGCCACCCCAAATAGTCCAAAAAACTCATATCTACATATCATAATTGTTATACTAAATGTCTGTACTCAATATGCTGCATTGTAACAAGTCAATTATGCCAATTGGAAATAGCTAGTAATTTAAATCGTTGCTAGATGTCTACATATCCACATTAGGCCCTTCTGTAGCTAATGCCGTGCTACAATAAAACTAACTTAGAAATATGGAAGACCTATATCTAATTGATTACATTTTTCTTAACAAAATGTGTCATAATAATTTCTCCAGTCTTGACTTGTAAACATATACCTGACTATTACCATAACCTCCTTAAAGATACTATTTTCTGAGACAGATTAGGGCAACAGATTTTGAACTTTTTTACAGATTAGGACACTGCGAGTGGTCTTAGCTTCACAAATATCAAGCTGCATGCCAGGCCTTGGAACTGCCCAAACAAATGTGAAGTTAGACTCAAAATCAAGGCTAGTCAATCACCCTTAAATCGTGTCTAACAGAATTATGTTTGTCCCATATTAGAAACTCATAGAACACATTTCACAGTGGGACAAATCCTTAACCCCCCAAACTTCTTACTATATCAAACCTACAATCTAAAAAATCGATAACAGCAAACGTATTCCTACAAAATTTTGTATGAGCACAGATTAATGTTGTTAATATTCATTTTAAGATGAACAAGTTATACAAAATCAAGTGTAACCGCTAATATACAAAAAATGATGATACATTTCAGTAGATATGCCTGATAGACAACGTGATACACAAAGCAGTAACTGTTACAGTGAATTTCAAGATAGAATGAGGATACCGATAAACTAAGCAATTTTAAAACATAATCTGTCATTATTGCTAAAAAGAGTAAAAGCTTGTTAGAAATTAGAATGATATCAGAATCAAAAGATAACCCTTTCATATTTCTGGATCCTCATAATGATACGTTTATGATTTCTTTAGGGTATAACTGGCTGACCCTAAAACCTTAATAGGAGGAACATATACATATGATTTCATCTGCTGCATATAAACACGTAAGGATTATATTGAGTCTAAGTGGTTGTCTTCATATATGCAAGTATTCTGGCCTGGTTTCAACTGACTATTGCAAAGTGCTTGACTGTAACCACAAACTCTAATGGAGAGTAGAAAAACGACTGAAAAAATTGAATTTTAAGCTTTCTCTGAAATATGGCTACTGGATAATGTTACTTACACCTTACTCTCTTTTGACCGCACATCCATCTCTAAACCAAAAGACCGTATTCTCCGTCTACCTGCATCGCCCATGACAAATTATATATAACACGAACCAAACCACAAAATACAAAACTTATTCAATTTACCAAGCCATTGATACGAAATTAGGTCTAACCTCGTTTTCAACTAAATGCTCTCTGCAAACTCAATCTAAGTCAAAAACACAATACAACTGCACAACAAAATAATTTCAATGTCTTCTATTTAGTCACTCTAAATTCAGACAATGCTAAAGCGCAGAGACAGATAAAAACTCATCTCTGCAATTATACTCTTTCTGTCCCCTGCAAACACAACTCCACAATTCCGCCATTGCCACGCCATAATACCAAAAACAAGTTTTCCGGCACACAGCCAAAAACGAGGCACAGAATAACACGTATCTAGCCTCTCCCAACACCTATCATCACCATTACGCCTTCTGCAAATGACAATAAATCCCATTACAATACAAGCATGCGACTATTACTCCCGCCTTAATATCTACCTAATCCACCGCAGCTTCTCAAATATCACCCAAAATCCATATTGCAATCAAAACAATAATAATCTTCTTCTTACGTAACTTTGAAACAAATATAAATACGACCTATCCCTTTATATATTAATTGTTTTCAAAATATTATACTACTTTCAAAAATAATATGTATCACAAATACCATATTTAGACTTCATACATCTCTATTGAAAAGCCTTGAATCATTTAAAATTGTGTAAACAAAGCTATCTCTTTATATTTTTACAAATCCTAAAACCAATCCCGCACAACATATTACTTCTCATCTTTTATTAATCCTTATACTCTACAACGACCCTCATTTTCAAACATGTTTCTCCAACATCGATCTAGTACCCTAAATTTGAATCCAACATACTTGCCGCTTTTCCTTTCCAACTCATCCTTGCAACAAATTACAGCCACATTATCGAATAATGCTTCGCCAATAGTATTTGCCATCTTCGACCAACAACCAGCGCTTCCATTGTACAACGACTACTAGCAACAATGCAATCACACAATACTTCGCCAAAGACATCTCCAATCTTCAACAAAAGAAAACATTCATTGCACAACGAGCAATAACAACCATGCATTCACACAAAACTACAACAAATACAATAGCAACAACAACAAACCAATAGTGTTCCCCATCTTCAACAAGCGACCAACACTTTCATTGTACAACGAGTACTACCAACAACAACAAAGCAAAGCCTTCGGCAGGATTTGCCATATCATGGCCTTGTATTAAATGTGTTTTGAGTTATTTATACTTATATACACTAAAGATTGGGCCAAGTACAAAACCTATTGATTGATAAAACTTTTTAATGTCATAAAATAATTGACACTATAGGTATTGTCCACCTGATAGAGGTCGGATCTATGTGCGTACTACAACAAATTACAACAAAACAAACGAACACTAACACTTATTTAAGTCTCTTACAATGGGGAAATAGTTGACTGAATGAAGTAGGGAAGAGGTAATGTCAAAGTTGCAGGCTTAGGACTAATCCGTTGTTGTCTAGTTGGTTAGGATACTGGGGTCTCTCAACGGAATGTAAGTAATATAAATTTACTCCATATAAGAAAAACTAGTGCGTCTGCCGGGAGTCGAACCCGGGTCTATTGCTTGGAAGGCAATTATCCTAACCGTTGGACTACAAACGCAGTGATCTTTTAACTATGTACTTGGTGTTTGTACTCTCTACTTCACAAAATCCTGCAGCAATTCGCTTCTTATTCGCAACGCTGCACTGCATTTTTCTTTTCTTATAAACATAAACATCCATTCAGCTCTTATAAACATAAACATCCCTTTAGGAATAGGTTTGGGTGGAGTAGTTGGCATTGTCTTACACTAAAGGTCCCCAGTTCGAACCTGGGCTCAAATAAATTAACTTTTTTTTTCAGTTTTTAATTTCATTCTGCTTTGTACTTAATAATTTTGTAAATACAGTGTGGATGCCATCAGAGTGGCGCAGCGGAAGCGTGGTGGGCCCATAACCCACAGGTCCGAGGATCGAAACCTCGCTCTGATAATCCCACTTATCAAATCGCCAGAATAGGTGATGAGTTCGATCCTTTCGCACCTCACCATCATATGTTTTCCCGTGCATGAGCGATCACTGCTTTCATACCCATATCCTACTTTTGAAAATTGTCTATCTCGACACAATCAAAAGAGAGGCTCTATGGCTAGAGGGCACCCAAGAGGATAGGAACATTATTTTTAACAAGAGCCGCAAAGCGGCCAGTTCCTGCCTTTTAATTGTAATTGTAGATGGCAAAAATTGAGGATGTAAAGATGAGTGGATTGTAATATGTTAGAATGTAGTTTGTCTAGAATACGGAAGAATAGAGTCCAAAACATGTGAAATATTCAAATATTAAATGGAAACAAGAAAATAGAGATCAATAAATATACCAAGACAATAGAGATCAAATCCATCCTTGAACTTGTTTTTTTCGGTAATTGAAATAGTGACTTACTATTTGGAGTCGCAAGTGTATTTTAATGCCTCGGTTGGCTTAAGTCTTTACATAGCTTGTTCATAGTTTATTTTTGCATATATATACATATATATGGTTGTAGATTGCAAGTTACAAGTAGTTCTTATTCAACTTTGTACCCAAGTTGAACATCAAGTGTTGGATATCTGTCAGGTCATTGTCTTGGTAAATGTTATAATCTTTATTAATTGGCGTCATTTTAGTTGGGTTCTGTGTATGTGAACCTTGTTTTCAGGTAGGTATTTTGTTGGCATTGAAGTAACAAAGGTTAAATACGACCTACTATACACGATCTGACCATGTAGTAATTTTTTGGTTTACTAGGAAGAATGCTAGTTTTCCTTAGTAATTTTTTAAAATGGACTCTATGGTTAGTGGTTTAAATTAGCCTCTGTGACCAAGATACACTATGATTTGTACCATGTTTTGAAGAACCCAACCGAGAATTAAAATAATAAATTGAGTAACAAAATTCATCAACAAAGCATGTTTCTGCAAGATGCCCTCCGACATCCAAAAGTACATATTTTTGTATGCATTGCATTCTCCACAATGTGTAATACAAAAAGTAAGTCGCTCTTGATTTACCGAAAAGATGGTTTTTCCAAGTTATGGAATAGACGAATTCACCTCCGGAGACGACGCGAGCTACCTTGCGCAGAACAAAACATGCACATTTTGACAACTCACCTATGACGAGAAAACCTAGGCAAAACAATTGAATTGCCTCAAAAGCACCTTGAAGGTTTCCCTCCAAACGAAAATTGACGGCAAGAAAACCTTTGAATCCCTTCATTTTTGCATAGAAATTAAAAACTTTAAAACATCCGCAAACATTCAACGGTAAGTTCACCGAAAATAGGAAACACACACAATACATTCAAAAACTCAACGTATATGAACAAATGCCAGAAATAGCAAACAGAACTTCAAACCCTCACTCTGATTCTTAATACAATTTCCTCGTGAAAGCAATCGAGGGCACCAAATTTAATTCACGCCTCGTGCATTGATGAAAATTGTGTTCTTCCTTCAAAGAAAGAGGAGACAGAGCAGATGGGAATACTCAACCGACATTGAACTTACTCCACCATATCTAAGACTCGTCCCTCAAATTCTTTGAATGTAAGATGAATGTCATTATATCTCTGCGACACTTTATTCCTTGCGGTGATGGAAAGAATTGCCGTCAGTAAACTTAAGGATTGTTTTCATTAAGTAGAAAGGAGATAAACAATTAGCAATGCAGGCGAGTGAATATACCTTGCAGCCGAGGGAACAAAAGAGGAACATGTCAACAAGACTTCTTTCACATATTTCGAAGTATTGGTGACGCCTTTGCCTAGCCTTGGTTGTGATATTTCGTTAAGGAAAAGAACTCGAGCACTGTTGATAACATAGGTCTGTACGCCTGTGATGTCTGTATCTCTGAAACCCGTATTACATCGTGGTATAAGGACCGCCTTCTCTGAACAGGAGATGTAGAATTTGACGAATAGTTCGAGTAAAGGAAAATAAAACATGACTTTTAAATAAATTTTCTAACTAATTATTATTTATATAATATTTGTTCCCATACGTTTATATTAATTATTATTAAAAACAACATATTTAACATATAATTTTTTTATTTAAAATATTACAATATTTATTTATAAAGTTTACTGAAGTTATGAGTCAAATCATAATAAAATACAGAAAAATATTTCATCAATTTTTAAAAAATAAATTTAAGGAAAGATCGAAAATCGAGAAAAACAATAATTTTAATTGAAATTATTCAACTTTATCAAAAACGTCTAACTAAAAAAGACGACCGAAAGATTTAATATTTAATGTTTGATAATTTGAGCAAAAAGAGCACGTGGGGGCATACATTATTCGTGAATCTTTGCTACATCCAATATTCCAGACTATATGTATTTAAGACTGCTCCAACGTGGAAAATTCGTGACTGAAATTGATGACAAAATATCAGCACTGCTTTTGGTGTTTCAAACCGTATAGTACAGGCAAAAATTTACACACAACGTAAATGTTTACCAGTTAGAAAAATAACAAACTGTCAATTTTCTTAATGTGTTTGTCTTTATCGTATATACATATAAGACTTTGATGCTTAAACAAATACTGCATTTCTATTTATTAAGGGTAGTTTAAAATAATTTTACAGTCATCCAAAAATGTAAACTGTCAATAAAAAGTTTTCCTCTCAAGTGTGCATCTCTGTTTCCATGGAGATCAAAATGCTCTGAAATTTGCAGGGTTACGGTAGAGAAAGTTTCAAAGAAAATGGCGTCGGAAAGCCTGTTGGACTGGTATTGTCACCCAGTGGCGAACGGAATATGGGTGACGATGGTTACAAATGCTTTGGGGGCTTACACGCCCTGTGCGACTGAAACCCTAGTGATTTCTCTCTCGCATGTGCTCCTATTGTGCCTGACTTCTTACAGGATTTGGCTGATAAGAAAGGATGTTAAGGTGAAGAGGTTTTTCCTGCAATCGTGCTTATTTAACTATGTACTGGCGATCCTCGCGGCTTATAATACGGCCGAGCCGCTGTACGATTTGAGACTCGACTGGCTGCTCATTTTATGCTGAACTCAACTGTGGCGAAAAACTCACAAAAACCTGACAAATTAAAAGACCGTAAATTTGAGTAGGAATCACAAATATAGATGTACTTTTTATCGTATTTAATTTTGTACCTTCAAATTTGACAACTGAAATAATTAATTTTCTGTCGATTTAGCAGAGAAAGTGACCCACATTAAGTTAATGCAATTAATGTCAGTTACAGATGGCATTTTTTGAAATTTTGGTTTTAAAAATTTGAAAAAGACTGTACCTGTAATAAGGGGGAAAATTTGTCAAATCATCCCTAACTAACCAATGAAAAACTAGTTAAATAGTTTTTTATTAAATTGTTAAATTGTCAAATTGCTTAAATTGAATAAAAACATTATAAGTTTCAATGATAGGCAAAAAATTATCATTTGTGATTGGTCCATTGACCAAAATTATTTCATTGAACTGAAATGTATAGTATTCCTGCCATAGTGCGTAAACTAATAATAGAGTCGAACTTTGCACTCTTGAGTGATGGTGGTTTATAAAGTATGTAGTCACGTCAATAAAGCTCATTCTATAGAAGTTATGTATGTTATATTATTTTATTGCCGTACTATCAATTGTTGCAGAAACATCCAATTTTATTAGTACATGCCCTGCAGATATTATTGTTTTGGATTCTCGCTATTAATTTGCATCGACTGACTACGTGCAAATGCAATTTATGATTGGTGGAATGGTATTCCTCATTGCCAAACATCACTTCTTTCTCGGCCGTAGATATTACCGGTTTTTGTAAAGTTTTATTTGCCGCTTACTATTTTCCATGTGCTTCACCGTTGTTGTTGTGTCCTCGCATCTCCACCTAGTTTGTTGCATGCAACTTTGATGTTGTGGTTGTTTCACTTTTTTCGCTTCGTCATCTTCTAGTGTCACTCGCAATCTTTCTGCTATCAAGATGCATAATACTCATACTAGCACAGTATACTATAATGACCTCGACATGATGCGATTGAGGCCGACATGCCATCTGGACCGCTGGAAAGTGGGTTGGTGTCAAAATGGCGAATGAAGGATCGGTTAACTCGATTTCTCTAGTTTCTTAAAGTTTTGATTGTGAATGGATGTCTATGTTTTTGACTGCAAATGTGTTTTGGATTTTAGCAAAGATTTTGATGTTTGGATATTAAGGCTTATGGGGTAATTAAGATGCCCGAGTTTTGGCTTTGTTGTGAAGAAAATACCTAGTATACACCGGTTTCTTGGGGTAGGCAATCCTAATGAATTGGTGATTATCTCTAATTACAGATGAAATCACCACAACATTGTGAACTCGTAATAAACCAATACTTGCACATCAGCTCTCAGTTTGTTTGCAATTATTTCTGGTTTTGTTTTTCAAAAACCATACACAGAAAATGAAAATGAATATTTTTTCGTCTGTATAACTTTTTTATATATTTATTGTATTGATGTTGTTGTGCTTTTTGTTTTCTGACAATTCTTGGAAAATTGAGGTTGTACTATTTTGTTACCCAGTTGTTCTTGGAAAATTGAGGTTTTCTATTTCTGTTTATGTTTCCACTTCCTAGTAACTTAGAATACACATGTTTGGAATTACTGATGGCAATCATACTGTTGTATTTGTGCTTGTGTATGCATGTGTATCTTAGGTATGTAAATTAACTTCCTCAACCTAGTGTTACTATTGAATTCCCGGGGAAGATCCCTAAAAGGATGCACAACCTCGAAGAGGAGCTTATTGAACACTTTTTCTAAAAAGCTACGCCTGAAGTGAATTGATCTTGCCAAAAGCCACCTGGGACATGAAGCTGATTTTGTCTGATTTCCTGCCTCAAGGCCGCCATATAAGTAGATAACACACCCATCAGTGCTAAACCTAGATCATTATCGAGCAAGTCACTCCACTTTACATTTTTTATATTGTCAATATTAATTCTGATTAGGGAAAAAATGAGATTTTATATTATTATTTCAGAAATTGTTTTAGAGAGCCTATTTAGGTTTGAACTTGGCTCATCATGACATTTACATGACCTTACCACTATAGTTTACATATTTTAAATATTATTCTGAGTAGGAATATCATCTCAAAGATAGCTTATGATAAAGCATCCGTAAGGATTACGTGTAAGTTGTTCCTAATTTTTCTCGGTAAAAGATTTGGAATTTCAGATGTGGAGCACCCAGTTTCCAAAATACCTACATGGTCAGTGAAGAAAGACATTATCTGTAAGATAGCAAATAGGGAGTCATGTGGAGTGGAAACAAGATCCAAGTGCACAGATGGAAAGGAGTTTGAAAAAAGCTATAATTTGGCTTTAGACAAGTATAGAGAATATAATGATGTTCATTCTTCATCTTCAAATTTCTTTCTTGCATATCTCAGGATTCAGAAAATTGTTGGATTGCATCACCATCATCCGTGTTGGAAGTGTCAACATCTAATTTATTGGATGGTCCAGATTTTGAAAAAGAGTTTGAAAGCATTTTTTCTTCCTCTGCATTACAGAAATTTGGTAAAGCTCAAGAGACTGATTTCAGTGGCAGGTGTGAGAGTAATGATTTTCTGATTTCAAAGCAATCAGATATAACTGATCCCTTTATGAGATTAGAAGTTAGCAACATCTTACCGATCAATCCTCCTCCCACTGTTGAATTGATGGATTGTCAGAATGTGCAACAACAACTTAATTCAGGAACGTAAGAGAATTCACTTTTTTCTCTTATGGATCTTCTTGTGCAGTCTGATTCTCCCACCAATGGAGAATAGGGTTTTGAGAATGTCCACTCATGCACATTTGGAAATGATTATTTCATGGAGGAATTTGGTCAGATGTTTGATATGGGTGGATGTAGCAATGCAAATGATTTAGCCACCTTTCTTGATGTTGTAGATTTGTTGAATGCTGAAAATGACATTCCCAACTTCAATTTTGACCTTGATCTTGAAGCTCTAGCATGGATAGATCAATGTGTAGTGTAGTTGAAATTAGTGTTAAATCTAAGAGGCGTGTAGACACTGGTTTGGCTATGCATGGCCTCTACTTGGCCACAGTTACAATTTTCCTCTTGTTTTGTCCCTTCTTTATTGTTTTAGGTTCTATGGATCATTGCAGTGGTTTTAGATATATTCATGTCCAGATCCTTAGCAACTCAATTATGTTTGTAGTTGTTTTGGTTTCATTGCTTTACAGAACTGGTGTATTTCTCTTCATTTTTGTTCTTTCTGTTTGACTTGTCATCTTCAAATCCTTCGAGTTGAGGGCTATAAAAGTTTTCTATAAGAGTATAGCTCGATGTTTACATACTTGACAGGGCAAATGAGAATTAGACACTAGCTTTTTCTTATCGGTCATCGATTCCTCATCTTTATTCAAGCGTCTTTGCTTACCATTAGCATAAGCCAACTTATGGATCTTGCAATGATGTTATTCTCGGGTTCTATAACTAACTTTTTCAATGTAGGAGATTTTATGGTCAGCTTAACTTCCTCGGCGGTGAAAATTTTGCTAGCATTTGATTGCAAAAGTATTGGAAATGTATTTCCTTTTCTTGCAAGTAGATCATTGTTTTAATCTTGTTAACATACACCAAACATAACTTAGTTTGGCCTTTCCTTTACCAAATTTCCATTTTATGTATTAAATGGTCAAAAAGGCAAGATTTCACACTAGTAACATTTTCTTCTTCTAGATTTCTCGATGAATGTTGTTTGTTGCTTTATTCTCGGCGTCTTTGCTTACCATTAGCATAAGCCAACTTGTGGATCTTGCAATGATGTTATTCTCGGGTTCTATAATTAACTTTTTCAATGTAGGAGATTTTATGGTCAGTTAACTTCCTTGGCAGTGAAAATTTTGCTAGCATTTGATTACAAAGTATTGGAAGTGTATTTCCTTTTCTTGCAAGTAGATCATTGTTTTAATCTTGTTAACATACACCAAACATAACTTAGTTTGGCCTTTCCTTTACCAAATTTCCATTTTATGTATTAAATGGTCAAAAAGGCAAGATTTCACACTAGTAACATTTTCTTCTTCTAGATTTATGATGAATGTTGTTTGTTGCTTTAGTCCTAATTTTTATATTTTCCTAGAAAAACTATAATTATTGAACAATGAAATCCATCTTAAACATTTTCTCTAACTAGGATCTATGCAGTTTACTCTGCAGTTCAGCTCACTAGTTTCTTGCTTTGTCTATTGGGAGCTGCAAGGATAATTCATAGAGCTCAACGACTTGTCTCCATGGCTACTAGATGGCTTTCATCATCCACATGCTCCTCTCATTCTCCATTTGCATTTGCACATAACATTTACTGACGTATTATTGTTGTATCGCAACCCTTGTTTTTCTATGTTTTTTCTTAAATATATCATTCTAATTCCAAAACATAAAACTATATAAGGATGAAAAAGATAGAAGATGCAAGTTTTCTATACCTATAATTGATGGAAGATACATATGTGGTAAACTAAAATTTCATCTTAAAAAACTAGGAAATTAAATTAATATAACTATAAATTATAATTGAAAAATAAAAAATCATATCTATAATTAAAACTAACCATTATAATTTAGAATATATATCTAATAAAAAATAAGGAGAAAATACATTATAGTGTAAGGGAGCACATGTTTACCCTTACATATTATAAACTAATAAAAATACATGTACATGTATATGTAAATTCATACCTATACACATCTCCATCTTAATGTACATTTTGATATCTTTTTTTGTTTGAATTGAATTTATTTATTTATTTTTTAAAACTTGAAGTATTCATTTAATGTTGATATTTATATCAAATAGTGTATTTTTTCAAACATATATCTATTAAGTTTATTGTTAGATAGCCACATGGTATGAAATCCTACAAAGAAATCATACTTGAATTGAATTGAGTGAATGCATTGTAGACATCATTTCAAAATTTTACCTTTTGCATCATTGTCGACTGGGAAGAACCTTACAATTCTCGTCCATAATGGAGTACAATCCTAGCCAACGTATACGGCGTAGACACAAAATCATGCACTTTAGACATTATTTAGTCTCAGTGTCATACTACTATTCATATGGTTTTTGAGTGAAGAAAGTACTAATTAACTCTCGTCTTTTGGTCATTTCACTTTGTTTTCTATCATCACTGTCGACCTCCCACACATGCATGTCTAATCTATTTTTTTCATTTTGCGTCATTCCAGCCCCGATCGGGTTCCCATAGCGCTCTAGTCCCAAATTAGGGCACCCTAATCCTTTTTACACTTTCCTACCACTTTGGGCACTTTCTCGGTCATTTGAGTTTTTTTATATTTTTAGTGGTTGGCCTTTTCGAGGTTAATTACGAAATTAGAACAAGAGAACCATATAAATATAAAGTTATGAGACCATAATGAGGGGACCAAGCACTACGCAATATTATCATCACCTAAGATTACATCCATCTAGCTTCATCACAAGTCACAAGGTTGGTTCTCCCGTGCATCGCACCGCATATGAGGGAAGTTTATTCTATTCCATCCACCATTCTATTATATTTCTACACATAGTTATTGTTCATTGCTTTCACAAAGTGTGACTAAAACAAGGGCACCTAGGACATAATTGCACACACAAGCACATAGAACTACATCAAAGTCCGAGATGTAGTGCGGCGCTTAGTTAGTAATTCCATCATTGTGGTCGCCGAGGACACTGACCCCTTCATATGCATCTTTCTTTTTAGGGGTTTGATGTTTGTCTTGGGGTTTTGTAGGTCTCATCTTCATTTCTAAACTCCGGTGACATATCACACCGTTTAATGAAGCTAGTGCAACAAGAAGAGAACAAAGGCGATCACTTAGCGACACCTCGGAGGACGTTTGCAAAGATTTTTCACAGCCGAGGCACCCATATCTTAGACTAGGGCACCCATAAGTGCCCATATACCTATCCAGGGCGTCCCCAGTCTACTCGTATTTCCCAGATCTCGCACTTTTCTCGAACCTCAACATAGTGATTCCCTCCTCATGTTTCTCCAACCATCTTTGCAACACAGTCCAACAAGCTCATCAAATCAATTGAGTTCTTTCTAACTCTCTTTGCACTCTAGGGTTTTACATATCTACTTTCTTAGTTGCTTGGGTCATTTCCTTACACATATATATGTTATTTATTGTTTTACTTCTTAGATTAACTATCTAAAATATCCATTTTTAGTTAATCATTTTTAGAATACTATGCTTAAATGCAACATTGACCATTACCCGATGAAACACTCTTGTGCTTCGGTTTACACTTGAATTTTGAGGGATACATACTACACATGAACCCCACACACTTTGCATGATATGTACTACACATCGTGACTTTTCACACATTTTACATCATACATCCTACATTTATGCTACATCATTTTGACCATTACATATTTACATATCATACATACTTTACACATCATATTAGTGTTCATCATATATATGTCACGCTACTATTGTCTATGAGTCAAACATTACATACTACTCCTTCTACATGAAGTGCACTTCACAAGCTATCCATAAATCTTGCATTTTACATTTGGCATTCACTTTACATTATTTAGATATTGACATTGGCACATCTACATATCCTACATACTATGCTCATATTCATCACGTTTGTGTCACACTCCCATTATCTAGGAGTCTAGCATTACATCCTACTCATTCTACATATTGCATACCACGCATCTTAGACTACTAGGCTATCTACACATCTTGCATTGCATTCTATACAATGCACATTACACATTTTACACATCACATGGTCATCTATCATTACCTTATATACTACATACATCTTCTTCTACGCGTTGCACTCACTACCCTATGACACACTTTAGTTCCTCGGTCCATACTCGATTGTCGAGGGTTTACCAATCAAATGGACCTTATCATACACACACGTTCATCACTTA
This sequence comes from Taxus wallichiana var. yunnanensis, assembly GCA_018340775.1. NCBI lineage: Eukaryota > Viridiplantae > Streptophyta > Pinopsida > Cupressales > Taxaceae > Taxus > Taxus wallichiana. The sequence continues at coordinate 640,706,281 of CM031241.1, read as the reverse complement.
GCCTTATATCATGCGACATTACTAGGTTAGTGACATACGTTATAGGCTAAATAGTCACCTATTCCTTCATCTTTTTGTGATATATGCTTTTTCTATAAGGGTCACGTACACATCATCTCTAGGTCGCATATCATCACATACATTCACACTCATCACGGTCGTTAGACACAACACACACTTTGACCATTTCCCGATGACGCACTCTTGTTTGTGGTTTGTTATTGAATGTTAAGGGGGAAACTAAATGAACCTCATTGCATACAACTTTATTCACTCTTGAGGCACACGGCTCCTATCACCCATCTTGCATTCCATTCCATTCATCCACAACATGTTGCATATCTTGGTTGCTTTTACTCTTGCTTGCATTTTCTTGTAAATGGTCATATTACTACACATGCTAGTTATATTTCTTTTATGTCATTATTTTTACCATACACACATGCGTGTTCACATCTTTCTCTAGTTGTGATAGTAGATAGAGATCTCTCACACGTAGTAGGGATGATCACCTCCTACCTCTCCTACACAACACCTGGGGTATCCACATTCATCTCTTACAGGTGTTATTGTTTCATTTTGTATTCAAAGACTCTACATTACTTGCTTATACACGTTTTTGAAATAGTGGTTATATTTCTAACATGCTATCAGGTGCTTCATGTGCGGGATTATTTTCTTACATCGTTATCTGTTTGATTGTCTACTATTTTTGTCACTTGTTTGTTGTATACGGGCCTTGCCCTTTGTTTGGTGTGCACGCTTATTTTTGTATGTGGTCATTATGGCCTTGCGTGTCTTGCAACATCGTGAGTGATGTCCCATGTTTGAAACCCGCTTTAAAACAGTCTATGTTTGATTTCTTTCGTGTTTACTTGCATTCTATCTTACTCATTATTTGCGTAGCTTACACTTGTTTTTACATGCATGTTTGTTCGTACTAACACTTGTTTCTAAGCCACTTGTTTGTGTGTGCCTTGGTTTCTACCAAGCACATTCGCTTTCCCCTACAGGTTATAGTTTATGCGGTTGGTCCTCTTTTGGGGCCGCATTCTCCTTCAGAAACTTCGCATGCGCCCCCAAAGAGGGGGCATCATTTGGGGTTTTACATACTACACAACGCTTCTACACTGGTATAGTTCAGTTTAGTTTTCACCCTTTGCATAGTGGCAGTGGGTTTAGACTAGTCTACGAACCCCGTACATAGTGGATTTTACATGACAAATTGTCCTTAGTATTATGGGGAGCAGTTATAGGTTAAATGATACAACGGATTTCCTCTCTACACTACTTTAGAAAGTGGTGTCGATCGCCCAAAAACCAGTGCGACAGAGATTTATTCACACAACTTCGTGGAAGCAGCTAAGTTGGAGAATAATGCAGCTTTCTCCCTACACTTCTTCGGCCAAGGTGGCGTGAGATCGCCCAAAAAAATTGCAATACATGATATCCTCTCTACACCCTTTATCTCATCACGAATCAAGTGCACATGTTCCTTTTACATTTTCATTTCCATTACATACTTTTTACTATATACATGCATCTTTACATGCATTTTTGACATATATACATGCGTATTTGACTACTTGATCATCTTCTCCTTGCAGGTCCGATCGTATGAGAAGAAAGCTTTCAACAACAACATCAACAACAATAATGGAATCGACAGAAACAACATTTTGCGCACCACGCACCTCATACTAACATGTAGGTACATCACACACATTGACAACTACACATGCGTTTCCACCCTATGTTCACTTTCACCACTTTTTTTGCACTTTTGCATCTCTAGTTTCCACTTCACTATTTTTTCAATCCACACTTTGTCTAATCCATCGGCACGCTTTCTACATCACTATACATGGACATCAGGTACGCATCTCTATCTACATTATGTTACCAAGCGTTTCGCTCACCAACATAAAGTGGGGAAAATGTAGACACAAAATCATGCACTTTAGACATTATTTAGTCGCGGTCTCATACTACTATTCATATGGTTTTTTAGTGAAGAAATTCCTAATTAACCCCCTTCTTTTGGTCATTTTACTTTATTTTCTATCATCATTTCTGATCTCCCGCACATGCATGCCCAATTGGTTTTTGTCATTTTAAGTCATTCTAGCCCTAACTAGGGCACCCAGCTAGTACAAGGGCTCCCACAGTGCCCCGGTCCCACCGGGTGCCCTAATCCTTTCACACTTTCCCCTGCCACTTTTTGAGCATGTTGTAGTCATTTGAGCTTTATATATTTTTAGTGGTCGACCTTTTCTGGGTTAATTACAAAATTAAAACAAAAGAACCATATGAATATAAAGTTATGAAACCATAATGAGGGGACCAAGCACTAAGCACTACTATCATCACCTAAGGTCAGCATCCATCTAACTCCATCACAAGGCACAAAGTTGGTTCATTTGCATCACACCGCATGCATAGAGGGAAGTTTATTCTATTCCATCCACCATTCTATTATATTTCTACACATATTTATTTCTCACTACTTTCACAAAGTGTGACTAGCATAAGAGCACCTAGGGCATGATTGCACACACAAGCACATAAAACTACATCGGGTCTAAGATGTAGTGCAACGCTCAGTTAGTAAGTCCACCATTGTGGTCATTGAGGATAGTCCAACCCCTTCATATGCATCTTTCTTTTTTAGGGTTTGATGCTTGTTTTGGGGTTTTACAGGTCTCATCTTCATTTCTGATTTCCAGTGACATATCATGCGCTCTAGCGAATCTAGTGCTACAAGAAGAGAACAAAGTAAATCACTTAGCAATATCTCGGAGGAGGTTTGTAGAAATTTTTCACGGACCACGACACCCGTATCTTAGACTAGGGCACCCACATGTGCCCATGTACCTATCCAGTGTCCCAGGTTGCTCAAATTGCCCATATCCGCACTTTTCTAGACCTTGACATAGTCGTTTCCTCCTCCTATTTCTCCAACCATCTCTATGACACAGTCCAAAGCAAGCTCATCGAATTAGTTGAGTTCTTTCTAACTCTCTTTGCACTCTAGGGTTTTACATATCTACTTTCTTAGTTGTTTGGGTCATTTCTTTTACACATATATTTTTTATTTACTCGATGTACTTCTTATATTGACTATATCCTGTAATATTCATTTTTAGTTAATCATACGGCTTTCTATCCTTCCATCTAATGACTCTTTTTCCAATTTGAATATCTTGTGTGTGTGTGTTGTTTCATCTTCCTAGGTCAACCTTAATGTGAATTTTTAACCTATAGAAGCCTATATAAACAAGTCAAATGCATTTCATAACTCACCTAACATTCGTAAGAGCTCCATTTGTAAATATCATCACTAAAAGATACAAGGCTCTCTTAAATATCCCTAAAGTGGTTGCACATATTTAAAACAACCACTACATCAGTCCAAGCACTCAACTAGGTCAAATAGTCTAGCTTCCTCCATTTCCAAGCACTCAAAGGTCCTAAAGCCATGTCTTAGCAAGAAAAATTCACTCCAAGAATTATCATAGGTCTTTAACAAACAAAAGTGTTTAGTCTAGTAGTTGAAGCACTCCACATAACACTAATACCACATTGGGTACATTCTCTAATATATAATTAGTTCTCTATCTTTGTGTCAAGATACATGAGGGAACACATAAGGGGTTGGCTTAGATTGTATACACTACTTACACCTATACTAATATAATTGCATGAAACTTGATCCCTCTTGCAAGGATTTAGTGTAACACTTAAATTGGCTCACCAAGGGTTGATGTCAAGGGTAGTCCAACCTCACCCACACACTAATTTATCTTTTCATTATTTAATGCTTTGATGAAGGGTATTTCAAGTATCTATGGATTCTACTTGTCGCATGTCATCACAACTTATCTAAGTTTGAGTGTCATATAATAACACACATTTCAGGCTAGGAAAGGGTAGGAAAAGCTATAGAACCCTACTATTAGTAGAGACCAAAATAGTACAAAAGGATATTGAACCGTAACATGTTATAGAAATAGTTTTTCGGTCTTGGACATGAGCAATTTCTAGTTGTAGTTTTAGAGACGAAGCACTTTTAGGATCATAATAGGTCATCCATCTAGTGTGCACACCCAAACCCTTCATGTACCACTATTCACAACTAAGTACTTATCCCTTTGTGTGTTTCAAGTAATCATCTTATCCTTTTATCATTATGGCGAGTATGAATGTGTTATTCTAAATATGCATAGTTAATGTTAATTAATTAATTTAGAATAATCCCTTGTAATAAACCCTTACATCATATATTAGTTACATGCACTTATAATTTTAGGGTGTAAACATTTGGTGAACTTGAATCTTGATCGATTTTTCTCAAACCCTTGTTTCCTCAGGGTTCCTTATATCTCTTTGGTTTTACATTTTCTAGGGTTTGTATGATCTTATTTTATGTATAATCATTTCCTTTTCTTTAGGCTTGCTTCTTTTGGTTTTTTATCATGGCTTGTTTTGATAATCACACCATGTCATTCATTAATTTCATTCAACTCCATTCCATATGTACACATATTATTCATGAGGTATTTCTATGTCCACAAATCCATCTTGGTACACCACTTCACAACATCTTTTTTTCAACAATATGAATTTCCTTGATGAAGCTATGATATTATTTTTTATTATTGTTGGGGTTCTTCCAGCTTACCCCACCATGTATTTCATTAAGTATATTCAACTTAGCCATGCATGTCGGATATCATTCCTATCATATTTTAAAATGCACATATTCGTCCTAACACATCCTCGTATATGTGAAATCTACTATAATAACAAGTTTACTCTTTATACATGTTATATGTTCAAATGATGGTTTCAATTGTGATGATGATGCTATCAATAATTCCAATGATATTGAACATGATAATACTTCTTTTCATATTATAAATAATTATGTGAAAAACCTCGTAATACATCTTTATCTTTTGTTGAAATGGACATAAATAATGATATACTTAAAAATCCTTTCGCTTATACATAATATTTTATCCAGAGGATCCTCATTCGAAATACCGATCTATGATCTTCTCAAATTCAGTTAGAGGTAGTTTCATTGCATAGAGAAAATTGAGAGCTTTTCGGTGGTATCTTATTTATTGAAAACTGATCCAAGATGCGTAAGATATAGCCTCGCTGATTTTTTGGGCCAACTGCAAAATAATGGATCAAGCGTGTAGGTGACATGGACGATACACATCCCGCCAAGTGTAAATGCAATTTCGACAATTAGCACAAGAAGTATGAAGAAAATTTTGGTTTTGCAATGTCAATTTTGATACTTGTTTACAAACAAGTGGATCCCACTATTTGTTGGTCAGGGCCCTCGGCCAGTGGTCAACACACTCTTTTTTTGGAAGGGTTCCTTTACCTCCGGTCTTCATATCACCATTATTGAGCTTTTGTATATATTTTCTCATGTTTATATTACAAGATGAATGTGGGATAATTTTCTATGTAATTATAATTGTATTGTATTGTAGCTAACTCGATTTGGTGAGTCGAGCTATGTACTAGCTCGGTCAACCGAGGATTGAGATCTACATTATCTTTTAGCTCACCTCTTATCACAAAGACTCCCAAATTATCTGCTATATCCTCTAAATTCCTCTCCAACTCTCTTATCTCCTCGCAAACTTCTCACCATATCCTCTAACTTAGCATTTATCTCCTCACCGCCAAACTTAGCTTGCCATCCAAACAAAGTTACACACTTAGCATTAGAAAAGTGATCTTAAGACTAATATACATTCAACGACCACCTACATTTAAACATTCCCCTACCTAACTATTAATGCAAAATTACAACACCCCTGATTGCTTTTGATTTGTGTGTGAGGAAATCAATGTAACCTACATAACATGGGATTATCCTATAGTGTGGGAAGTTACAGGTAGGATAATCCTCCGAGAAAGTCGACTTATTCTCCTAACCTAGTGCCAACTTCTCTAAAGTGTAGAGAATGGAAAACTAAACTAATCCTATCCTAATGCTTTCCAAGGATACATGGATATAAAGATGTATAAAATAAAACTACTCTAAGTGAAGGTGATGCACCAAGAAAGGGTGAGACAATCCAAGTGAGTGAAAAATAGAGAGCAAACAAAGTAGGAGAGGGCAAGTAGAAGTGCCACAATCCAAGACAATATTCAATTCCCTATATTCATAAAGCACAACAAACTACAGACCCTACAAAGAGATAGATACATGCACAATATACTTGTGAATATAATGGAAGGAAAAAGATGCAATTTCATACAAGCTAGGGAAAATGGCCATAAAACATGAATTTTATTGCTTAGAAACATACACAATCCATTATAACATAAGCACAAGGAAAAATCCTTTACAATAAGCCCAAATTCGAGGCCTTTAGCTCATAAAAGCTCTGGGAAAATTTTGACAGAGTTCCTTTGCTCTTCAGAAAGTCTCCTTCAAAATGAGGTGGATTTTACAATATATAGAAGAAGAGCCTCAAATTTCCTCACCAACCAACAAATTTCATTAAACAGGTATGGGAGGCCATACAAATTTGGTACTTTTCTTGCACGACACCCATGGGCGATACCTCATTGCTGGGTAGTTGAACAACCATGTACCGCTTCCATTAATGTTTGGTTCATTCATGCACTTAGCCAATTGCACGTATTTTCTGCTCTGACGGTAGAATTTTCTCCTTGTGTTGACTAGTTACATAAATGCAACCAGTTGGTAACATGCTTTCCCTCTACCGGGCCGGTAGCTTAAAATACATTGTCGCTTAGTAGCATCCATACAAGTGGTATCGACGCCTTTGTTTCACCCGACCGATCTTCAACATCACCCTTGTAGACAACCGGCCGTAAGATCTTAAAAATGCCATTAGACGGTACCTTCCTTGACCGTTTAGTCGGGACCACCATTGTCCACCACCGACTAATAGTATCCATACATGCTACCGACGCTTCGCGTCGCTTACCTATATGTGACCTTCCAATTTTCTACCGACCGACAACACAAAAAAGTGTTACCACCGGTGGCATCCATTCCTACTACCGGCGGTATTTTACCGCTGTTTTTTTCTCTTCACTGACCTTCGCCGCGGCTCACCATGAGTTACCCTATTAAATTTCAAAGTGTTACATCCATCAATCACCAATGTTCAGACTGATAAGTTATCCATTTTAGAGGGGTGCAAAAAAGGATAACACTAACATGCACTCAATGTGGGATTATTCCCACAAAGAAAACCAAAGTTTGTGGAGGAGGGATAAGGGATTCGAACCCTTATCCCATGTTTTACCAAAATAATGGGGCATTATTGTGCCAAGTGGTTGAGACAAGCTATAAAAGGTGAGAGGTTGTATTTGAAGAGCTAATTCTAAAGACTATGTATACTCAAAGGCTTATCATGAGAGCCAAGAGCAAAACTAGAGAAAATGTCCAAAAGAAACTAGGTTTTACTAGAGGAATATTGTGGCAATTGGAGAAGATCTAATTTTTCCTTAAAATTCATTTGTAAGTGTATTAAGGTGTTTTTAATTGATTTAATAAAATCTAATATTAAATATAATTTCAGAGTCACTACTATGATAAAACACAATAGAATACAAATGTTAGGCACTCTAATGATACAATATTGCAAGAAAATAGGAGAGATAGAAGACTTAGCTGATTTACACTTATCTTAGAATAGATTTAAATTGGAACAACTAATGAATAGGATGGAAAGAGTGTCACAAATACTCGGTATTAATTCTACAACTTACGAATAAAGTTGGACATGGGCACCTAGGCTGGGATGGGCGTTTGGCATCTTATAGAGACATCTTCTTCTGGGCATCGGTGATTATGTAAATAAGATACTTAGAATCTAATTTTCTTGTGTCATTAGGGTTTCACTTATTCACTTTTAATCACTTGATATTCACACTTGGATCATTAAGGTACCTATAACAACACAAACCCTAGCTACCTACAAAAAGCTCACAAACACATCAAATTGGAATGAAAATGCAATATGTGAAGTCGAATGACCTCAACGGTCACCCGATGAGTGAACTTATGACCGAGTGTTGCACTACATTCCAGACTCCATGTAGTTCTTTGTGCTTTTTGTGTGAAATAGTGTCCTTAGGTTTCCCTCACACCAATGATGCCAAGATAGCAGGCTATGGCTAGATAAAATGTAAATGTGTGAGATGGAATTCAACACTTCCCTTCCTATGTAGTGTATGCAGCCCCAAAAATGTAGTCCCTTTAATGGTAGTGATAGTATGTAGATGAGATTTCCTTAGAATTGTCACCCATATAATAGATGTATGTTGTGTATATATATGGATCTCTTGTTTGAATTTCGACACTAATGACACGACATGCCGACTATGACCTCGGGATAAGGATAAGAAAACTAAAAAAATGCTGACCACAAATGTCAAAAATGTAAATAAGAACAAAGAGGACAAAGCACCTAAATGGACGCGAGCACTGGGCTAGTGTCCAAAATGAGTTGGTGTCCTGGGATAAATGATGACATATGTGAAAAGATAAAATGACAGGATCCATGTGACTTGACCAAAACTAGGTACATAAATGATAGATGTGAGAGAGAAAGAAAATAAAACAATCAAAGCAAGTGGATGGACAAGGGATTATGTCACTAGTGAATACTTTTCTCACTTAAGATCCATACATATAACAACATACTTTGATGGCATAGTAAAATAGTAATATGTGTGTGATTTTGTGTCTACATTTTCCCCTTTATGCTATTTGAATGAAATTCAAGTAGTGTAAAGGAAGTAAGGAACACCTACTAAAAATTCCAAGAAGTCAAATTGAAAAAGTGTGCGTAGAGTGTAGAAACTTGTAGCGTGACAAACCATGGATCAACATTTTGATCCATGTGGCATAAGTGGAGATAAGAACCATCGTAAGGAGCACTTGGAGAAATTTTGAAATGATTTGTAGAATTTGGAGATTTTGAATTGTTTGTCAATGGAGATTGAAGAGGTAGGGAGTGATCAATTCCCAACCCGATTTTGTTTGTAAATGGGAGGATTTGGGCATCCTGCCACCAGAGGAAGAGTGTTAGGGGAGAGGTTCTAGTTTTACTCTCCATCCATGACTACATCCCCAAAAGGTCCAACCATTACAGATAGATAAAGACCAAATTTAGTTCTTATTAAATAGTTTTGATTCCGAAATTGAAATTAAATAGTATTGAATGGCTTCCCAAGTTAGGTCATCTAGAAGTGATGATAATGTAGTGTAACTCCCAAGTTAGGTCATTCTAGAGAGATAGTAATGTAGTGTAGCTCCCAAGTTAGGTCATCTGGGAGAAATAGTAGAATGTGCTTATTATATTGATTTATTGATTTGATTTGAGTGATAGAAGATTGATTTAAATAAGATATGTGCCTATTAGATTACTCTCATGGAGATTTTTTTTTTTTTCCCCCATATTAGGTCATTAGGGGGAATAGATTTGAAATAGTAGAAAGTATTTGAATGTTGAATAGAGTGATTTGTTCCTTTGTTTGAATAGAATCGAGAAAAAATTTCCATGGTGATGTGTCAAGAGTATCGATTGATTACATTAGACCCGAGGGGATCGTAAGGTGATCCTCGATTGTATGCCCCCTTTTGGTGAAAGGGTGAGGGGTGGAGAAATGAGCACTGAGCCAAAAGTAAGGTTGCAAAGAGGTAATAATAATAATAGATGGTATAGAAGATGTTGTAAGATTGCATGTAAGTTGATTAGTATATGTTTTAAATTTGAATATAACATTATGCAATGTGTATATTATGGTTTTAGAAGAAATTTAGATCCGAATGTCGTAAATGGGGCAAAAAATGGAGATAGTAACGAGGCTCAAGATATGAGAAAACATGTGTCATGTATTAGTTGGAAAAGTGATTGTAAATAGTAACTATAGTATGTGGAAAATTAAAATTATTATATATAGTAATAGTGAAAAGTGAATAGTGATTTCATTTGTACCGTGATTGAGTGAGAATTGAGCTTTGAGTTGTGAGGATGTCACGTGTGTTAGAGTAGTGAGTTTGACTAGGTTCGAGAGAGTAGTGAGTCATGTGCTTCCAGATGACCGATGAGTTGGTGAGTATGATTATTTTTGTAAAAATGTGATGAAATTTTCCCATTTTTGTCAATTTTTATAAAATTTGAACTTTTATATTTTTCTATGTTTTTGACCTATGGGGAGTGGCAGGCATTGATGTCTTTTGGGACACTAATGCCTAGTTCGAGGCATTGGTGACCTATTTTCGGGGTGCCTCGTGACCTACTCTAGGTGTTGGCATCCCAGAGAAGGGTTTTGGCATTATGTTTGTAAAATGCATAGATTCAAAGTAATTTTACACTATAATGTGATGTTTTGCAAGTATGTATGAGGGACTAATATGAGAATTTTGTTGCTTTTTGTGTGTGGCATAGGGATATACATTCGAGGAGTTCCGCAGGGGTCACCATTTGAGCACATTGTTGACATTGGGGTTATCAGATGTAGAGTGGGATATACTAGACCGCCGTGTTTCGCCGCGACACATGAGATGGGGGAGGTTCCCCATAATATGCCTATGTTGACCACATTGTGTGATAGATGGTGTGTTGATACATGTACATTTTGGTTTCCTACTGGTGAGATGATAGGTGACCTTAGAGGATGTATATCGTATATTACGGTTGTCGATTGTAGGAGAGAGGGTACATGTGATGAGTATAGTGGATGCCTCAGAGACATATGAGGGTAGTGAGATGGGTATTTCATAGGACATGAGTACGAAAGAAGACTCATATTAGTTTGGATGCTATATTGAGATATGAGTTCCATGTGAGTCTTGGAAATTTATCATGGTGATTTTAGCTTCATCAATGGTAGTAGAGGGTGGTGGAGTTGGTATATGTATAAGATGCACAATATTTGTCACCGTATAGAGGAGCATGGGATGAGGTATGCATGGGCACGGTGTGTGTTGGCCCACTTGTAAAAAGATTTGTATAGATTCACCCAGAGGATCATGGGGGTGGAATAGGATCCACCACTTTGTTACATGTATGGGCATATGAGCACATTGCAATATTGAGGCCACTTAGTGGGCCATGGGTCGAGTGGGCTAGACCTCGAAATATTTGTTACAAGGTGGGTGGGTACCCATAGTAGAGGATGGACACGACCACCTACAGTTGATGCTTGATCGGATGGGTCTAGGGCCATCATATGGAGGCCATATAGAGACTATGGTGGTTGGGTAGAGGATGGAGTAGAGTTGAGTGCATTCGACGCACCATGTGGTTGGAGGACCGATTTCTAGGGTACAAGTTATTCCAGTGAAGCATGTATATCTAGATAGTTTGGTATGGCTCAAGATGTGCCCCCAGAGCCATATGTATGGGTGAGAGCTACTAGAGCATCGATGCGGCTAGAGCGAGGCCAGTCCTACAAGAGCACAATTAGTGTATCCTCGGTCCAGATGAGTCGATGTGGCCATAGGGCCATACAAGTGGATGATGCGAAGGTGTACCTGGAGCATATAGCAAGTGGTGGGAAACACACCATCAATGGGTGTTATTATTTCCATTTTTAGTAGATGTGGCGGGTGTGCCACCTGGTAGGAGGAGTAGAGGGACATGACACCTTCCCCTGATGGAGATGTTAGTAGCAGTTGACACATGTGAACATAAGTAGTAGTCATTGATATTTGTTAATTGTCACTTGTTGCTTGGTTGTTAGATATTAAAATGTGTGTAGTAACTAATGTGTTGTTGTATGGTGGCAGGTGATGCCTATTGGTCATTTATTGTTGATTCATCGATACACACGCTGACATGGAATGTGCCTCCAGATGTGCTCGTGGGAGGCGGTATGCTAGAGTGAGTGGATGCTATTGTGGTGAGCATGCCCATTTATTTGAGCTAATGGTGATAGTGGAATTTATGTGCACTGTGTTATTGAGTAAGTGTGATGAGGCTCATGTGAGACTGACGAGCGGGCTAGACATAGTCATAGGGAGAGAGCCCTAGCTCAGATGTATTCATGAGATATATGTGGAGCTACATGACTTATTTGCAGAGTAGTCAACCGAGGTGGCGATACTATGGAGACAAGTGGAGAGATATAGAGGCCGTGATCAATGACGTAGATTGAGTGGTGAAGCATCTAGTTCTAGAGCTCCCATGATTGTGTATAGTGATAATGAGGATGATATATGATGTATATGGATGTAGTGATGCATGGGGCTTTCCCCACATGATTGTATTTTTATAACTATGATTTTTTATGAGATATATATGATAGACATGTTTGGATCTCATATGTGTTATGCACTTGCATTGGTATATGATGTGATGTTTTCCATTTGTACTTTTGATTTGCTAGATGTTGTATGCATTTTGAAATGGTTTTCTTGATTGTTGAATATTTGAAACATATCATGATGTGTAGATAATAGGTAAGTAGTGAATTGAATATGATTTGTATGTGAATGAATAGTATAATGATATGACAAAAAGAATGTATGTATATGATGTAATGTGATAAAGTAGTGTAAATGGTAATGTGATGTAGATAGTATAAGAGATTAGAATAATGATATGGTGATAGGTGTATAATGAGAAGATGTAAGATTAGATTTGTAATAACATGTAATGAAGATGAGAAGATGGGGGGGAAGAAGAGTAATGCCCCCAACATATGTGTATGAAAATGAGGTTCATTTATATAAGACCCCTCAACAATCAAGAATGAACCATAAAACAAGAGTGCGTCATCGGAAATGGTTTGAGAGTATTTTCTAGAAAGATAAATCATTAAGCACAAAGCATGAAGAGTGAGTGAAGGGAGGTTCATTTTGTAACAAATCCCTCAACAGTCATGTAAGAACCTTAAGAACATGAGTGCATCATCAGGTAATGAGGTGATCATATGGAGATCACCTACCAAAGATGGAGAGGCCTGTGAGGGATGGTGGAAGCATGTGAAGCAATAGCAACATGAGTGTAAGAGCCAAACTAAATGTCAGATGAAATGGTGTCGATCATGGGAGGTGTAGTGGTGGGAAGCATAGATCTGATGGCTTAGGAAGCCAATGGGATGTAGTAGCACTATGAGGAGGATGAGATGATGTAGTAATGGATGAGCTAGATGAAGGGCATGGATGGATAATGATCTTAGGAGGTGGATGAATGAAAACTTTAGAAGTGGGTGGAGGAGACAAGTGAAATAAGTGGTGGAAGCACACTTATGTGAAATGGGAGAAAGAGACCACTCACGAGAGTGAGAGCCAAAGGAAATGACACCTTTATCTTCTAATTGTTGTAATTTATCATGAAGAGCACAACATTCATTATCGTCAATGGCCATTGATGCAATGGAAATTACAATAAGGGCGATCGCATTAGCTGATGCAAATGATGAGGAGGATGATGTTGATTAGAAGGAAAGTGGATTAAGTGTTTATCAAAAAATTATGCAAGACATCATGAGGCTTAAAACATATGGAAAGTGCAATGGTTCATGAGGAGGAGATGGAGAAGACTTAGGTGTAGACCGATGCAGGTGGAGGTGAAGGAAGATGCTTACGTGGAGGAGGAGATGGGGACCATGGAGGACGCTCAATAGATGGAAGAGGAGAAGAAGTAGTGGGCAATGGAGTAGTGAAGAAGTAGAAGGAGATGGAATAACATGTGCTGCAATTAAATCTTATTCTAGATCAATAACTTTATAACACAAAAGCATAAAAGATTCACATGTATCATATAAGAGTTTTTCTTTCAATGTAGGAATTAAACCATGAAAAAAGATAAATTGCTTTTCTAAATCAATGGGATGAAATAATAACTAATGCATGCAAGAATTGAAATGTAAAATGTAATCTAAAATGGGTTCTTTCTTTCCTTGATGCAAAGTAGGTAAACGATCATATGTAACTCTAGGACCATTGTTAACTATAAACCATCTAAGAAAAGCATCTTCCATATCATAGTAAGTGTTAATATATCCATAAGGAAAATGAGTGTACCATTGAAGAGCATGATCAACAAGACTATGATGAAAATCTTTTAGTAACAAGCGATCATTAGAATAAGAAGCCATAGCTAAATGATAATGCTTGAGATGCAAATAAGGATTTCCAATGCATCAAAACATGTAAAGGTAGGCATGATGAAATCCTTAGGGAAATTGAATTGTGAATTTTTTTTAGGATTGGATTTCCTAGAAGAGAATTATTATCAATGGAAGCATAATAGGCCTTTCTTTCAAGAGTGAGGGAATAAAATTGACTTGCACTTGTAAAGTTACCGACAACATGCATGAGGGATAGAATATCATGTGAAGGAATAGTAGAAGAAGTGAGAGGCACATTGAGGGGTTAGAATTTTCCATTATGAGTGATCATGGGGACTGAGAAGGAGGAGTGGATGTGGAAGGAGGAGAAGGAGGTGGGGGAGGAGGTGAAGAACATGGAGGCTCTACATGGGAATGCTAGATGTAGACTCAGAATCACAATGAGAGGTGCACTAATGGAAGGAGAAGAATCATCATGAAGAATATTAGAAACAACCTCAGAAGTAGAAGAAAGAGGAGTGGTAAATTCACATTCAATCCTAAGAGAAGTAACATCCTCACTAACATGTTCATGATCAGAAATATAATCCACATCACTATCAGTCAAATTTTCACAAGCAAGTAGTTCATCAAGAGTATCATCAACATATAAAGAAGTAGTAGGAGAACTAACATGAGATTTATCATTGCAATCATTGGAAACATTTTCAGAAATAGAAGAAACATGAGATATAGCTTTACATTCATCTTGACTATTATTGGAAATATCATCATGCACATGTACATTTGTAACCTTAGAAGTAGATTTATTTGCATCTATACAAGTAAAAATGTCACCAAACAAAGGATCTATAATAACATTATCATGCGCTACAAGAGGAGGAGAAGAAGGTACAACAATATGGGTAACTATGGATGATGATGATGGAGAACATGTGGCATAGCTTTGATCATGAGAGAGCATGTAAATATCAGGATTATCAAGTTCCAAGAGGAATGGTGTCTGGTGAGAAAAAAATCTATTGTGTGACTTCATTATCAAAGTGAGCATTGTGATAAAGATCATTAAGTTCATCTTGTACAACAACATCATCAAGGATAGGATTCACACTAATATGATCCATAGCCTGCTTGGGAAAGGAGGATCTATTTTTAGCCATGAGGGTTTTGGGGATCCTAGGGCAAGGAGTTTGACTAAGGATGGGGTTCACCAAATGATTTAATAAAATATGAATATTAAATCTAATTTCAGAGTCACTACTATGATAAAATACAATAGAATACAAATGTTAAGCACTCTAATGATGTTTGTAACCCAATTTTCATGGTCTACATTGTCACTTGTGTGTTTACTTGTGTCTTAGCTTACACATTTTTGTTAGCTTACATTTTACATGCATGTTTTCTCATACTAACTCTTGTCTCTTAGCCACTTGTTTGTGTGTGTCTTGGTCTATACTAAACACATTCCCTTCCCATGTAGGACATAATTTCAGCACAACGATTGGTCCTATTTTGGGCCGCATATTCCTTCTACGATGTCACATGCACCCCAAACAATGGGGGCATTATATGGGTGAATCAATCACCCCATACATCGATACATAGAATGGTACCTGACAACACATTTTTTAGGGCTTAGAATCAAACTTGGGTCCTTATCACAATGGTCTTTCCCGATTCCTCAAACCAGGGGCAATACAATGGCCTTTCTTGGATACCCAAACCAGGGGGCACGCTTACATAGTGATTGGTAGTTCAACACAGTCTATAGAACTCCATACAAAATGAATTTTATAGGGAAAATTGTCCTTAACATGTGTTTATACACACCATCTACAATGGTGTTTTACATAGTGGGAAGTAGTTAAAGGTCAGTGGATGACACCGCATTTGCGGTTCTCCCTACACTTCTTCCATTACACTGGGATGAGATAGCCTAAAAAAATCGTAAGGCCGACATCGTTTACGGGATCCTTTCTACATCCCTTTCCTCATCATGGATCAAGGGCACATGTTCTTTTTCACACTTTCAATGCATCTTTACATACTTACATACTTTCCTTACACAATTTTATCATATACATGCATATTTGACTACTTGTCGGCTTCTCTTTTGCAAGTCCGTCTGTATGGGAAGTGGTAGTCAACACCAACAATGACATCATCCACATCATCACGACAACATTGACATCAACAAAGAGGCACATCGCGACATATACACATACGTTTCCGCCTTAGGTTAATTTTCATCTCTTTTTACACTTTCTCCTCCTTAACATCCATGCTTCACATTTTTATCACTCCATGCTTTATCTAGTCCCTCAAAGACACCTTCTACATCGATGTACATGGTTATCAGGTACACATCTCTATCTACTTTATATTACCAAGATTTCCGCTCACTAACATAAAGTAGGGGCAAATGTACACACAAAATCACGCACATTGGGTAATTATCTAGTCCTTATTACATACTACTATTCATATGATTCTTAAGTAAGAATGGTACTAATTAACCAATGTCTTTGACCACCTTTCTTTCCTTTCTATCACTTCTCTTTAGTCTTACACACTTACTTTCTCACCGCATTTTTACTCTTCGACATTTTTCATCATGGACACCAACGCCAAGTAGGACACCAACGTCAGTGCCCTTGTTCCCTCTGGCGCCCTGTCCTCTTTGAACTTTACTCACACTTTTTGGGTCCTTTCTAGTCATTTAAGCATCTTATCTTTTTGGTAGTTGGCCTTTTTAGGATTAATTACGAAATCCAAGCAAGGGAATCATATAAATATAAAGTTATGTGATCATAATAAAGGACCAAGCACTAAGCATTAGTTATCACCACCTAAGGTTACATCCATCAAGACATCTAAGAGCTTCATTGCATCCATCTAGCTCCATCACAAGGGACATAAGGGTTGGTTTTATGCATCACATTTCATAGAGAGGAATTTCATTATATTCCATGCACACATTTATTACATTCTACATCTAGCTACTTGCCTAATATCCAAGTGCGACAAGCACAAGAGCAATCTAGGGCACAATTCCACACGCGCATGCACACACACACACACGTAACTACATTGGGTTTGAGATATAGTACGAGTGCTCGATCCGTAAGTTCACCATTGTGGATAAATTGAGGAAATTCTCACCCCTCATTTTGCATGGGTTTGAGATGTAGTGCAAAGGCTCGGTTGTAAGTTCACCATTATAATAGCTAAGACATCGACCCCCTCATTTTGCATCTTTTTTTTAAAGATTTTATGTTTATGTGAGGTTTTTACAGGTTCATTCTTCATTGCAAGTTTATAGTGACTCTATGATCTTAGTGCGACCTCGGAGCGATCAAAGGTGAGTAAAGGAAAACACCTTTACGACACCTCAAAGGAGGTTTTCTCGATCATTTCAGAGACCCAGTGCCTGAATCGGGACCGTGGTCCCTACGGTGCCCCTATCCCTCTCTAGGTGCCATAGTCCATCATGTTCCTCCAATTCTACATTCTTTTAGGTCTCTGTGTGACACTCCCACTGTTCCATTTACTCGGTCATCACTTCGGTACAATCCAGATTTCACTGCTAACCAACTAAGTCATCTTATCCTTCCTTTTACACCTAGGGTTTTACATTTTATTGCTTAGTTTACTTGGGTAAATTGTTGTACTTAATTTATCATTTATTTACTACAATCTTGCATTGATTAGGCATAATATTTCATATTTTGCATAATCAACGATAATTCCTTCGATTTTGACATCAGAGTTACGTATGGTTCACATGCTCTTATTATTAAACACTTATGCCTATCAGTATGTGCAACTAAGCCTTTGTTCTTATAGGGTTCTCTCCTCACTCTCCTAACACTCAATTATTGTGCTATATTGACAAAAATGTTCAAATAATCACATTATTAGCAAAATCTAAAGTCAAGGCCTATCTATTACTTGATTAGCTATCTCTTTACTTTGCATATGTTGTTTGTCATATTTGTCAAAATCGTGTAGAGAAAGAAGAAGATGCCAAATAAGACACGAAATAAAAAAGGTGCCAAGATTGAAGTAGTGGAAGAAGTGGTGGCTATAACACAAGAAATCAATGTTTATCATCTTATAGAAAAAAACCATTTTGATCTCAAATGAATTACTTTCTTTGACATGGGAATTTCTCTCATCGGTAGCATATGATATTCTCAATGCAGTATGTTGCTTGTCTTCTTTATATGGTATTTCATTTTACACTTATTTATTACGTAGACCACTTCAATTCAACTTATATTGTGAATTCAATCCTCAACATGTATGAAAACTTATACAAATTCCAATGTTAATATTTCAAGAAGCAAAATTTAATATCACTAAAACTATTAAAGAGAATAATGTTACCTGGCATACATACATGAAAAGATAATCAAGACACAATTGTCAAGGCTAATACATGTCTTTTCTTAAAAATACTCCCTCACAACTTTGTCTTTCTTCATTCCAAACAACACACCTAATATAGCCATATACCCGTAAAACAACCTCAAACACCCCAAAGTTCCATACACATTACATAATCCACATTCAAATATTCTTTGAGAAATAGTTCCACCATAATCCTAGGATTTGTAGTCATGGATATCTCTTCCCACAAGATACACAAATCTCATATACCCTCAAATGCATGTATTCAATATTAAAACTATAAAAAATGCCCTTTCAACACTTCTAAGCAACCTTAATTCATGTCATGGCCACAAAAATCATCACTAATATTCTAGCCACCTCAAAGACAAAAATGTACAAAACACACAAGATGTGGTGTAATGTTCTCAATTGTCTCCCTACTTCAAATCCATTGACATAAAGTAAAGAAACGATGCATTCAATCAAAATATGATTCCATCAATATTATACACTATGTTATGATTTTGTCGATACATTTGATCAACAAACCTTCCCACATGAGGAAACTTTGGAACATGTTAGCCCCAAATGATCAAGTTTTTTAGCCATGATGTCACGGTCACTAAGGGAGAGGAACTGAGTCTTTGTGCACCCAAAGTTTAAGGGTGCACATAGAACACAAAACATCATATAATTCAAAACAAAAATACCCTTTAATAGGTTATGTTCTCCCTATTATATATATTTCATTTTAAATATTAAAATAATGTGGAAGGGACATTTTTAAATATTTAAATTTGGTTATTTTAAATACAAAGAAATTTAAAGGTGAACCATTACTTGTGAATTAAGTCACATATTTGTTTCTACCTATTTGTCATCATTTGATTGACTAATTGGGTGAAATGACTTGATGTGACTTATTCTATTGGGCACTTTTATTCAAAATGTAAGTGATAAAGTGACATGTACTAGCTCCCTAATTTTCATGTACCCTCACAAGTATTGGTCCATGCTTAATAATTGGCTCCTCTCCCTTAAATGCCACAGATTGGAATAAAAACATTCATATCAACAATGTAATGGACAATTAAAATAATGTATCGATAATAGAGGCCAATGAGAGAATTAGAAAGTAAATAGACAAGGGGAAAATATTAGAGATACCAAGTGTCCACAAGGAAAATCACATGAAAAATGTTGAGAAGGCAAAAAAAATTATAATATTTACTAGAAAAGTTTCGTCGTAATACAAACACTTTTCAAATGAGATCTTATTCAAAGGAGGACACCTCGTGTGTAATGATATTTACTCTTTTCTATAAAAGTTTGAATTTTGCTTTTTGTATGAGAGTGCTTCGAGATTAATTCAATTACAACTTCAACTTCAATAGAAATTCAATTACGATCGCCCAACTCCTTTATTCATCATGTGAGTTTTAAATGACTAATGCTCCTAAATATTTATAGTCTTTTCAAATTCAAACTAATACCCTATTCGCATGTACGACAATACACAACTAGTATAAAATACCGACAAAAAGGGGGAGGGGGAGCAGAGGGAAGTTTTAAAGATTTTAAACAAAGGCCAAAACCCCCTACACAATAAAGTTTACATGAATTGTAATATTATAATTCTAGCTAGCTCGAACCATATTATTGCAAAAGAGACACCCAAGAATTAAAAAAATACTAAGGGGAACGAGATATGGCCAAAAATAAGAATAGAGTCCACAAGAGAAACATAGATTCAAAAGGTACACTAGAAAGTCATAAGTATTGAATGTCAAAATATAAGATAACATGTCACCGGTCATGCAAAGACAAGCAACACGAACTTAATGAGGACCAATAATCAATAAACACACAAATACATTAAGATCATAACAATTACCCAGATTGACACCAAAATTAGTTGTCTACATATGAATGGGCTTAAAAGATGTTATCACCAAAAATGGAGTACATCTATTAATAAGAGGTTTTAAAAGCATGCTTTTATAAAGAAGCGGTTGAATATTCACATGAATGAAATCTATACATTATGTTGAGGTGTTCAACAATGGCGGCCGATGGTGCTAGTGGATGGGTTGTAACCTCTATGAGCGTATTCAATTTTTATTTATTTCAACCTCAAATTTGGCTTTAGATATTTTCAATTTAGCTTAGAGAAGTCAATAATAAATCACAATATCTAGACCATTTTGTGAAGTTCAGGGACCATTTGTTTTTTGATGGAAAGATCTTTTCAAAAATAACACAACGATACATTGAGATTGCGACCATCTCACACCACTAAATTAGAAATTAGCAAAAAAAAGTGGAGTTGTAAAAATATGTAGTAACATGTAAAATTGAAAATATGCACAAAAAAATAAAAATAAAATAAAATAGCTTTCAAAATTCATTATATGAAAAGGATTTTATGCTCTTAGACTTTATATTATATGGAAAAGATTGTATGTTTTAAAGGTCCATTATATGGAAAAGATTTTATGTTGAATAAAATCCTTTTCATATGATGGATTCTCAAAGCAAAAAGTTTCTTATTAATGCATATTTTCAATTTCACATGTTACCACATTTTTAACCACCTCCGCTTTCTTTACTAATTTCTAACTTTGTGGTGAGAGATGGTCGCAATCTAAATGTATTGTTAGGCTATTTTTGAAAAGTTCTTTCTAACAAAAACAAATAGACTCTAAACTCTACAAAATGACCTAGATACTAAGATTTTTTATTGACTTCTCTAAGCAATCTAAATGGACTCTAAACTTCACAAATAGCCTAGATAGTATGATTTTTATAAACTTCTCTAAGCCAAAACGAATAGATCTAAATGGGCTCTAAATTTGGTGGAAGAGATATAAATAGGTTCTAAACTTGATGGAATGCCCTAGATGCTATGATTTTTTATTGACTTCTCCAAACTAAAAGAATATATATATATATATAAAATCGAAAATAAAATTTTGGTATTGATATCTCTCAATATTTATGTTAGAAATGTATAAAAAATTGTAAAATAGAACTCTTGTGGCATGTAATTGTTATTTTACAATGCTTCTTTACTATTTACACAGAATATTTCAATCCGGTAATAACCCGAGGGTACAAATCGAAATAGCAGCTATATGTACAACATATTTAATTACAAGCAAGCTACTAGATCACAAAATTCGTTTACACCAGGGTTGTGCATAAGCGTGAAACAGGATCCCACATGGCCGGTAACAAAAACTTCCTTCCATTCACTCCCCGCGCGTTATAACTCGCCCCCGTGCTACCATCCACCGGCAGCTGACCGGGAAAACCGGGATACGCCCCCTTTCCATATATCCCCGCACACGCCGAAACCGCCTCGAGCGGAGCAGCCGCATCGCCTTGAAAATACCCTGTTTTGTACGGATTCGTCACCGCCCCCGCAAGAACCGTGGCCATATTGATGACCATGCCGTCGATGCCCACGTCGGCATTGGGCGACACCAGTGGCGGGGTCTGAGGCCCGTACAGTGGCTGATGGAACGGCCACGCACACTGCCCCGGCACCGACTCTCCGCATTCCCAACCCACGCAAGGGCACCAGCCTCTCGCCATATGCCACCGTGTCATGGAACCCGCAGGAGCTCGTGCAGAACCTCTCCACGCCGACATCCGCCGAGGTAAGCACGAAGTAGACCGCGTTGCTGGTGTTCGCCGGCAGGTCGACGGCGCTTTCCACGAGGGCTGCCACGTCGGACCTCTTCAAGGCCTTACCGAGTGAATATCCTTCGTCTAGCTTCTGTTTCCCGAGCCTCGTGTCGACTTCGACCGCCACGTTGGAAGCATCTTTGTAGCCCTTGGCGGTTCTCCACCACGCAGACACGGAGGGCTCTTGGTTCGCTACGTTGGCTCCCAACGCCTGCACGAAATCCGCCACGATGGAGCGCTGTACGGGGCTGAACTTTCCGTACCAAATGAGGTGGAGGTCAAGGGTGGGGGCGACGGTGAGGAGGGGGCCATTGTGGTAAGTTAGAAGGAGCGGCTCTGGTTCCACCACTTCTGCGCGTGAAGAATAAAACCCTAATAACACCAACACCAGAAAGATTAGATTCTCAACCATTGCTGAGAAGGAATAATAATAATGATTGGTTCCGATCTTTGAGAATTAAAATGTTAGAGAAGGGGGATTTATAATTGCACGGGCGCATTTAACATGCACACCAAAATAATTGCGGGCTGTGGCGGACGATGCATAGTACTTTACACCTCTTCCTCAACGAGCTCGACGCGTGTCCGAGGCGATAAGGAAGGCCTTGTCGGCCTATTGGCCTAGGTAGGCTAAGTAGCTTGTTTAGTGGCAAAACCCCTGTGGGCCGTCATATTTTTGTGCGAAAATCCCGGCTGAAATGATTTTAGGCGTCATTCGTCCTTTTTCTTCTTGTGAAATATCAGCGTCAACCTCCTGGACTTTGACGTTCACCCTTGCAACTTGCAAGCGAAAATAATTAGACGACGGTTCTATGACCGTCATTTTTGTCGCTTGAAATTTAGAGAAAAAAATTAAATTAAAACAATTAGATATAAAGAAGAAGAAATATTTATAATACAAATTAAAGCTATAAAAAAATCATTAATATTATTTCCCATATATTTTATTTGTAAATAATTATAAAATCAATTAAAAATATATAGAAAACGGTTAAATTTTAACATACAATATATTTTTGAAATTACTCCTCAATAATGACCATATTTAAAAGCCAATTGTCTTTTTTGTTTTATTATAATAACTAGAAACGTCTTAACATGGTGGAAATTCCAACATCGCATTGATTGACAAAAAAACAACGCCAAATGAGGGCCAGTCGCACTGTCCCACCAAGTAGAAATAATTAGGAAAGGTATGTGGCATCGAATCTATTTAATGCTTTTGTATTATTTAACACTTTGTCATGGCAAGTTGCACACTAAAATAGTTTTCCCGTTAAAAAGGGATAGTTTCAAGGCTTAAGACCTAACACATCATCCTTTTTGCGAGAACCCTTACAATGACACTTAAAAAGGCAAATAAATTCTTATTTGCAAATATATCTGATTATCTTAATGTTTGATTTTATGGTACATATCACTCAAAAATGTTATACTCATAATGACATTTTATTAATAACTGATGCGTCCTTCAATAAATTTAATTAAATATGTAATTTATGTTGATTAAATAATTACATGGTGTGGATTAATAGTGAGAATTGAACTTACGAGCTACTTATGGTGGTGGAGGTCGAGTCAACGAACCTTGAGGCCACGAAAAGAAATTATTTTTAGTCATAATCTCAATAGCGTTATTATAGATTTTAGCTACATTTTAATTGATCATTATTATTTCACATTTCCAACTCATAAAATGTTATTAGTATTTTTAAATATGAAATTTCAAATGTATTAAAATTAAACACGCATCTGACTGGTTTGTTGTCACACCGATGTTTCCTTGGGATTTTGGCTAGATTATTGCTTTGCATATATAGTTATTTCGTTGAGTGGGCTATTTACTCCGCCCTTTGGGCGGTGTCACGCCTATATTAATGACTTCCCTTTCGCCACCTCCATCTATAGATACATGTTTGATTGATGAAGCGCTTAACACCCATGGCTCCAAAGAAGGCGAGGAAATTCATCCCAAAGTATTTGACGAGATAACCATTCTGAGTTTGAGACTCATTTGCATGATGTTGTGCTTAATTTGCTGAATTTGATAAGGTTTGTAATTGGCTTGAATCATACACCCTTGTTGGGTATTTTGTTGGCCGAGTCCCCCCTAAAAGCTTGTTGAAACAATGGGTTCACAACCATTGGCAACACCATGGTGTCAAGCTTGAGGGAGTGCAAAACCTCACCAAGGGTTTTTTTGTTTCACTTTAATAACGTTGAACATTGCAAAGCCATTGTCAACCACATCCCCTAGTTCATTCGAAACACATTCGTAGTGTTTTCTCATTAGACTAGGGATTTCTAGGTCTTGAACAAGCCAAGCTTAAAATCCCAATGGGTGGAATTTCTAGGGCTACCTCTCCCCTTGTGGGGATTTGTCAAACACTTGATCAAACCCTTGGGTCGACTTATTTGTTTGGAACAACCAAAGTTCTTTAACTGACCCTTTAAAACCACTGTTTGCATTGAGGTGGATTTATCCAAAGACCTTAAAGACTCCATTGATATTCAAGTTGGAGATACCCATTTTTCTCAACGAGTCCTTTATATTAACTTACCTAATACTTGTTTTTTAATGCCAAGCTCCTAACCGATGATTCTGAAATGTCCTCTAATGGTTGAATCCCACCCCATGTCTCAAAAATGGCTTGAGCAACATCCAAAGCTCCTTCCTCTTCATATGGGTGGACCACAGTAACTAATAAAAAGAGTGTTACTCTTGGTCCTACAAAACCCTCATCTTCTTCCTATCACCCAGTGGGTGTTAATGGAGCCAACTCCTTTGTTATTCATGTCAAACAAGTTATGCCTTCATCGCCCACAACCACCCCAACTCTCTCATGCTCCCCACTAGCTACCTCTCTTCTGTCCCTTCGAAGTCTCTAGCTCCATCAGTCTCCTTTCCTCTCCAGTTGTCAGAAGCACCATTCATGGAAGAAATTCAACTCTCTTTCACTCGTAAAGCTTGGCTTAGTCACTCCCATATCCCTACACCAACAAAGATAGTGAATTTGTGGAAGAAAAATGCAGACCATGGTCATTGGTAGATGTTACCCATGTCACTTCGTCTCACAACCAATTTTCTACCCTCTCCAATCTTGATGATGAGGGATCCATGCACCTTGATTCAATCCAATGATTGTGTACTCTTGGAATATACATGGCCTTACTGAACCTACCCGAAGATATTTGGTTAGGGATAATTTGTCTACACTTTAAGCATATATGCGTGTTTTATATGTTGTAAAAGTTAAAATCGCATAGGATTTTTACTTCATTATGTTGCTTGCACCATCTAGCCCAATGTTATTTGCCATGCGTCCATCAAAACCTAGGGCGTGGAGGGGCCATGAATTTGATTGCCCTTGAATTTTCTCAACATGTGATCTCATGGGACTCTGAACCCACTCATCGAGTGGTTTGGACTCTCTTCAAATTTGATGGGCATATCCTGGGTTTAGCCAATATTTATGTGTCCAATGATGCAATTGAAAGAGCTTATTTTGGCGCTAGCTTGTTGACTCCTTTCCTGATGCTCTTTGGATCATTTTTTGTGATTGTAATAAGATTGAATACCGATAAGACAAGGTTGATATTTTTCCCATGCATTAGTGCGCGGGAGAGCGGGAGTTCTGGTTCTATATGAGGCACAAGCTCAAAATTTTGACCCCACCTTCCTTTATAAGGAGAGATCCAATTCTTCCTGGTTCACTTGGTCCAATTTTCAACAGGGTTAAGTTAATATATGTAATGGTTGGATCATACACTTATGTCGAATCAAGACTTCTATCTTTCTCCCATCTTACGCAGCCCGATTGTGGTTGTTTAAAATGCTCTCTTATCTGATCATTCCCCCATTTTCTTTGACATTACTTGGGCCAAACCTACAAACAAACACATGTTTAGCTCCCAATTTTACTTAAACATTGTGCACTTCAAGCATGTTTAGAATGTGTCATATATCCAACACATTTGGAACTTGGTTCCTCGCCCTATTACCATGGAGGGATGGATTTCTTTGTGGAATGATGCCATCAAAAGAACTAACACCTTCCTTCACATCTATGGAAAACAAGTTGCTCTCTTTCAACATGCAACACATGAGGCTTCATATCATGAGTTTCAACGTGTCTCACAAGATCTTAATGCCTCTCCTTTCAATCAATCCCTACACTCTAAGGCTGCCCAAATTAGAGGCATAAACTTAAGGTGGAGGAAGCTTAAAAAGCATGGGGTACTCTATTGTGTGCTTGATTGCATTGGCTTAAATTTGGTGACAGAGCTTCCAAAGAGTTATTTGTTATGATTTGTGCCAAGCATTCCTCTAATCAAATCAAATCCATTTTTCAAGGGAATGTCTAACACATTTCTCTATCGGATATCCTCCAATCTTTTATCCATCACTACCATGGGGTTTTTTCCTCTCAACCTGCCACCCCTATTAGGAAGAGACTCTTTTAAAATATTTGCAAGTTGTGTCTTGTAAAGTCACACACCCTCAATGGGTAACAACCTTTCAAATGGCTCATGATAAATCTCCAGGTATCGATGGCTTCCTCTATGAATTCTACTGAAACCTATGGGACACTCGGGGGTGATCTACATAATGTGTACCTTGAAGCTTTAGATTCCAACTCTTTGGGTGAACTGATTAACCAAGGCAACATCAAGTTTATCCCCAAGTCTGGAGACCCTGAACAAATTTCTAATTAGAGACCCATCACTTTGCTTAATATGTCTTACAAAATTATTGCTTAAGGCTTTGTCTAACAGGGTTGTCAATCTCCTTCCTCTTATTGTTAGAAGCAAACAAACTGGTTTCATCAAGCACATGTACATCTTAGATAATATTATTGTTGTTTGGGAAGGGATGGAATGGGCTCAAATTTCTAACCAAAAAGTTTTATTTATAAAAATTGACAATGTTAAAGCTTATGATTGAATTGAATGGTCTTTCACTTTGGCTATGCTTGAGCTCTTGGACATGGGATGAGATTTATTCACATGGTGTAAATAATATTTAACAATGTTGGGGTCTACATCTTCATGAATAGGGTTTAATCTTCAGTTTGGTTTATTTAGATCCATTAAA
The DNA here is from genome assembly GCA_018340775.1 of Taxus wallichiana var. yunnanensis. Lineage (NCBI taxonomy): Eukaryota > Viridiplantae > Streptophyta > Pinopsida > Cupressales > Taxaceae > Taxus > Taxus wallichiana. The sequence continues at coordinate 640,679,001 of CM031241.1, read as the reverse complement.
AAAGGGTATTCTTTGGCCCCCTTGCTTTATGTGATTGCAGTTGAAGGGTTTAGTTATCTTCTAGCCCACAATGCTTCTCAAGGTTTGATTAAAGGGATATCTCTGCCCACTTTGGATCAAAACTCATCAATGGCCATTTCACAAGATGATTCTTTTCTCACACTCATGGAGGATGAACAATTTGTTTAAAATGATTTAGACTCTCTGGATACTTTTTATCTGGCTTCTCGCTCCTCTATTAAATGGGAGAAAACCTAGTCTTATCAATAGTCTCGAGTCTCCTATTGATTAACTAAAATGTTGAAATAAGATAGTTAATCTAATTTAGAACAACATGTAAATACAATAAATAAATGCAATAAGTAACTATGGAAAGTAACCCAAGAAACTATGAAAATGAAAATGAAAAAACCTAGAGTCTTCTAAGAGAGCTAGAATGAACTCGATTGATTAGAGGAGCCCATTGGACTATGTCACAAAATAAATAGAATAATCTTGAAGCATAGGAACAACTATGCAGAGGTCCTAAAAGGATAGATCTGGACCGATTCTCTAGATTGGGGTGCTTGGAGAGGGACTGGGGCACCTATAAGTGCACTAGTCTGCAATATGGGCTCTTTGATCTATGTAGGAGGTCGAAAATTGAGTTTCACATGTCCGAAGGTAGTTTGAAACCCTCATTGTGCATCGCATCATATTCACCGCACTACGATAAGTGAGTGTCGCTGATAATCCAAGATGAAAGGAGGACTTACAAGAGTCCACAAGAAGTATCAAAACCCTAAAAAGAAGAAGAATGCAAATAAATAGGTCAAACTGACCTCAACCACCATAATAATGGACTTACTAACTAAGCACTCCATTACATTCAAGACCCAAATGTAGTTCTAGTGTGTGTGTGTGTGTGTGAATCATGTGCCCTAGGTGCACTTGTGCCATTCACACTTTATGAAGTAACGAGTAATAACTAGATGTAAAAATGTAGTAGAATGGTGAATGGAATAGAATAGAATCCCCTCCTATGCTTGTGTGATGCAAATGAACCAACCTTGTCCCTTGTGATGGAGCTAAATGTATGCAAATGATCTTCAAATACCTTTGATGAATGCAACCCTATGTGGATGATAGTAGTGACTAGTTCTTGGTCCCTCATTATGGTCTCATAACTTTATATTTATAGGGTTATCTTGATCTAATTTCATAATTAACCCCGAAATGGCCGACCACCAAAAGGATAAAAATTTAAAACGGATAGAAAGTGCCCAAAAAGTAGCAGAAAGCTCAAAAAGGATCGGTGTGCCCCCTATGGGACTAGGGTGCCCATGGGCGCTCCATTACTAACCTGGCACCCCAGTCAAAGCTAAAATAACACGAAATGACAAAAGCTGACTGGGTATGCGGGTGGAAGAGGTTATGAATGAAAAAGAAAATAAAGTAATATGGCTAAAAGGTGGGGGTTAATTAGTACTTTCTTCACTCAAAAACCTTATAAATAGTAATATGAGACTGACTAAATACTGTCTAAAGTGCATGATTTTGTGTCTACATTTTCCCCACTTTATGTTGGTGAGCGGAAAGCTTGGTAACATAAAGTAGATATATATGTGTACTTGATAATCCATGTAGAGTGATGTAGAAACATGCTAAAGGACTAGATAAAGCGTAAAATGAAAAAACAATTTATGGAGCATGCAAACTAAAGATGAAAAAACACAAAAATGTGATGAGAGTGAACCTAGGGTAGAAATGGTGTGTAGTTGTTAATGTGTGTAATGTACACCATGGTTAGTATGTTTTGTCTTTGCGGCAGAAGATGTTGTTGATGCCATTGTTGTTGTTGTTGTTGTTACCCCATTTAAATGCTTATTTCTCATACGGTCGGACTGTAAGGAGAAAATGATCAAGTAGTTAAATATATATGTATGTATGTGTAAAAATGAAATGTAAAAGACACATGTATATAAGTGTAAAAATCATGTAAATGTAAAATACACAAATGAAAAAGTGTAAATGGAACATGTGCACTTGATCCATGTCGAGAAAGAGAGTGTAGAAGGATATCTTGTACTCCTGGGGTTTTTGGGTGATCCACATCGCCATAGGTCGAAGAAGTGTAGGAGGAATTTCCATTATCCTCTAACCTCGTAACTACTTCCCTGAATATGTGTGAAGAGATCTCTATACGTCCCGATATTTTGGGTGATCTCGATGCCACTTTGGAAAAAGAAGTATAGGGAGGAATTCCACTTGTATCCTCTAACCTTTAACTACTTCCCAAAATGCTAAGGACAACCATGTCCTATAAAATCCACTATGTATGGGGTTCGTAGACTAGTCTGAAACCCACTCGTTGTATGTAACCCACAATGCCAAGGGTAGAAAGTGCACTAAAATAGACCGGGTGTAGAAGTTATGCATAATGTAAAACCCCAAATGATTCCCCCTCTTTGGGGGCATGGAACTTCATTGATAGGAGAATGCGGCCCCAAATGAGGACCAACCACATGAACTTTGTAACTCTTCCCTATAGGGGGAAGGATGCACTTGGTAGAAACCAAGGAGTGCACAAACAAGAAGGATAGCCAAAGACAAGTGTTAGTATAAGCATACATGTATAAAACAATGTGTAATCTATGCAATAGTGTAAAAGCTACCAAGAAATGCAGTAATGTAAACACACAAGAAAATAGAGTAAGTCGCACAAAGTGGGTTGCAAACATGGGACACCACTCACAATGTCGCAAGACATGCAAGGCCATAATGGCCATATACAACAAACAAGTGTGCACACCAAACATAGGGAAATGCCCGCATATAAGAACAAACAATAAAAAAATATAACAAATAAGTATGGAAGTAAATATCCCTACATAAAAAATGTTGCACATGAAGCACCTATTAGCATGTTAGAAAGATAACTAGTATGTCAAAAGCGTGTATAACCAAGTAATGTAAAGTGCTAAGTACAAAATGAAACAATAACACCTATGAGAGACGAATGTGGATGCCCCCAAGTGACTAGTGTAGGAAGGGTAGAAGGAAAGCATCCATGTTGCATGTAAGAGACATGTATCTGTGATCACAACTAGAAAAAGATATGAACACACATGTGTGGATGATATAGATAAATGACATACAAGTAATCTAACTAGCATGTGTAATAAAACAACCATGAACAAGAAAAAGTAAGAAAGAGTAAAACAACCATAATATGTAATATGTTATGGATGGATGGAATGGAATGCAAATGGAGTGATAGGAGCCATGTGCCCCCCGAGTGAATGGAAATGTATGTAGTGAGGTTCATTTGGTTTTCCCCCTCAACATTCAAGAATGAACCATAAATAAGAGTGTGTCATCAAGAAAAGGTCAAGTGTGTGTTGTGTAAACACATTGTGATGGATGTGTATGTATATTGATGAAATGTGACCTAGAAATGATGTGTGCGTGAACCTTATAGCTGAAAGTGTATATCACGAAAAGATTAATGTAGGAGTGATGATGTATCCTAAAGCATATATCACTACTAGATGAATAAAAGGGAGTGGTGATGTAGCCTATAAGCATATACCACTACAAGATGCTAGAATAGGTGACCATTTATCCTATAGTGTATGTCACTAACCTAGGAATGTCGCATGATGGAAGGTCGAATGAGAAATATGTGAGTATGATAAGGTCCATTTGATTTATGAACCCTCGATAGTCAAGTATGGACCAGGAACTAAAGCGTGCGTCATAGGTAGTGAGTGAATGTGTAAAAGACAATGTAGTATGCATAATGATAATAAACAACCATATGATGAATAGAATATGTAATGTATGATGTATAAGATGCAATGTATGTAGAAAATTAGTATGCATGATTAGTAGTGTGGAATGTTAGATGCAAATGTGACACATGTATGATAAAGACTAATATGATGTATAGAATATGTATGATATGTAAATGCACAATGATTTTAAATGATGTAGTCTAAATTTAGGATGTATGATGTAAGATGTATAACGCGAGATGTGTGGTGAAACGTAATGTGTAATGCCTATGGTACAATGTGTGGGGTTCATGTGTAGTAATCCCTCAACATTGTCAAGTGTGAACTGAAGCACAAGAGTGTGTCATCGGGTAATGATGACGCTATAAGTATGAATGAATATGTGTATGTTAGGAGATTGATGTATGAGAATGTAAAGATGATAGATGTGTAGATGATACGATGATGTTTGTGTAAATGCTAAGAATGTGTTGTAGTACTATGGAAAAATGGGGGAGAGTGTGTTAAATGTTATGCCCCAAGTGTATGATAAAGAAGATGATTATGTGCCACCATCAAGGAGATCATCATTGTCATGATCAAAACCTACTAGAGTAGCAACTAAAAACCTAATAAGCTATAGAGTGAGGAGGGTCGTACAGAGACCCATTACAGCAGAGTTGTGTACACATTCATTGCATATTATTCATCATTAAAGGTGATCAATGGACAACCATGAGCATGCCAACAAGAGATATTTGGAGCGTAAGCGGGAGAAGAATCATTATGAATAGAGATATTTCCAAAAGGCATAGGAAATGTAAGCAAAGAGTGATGAGCATCTATTTTACCACCAATATAGTCAAGCCAGGACTGTCCAAGTGTGAGTGGAGAGTCACGAGGTGTATGCATGTAACAAAGATTGTCAAATAAAAGACACTCAATCCATAAGCTATTGTAATGTGAAAATAGCCATGATAAAGATGTGGAAAATGAAGAGGTGGTAAGATGTCATTAAGCGTCATACAAAACCTAACCAAATTTTCATGTGTACAAATAGTATCTAAGCAAGTAGAATCAATAGGGATGTGTTGCCAAAAGGACTTGTTGATAAATAGTGTGCATGTAAAAGGAGGCAATAGAGTGCAACCTTTGTGAGGAGAAAGATAAAATAATCTACACTATTTACAAACCCCAGTATAATACCATAGCATTAGTAGAGGGAGGGGTCTTGAACTTATATTCACCTGGGCCATCAGCTACAAAGGTTTCTTCAAAATAAGAGTCGTCTATGCCAAGAGGAGTAAAATTGAGTTGTCTTAATGCTTCATCCGTAAGTTCAATAGTATCAACTTCATCATTAGAATCCTTAGAATCATCGGTGTGAACATCATCATGTTGTATAGCACTATCAAGTATGTTGGTAGGTGGCACCATAGATGGAGTAATAGAGGGTTCCACGACGGGTAGAGAAGAGACATTAATAGGAGCTAATACCATAGGTGAAATAATAGTCATAGTGTGAGTAGAGATAGTTGGAGCATTGAGAGTGGTAGGAGGAGATTGTGAAGCACTAGATTGACCAATGTCATATGTGTCAAGGCTGCTATATGGAATACATTGCGAAGGTGGTATAGGCATAGAAGTAATGGGATCTATGCGATAGTATTTGAATGGCTTTGGATCGACGGTGATAGTATGTTCATAGCCATCATGCAAAGAACTTGACACATTGGTGAATAATAGATGGAACCGTGTGCATTGTGTGAATCCAAGGCCTACCTAACAAGAGATTAAACTAAAAGGAGGCATCGATAACATAGAATTCAGTGAGAACAATCTTAGGCCCAACCGAATATGTAATGAGATAGTCCTTAGGCATGTGCGAGTGGTAGAATCATAACCTCGAATGAGGTAGAATTCTTAGAAATTAAATTATCATTAATACCCAATTTCTTTAAAAGAGAATGAGCGCATAAATTGACATTGATCCATTATCAATGAGGACTCATTTAATGCAAGTAGTACTAATAACGACAGTAATGAGCAAAGGAGCACACAAATTGCTTTTAGCAAAAGGCGACAAATCCTCATCAGTGAAAGATATAACATGTGGTAAATTACGAAGAGACTATATGAGATGTGCAAAGGCCACCATGGAATTATCAATTTCAATATGAATGGCATGAAGGAAACTTCTAGCATGTTATGATAATATGGTACATTATGCAACAAATCATAAAGAGAGATCTTAACGGGTGTATTTTTAAGTTGTTCAATGATGTCATATCCATTAGAAGCATTGGGAGGAGCTGTCAGAGTAATGGGTGGAGGAATAGACATGGGTGGAGTCATAGGCGATGGATTAGGACGAGTACGATGAGTAGTAACTACATTGATGGATGGATCAGCCCTAGGTGTGATAAAACAAGGAGGATGTTGGGTGCACGCACACACACAAAAATCAGCAACAATAGTAACTATGCCTGAGACCTTAGTTGGTGCAAAGGTAGGATAAGAAGATTGATCCATAACTTGATAAGGAGATGACATGATCAAAAGGAAGTGTCAAAACGTGGGTTCACCAAAATGATTAACTAAAATGTGGAAATAAGATAGTTAATCTAATCTAGAACAACATGTAAATACAATAAATAAATGCAATAAGTAACTATGGAAACTAACCCAAGCAACTATGAAAACAAAAATGCAAAAACCCTAGAATGATAAGAGAGTTAGAATGAACTTAGTTGATTAAAGGAGCCCGATGGACCGTGTCTTAGAATAAATAGAATAAATTCTAGAAGTAGAACGACTATGCAAAGGTCCTAAAAAGGATAGATCTGGACTGATTCTCTGGATTGGGGTGCTCTGAGAGGGAACTAGGGCACCTATGGGTGCCCTAGTCTACATTATGGCACTTTGGTCTATGTAAGAGGTCCAAAACTAAGTTTCACAAGTCCAAAAGGTATTTCAAAACCTCGATGTGTGTCACATTAGATTCACTGCACTACGCTAGGTGTCATTGATAATCCAAGATGAAAGGAAGACCTGTAAGAGACCACAAGAAGTATCAAAACCCTTAAAAAAGAATAATGCAAATGAATAGGTCGGACTGACCTCAGCTGCCACAACAATGGACTTACTAACTGAGTGTTGCACTACATTCTAGACCCAAATGTAGTTCTAGTGTGTGTGTGTGTGAATCATGTGCCCTAGGTGCTCTTTTTCCAGTCGCACTTTGTGAAGTAGCGAGCAATAACTAGATGTAAAAATGTAGTATAATGGTGGATGGAATATAATAGAATCCCCTCCTATGCTTGTGTGATGCAAATGAACCAACCTTGTCCCTTTGTGATGGAGCTAAATGAATGAAAATGATCTCCAAATTCCTTTGATGAATGCAACCCTAGGTGAATGATAGTAGTGATTAGTGTTTAGTCCCTCATTATGGTCTCATAACTTTATATTTATAGGTTTCTCTTGATCTAATTTTGTAATTAACCTGAAATGGCCGACCACCAAAAAGATAAGAAGCTAAAATGGCTAGAAAGTGCCCAAAAAGTGCAAGGAAATCTCCAAAAGAATCATGGCGCCCTTGGTGGGACCATGACACCCCCCATGGGCACCCCATTCCTAACATGGGTGCCCTAGTCAAAGCTAAAATAACGTGAAATGACAAAATTTGATTGGGCATATGGGTGCAAGAGGTCGGGAATGATGAAAGAAAATAAAGTAAGATGGCCAAAAGATGGGGTTAATTAGTACTTTCTTCACTCAAAAACTTATAAATAGTAGTATGAGACTGGGACTAAATAATGTCTAAAGTATATGATTTTGTGTATACACATATCCCTCTCTAGTTTGAAGGCTTGCGGTGGATTTATGATTTAACAAAAATAAGCTAAAGGAGTAGAATATTTTATTAAATTCTTATATATCCTATAAAAAATAAGATATGATAGTAAAGTACATCAATGAATCAAGAAAATAAGAAAAAGGAAATAAAACCCTAAGTGCAATGTAAGGTCGAAACACTTAGCTGGTTTCGCAAATATCCTTGCAATGTGCGAAGGTGGAAGATTGGTAGAACATGAACAAAGGAGGTCATGATCAGTATAGAAAAATGTAGAAGTGCGGGAGGAGTAGGACCAGGGTGCTTGACTGACTGCTTGAGGCACATGGGCACTAGGATCCCTTTCTAGGCACCGGGGTCTCATGCAGGAGGTCCAGAGATGAATTTTACAGGGACGTGAGATGATCCATAAACCTCATTGTTTGTCATTACCAGGTGGTTACACTATGATCGCTGATGTTGTTAATAACTTGCAATAAAGAGATCACCTAAAAACCCCTCAAAAGAACATCAAATCCTAAAAAGAAAGATGCAAAATAAGGGGCCGACTTTCCTCAAATGTTAAACAAGTGATCTTACAATCCGAGTGTTGCACTTTACATCTTAGACCCAATGCGTTCTATATGCATGTATGCAGAATCGTGCCTTAGGTGGATCTTGTGCGTGTCACACTTGATAGCAAACAATGTAGATAGATAAAAAATATGTAATAGATGTGTGCATGGAGTAGAATGAACTTCTCTCCTATGTGTGTGATGTAGAAAACCAACCCTTTTCCCTTTTAATGGTGCTACATGAATGCAAAGATGCTCTTGTGTGATTTTGAGATGTAGCCTTAGGTGATATAATAGATGCTTAGAGCTTGTAATATAATTTGGTCACATAACTTTATATTTATATGCTTCTCTTGTTCAAATTTCATAATTAATCACTAAAAGGTCGACCCCTAAGAGAGATGGCTAGAAAGGACCCAAAAAGGAGCGAGAAATGTGAAAAGAGGTCTAGGGTGCCCACATGAGATGAGGACGCTTTGGGCATTGGTATCCTAGCTAGGTGTTTGTGTCCAAAGGTAGAAAATGTGAAGTATGAAGGGTAAGACTGGGTGAGGTCCGTAAGGCAAGAGGGGGAGGCTAGAAATGGAACTAAGAGGCCAAGTATAATGATCAATTAGTAGTTTTCTCCGCAAGAAGCATATGTATAGTATTATGTAATCAAGACCTAGTAATGTACCCAAAGTGCGTGATTTAGTGTATACATTTGCCCCACTTTAGATCGGTGAGAGAAAGCTCGGTAACATAAAGTAGCTAGAGATGCGTACTTGATAACCATGTAGATCGATGTAGAAGAGAGTCTTTGAGACAAAAGAGCGTGGAGTGATAAAAGTGTGAAGCATGATGTCAAGAAGAGGAAGTAAAAGAAAAATAATGAATGATGACCCTATGGTAAAAATACAGACGTGTAGATGTGATGTTGTACCTATTGATGATGTGCTCGAGTGTGATGGTTGTGTGTTGATGTTGACTACTGCTTCCCATAAGGATGGACTTCAAAAGAGAAGAACACACAAGTAGTTAAATATGTGTGTATATATGTAAAAATGCATGTAAAAAGTGTGTAAAAATGTGTAAATAGTACAAAAAGAACATGTGCCCCTGATTTGTGATGAGAAAAATTTATAGAAAGGATCTTGAAGGCGTTAATAAAGAGCAAGTTTTTCGAGTGATCTCACGCCGTGACAAAATTAGTGTAGGGAGAAAGGTCTAGTATTATTCTCCAACCTTTGACTGCTTCCTTAAGTAAAAACACAACTACATATGGTGTGTATAAGTCCGATCCAATGTGAAAAGGTGTGATCAAATGTGATTGCCAAGTGTCAAGGATTTCCTTCCCGTGACAATGCTAAAACTCAGATCTTGAATTGAAAATGATGTGTATTTGCCCACCGATCTCGAGGCACTCAGAATGGATAAAAGCACCTAGGTTCCCAAATATAATTCTAGGTGCTAGTGTTGGTGTGTTGAAGAAAGGACTCATGTCTCGATTCTCGAGACCCGTTTGAGTCTATAAACTATGTTGACTATGTGTTTTACTATGTTGAATTATGATAGAGACTATTGAATTGTGGACTATAATTTTTGCTTTGAATGGGGTGACTAATTCACCCAATAGATTACCCCCTCATTTGGGGTGCATGTGATGTCACCAGGAGGATGTGGCCCAAAAGAGGACCCCATGCTGAATTGATATCAATATGTAGGAGGGAATGTGCTTGGTAGAAACAAAGGCACATGTAAACAGTGGCTAGAAGACAAGTATTAGTGTAAATAAACATGTATATAGATAACAATGTAAGCTACCAAGCAATAAGATAATGTAGACTGTGAAAAGCGAGTTGTAAACATGGGACATCACTTATGATGTAGTAAGAAAATCGAGTCCATAATGGCCTAAAGAAAACAATGTGCCCCCAAGACAAAGCATAGGGAAAATTCCACAAACAATGGAAAATAAGAGTAAGCAAATATCATATAACCATGGTGGCAAATAGGTCCTATAAGGTGAATGCTACACATGAAGCACCCATTAAAATGTTAGAAAGATATGAATTATTTCAAAGCGTGTATAATCTGATAATAGTGTGCTATGAAGAATGAGACAATAAAACCTAAAATGTGTACGAATGTGGATGACATGGGCCTAGTAATAGTACTACGCTAAGCATCCATGTTATGTGTATTTATGATTAAAGTCTACGAATCAAAACTAAAATCAAGTGAACACACATGTGTGTATGATAAAGATAATGACATACAAGATATCTATATAGCATGTGTAATAAAGTGTACATGTAAGCATAAGCGAGTAAGAACTATGTTTAACGAAGATATGAAACATGTTGTGGATGAGATGGAATGGAATGCAGTATGAGCGTGATAGGAAAACACGCCCCCAAGTATGTATGGATGCATGTGTGAATTATAGATCATTTATATATGACCCATCAACAAGAAAATGAACCGTATAATAAGAGTGCATCATTAGGAAATGGTTCGAATGATGTGTTTGTGTGTGAGAAAGAGTCTAACTTTGGTGCACAAAGCATAAATTGTAGAATGATGTGATGTGTAAGATTGAATGTGGCATTAGAAGAATTGATCATGAAGTTAGAATGATTGATGATGTAGCATAGAGTGTAGATCATAGAATGTGTGAATAAGATGCTATAAAGTATTAATTGTGAAGCACGAAGCATGAATTGTAGAGTAGTATCACATGATGTGAAAGATAAAGAGAGCTGAATTGATTGATGTAGGAGGTGTAGAAAAAGATGATAGAAATATTGATTATGAAGCACAGAGCGTAGGTTGTATAATAACATATCATTGTGTGCTAGAAATATTGCATAAGCCACTAGAAGGATTGGTCATGAATGTGAAGTGTATGATGTAGGATGTTGTGATTGAGGTGAGGTTCAATTCAAATTTAGACCTCTAATAGTCGAGTATGAACCATGAGACTATAGTGTGTCATCAGGTAATGTGCATCAGTAAAGGTTCAATAGTTATGCGTAGAGTGTAGAATAGAATAACATGATGTGTGAGTAGAATATGATGTAGATTGTAAGTGTGTAGGTTGAATGTGTCCAATGTAGAGACATATAGTGTGCAATGCAAGATATATAGAGTGTGTAGAATGAGTAGGTGTAGAAAGCACAAAGTGTGTATGATGTGTAATAATAGGTTTGAGTAGAAAATGTATAAAGTGCATAATGTGTGTGATGTGTAGGAAGAGGGAAATGTCGTAGATGTAAAATGTGTAGTGTGTGAGGTTCATGTGTATATTATTCCCTCAACAAAATCAAACGTGAACCTAGTATAAGAGTGCGTTATAGGGTAGTGAAGATACCATGAATGTATGTGATGAATTCCTATAGATGTGAAATAGGGCGTGTCATAATAGAAATGCAAGACTCATAATGATACTAGCGAGAGGGGGTGGGGGGAAAGCATGCCCCCCCGAGTATGCCTATGATAGATATTTAGTTGGTGACACTAAGTGGATCAATGCAATGAGTAGTTTCCTTGACAAAATTAATTCAAATATGAAGTGGATATTGTGGAGGGACCGTACGTACTCAAAATTATAGGGTACTGCACCACCAGAACAATGTTACACATGCCCCAATGATGATACAGGTCTCCTCGCAAGGTGTTCAGAATCCGAAAAGCTCTCCAAGTGTACATTAACATCCCACATGCCCCGCTTAGCCCCTACGTGATTTGTTTTGCTCTTCCCCTTCTTTTCTTTGCTCTTTGATCTTCGGTGACAAAACCGCCACCCCGCCTCAAGCGGCGGTCTCGTGGCAGCAATGTCAGAACCGCCGCCCGCTAGGCGGCCCAGGTCCTTCATGCGTTTTCCGTAGAATGTTCCTTTTATCGCGACTTGCATAAGTTTTCAACTTTCACCCACTTTTCCATCTGTTTTTCTTGTATTTATGATTTTGGTTCCTAGAGTAGTGTTTCTCCATTGTTTATCAAAAAGAATTCAAATTGGATTTCACCTTTGGGTAAATGGGAATTCTATAAATAGCTGGTTGGTTTTTAAGAAAATGCCTCTCAAAACTACGTCCCTCATTCTCTCATTTCAAATTTTAGTTTTCAGTTCTTACTTAGAGTTGTATTAGTGTTATTCATTACATGCATAATTAGTGTTGTTTTGTTGTTTACAAGCCACATAATCTTCTTATGCTAGTGTTGTTATTGTTTCATACAATCAATTAAAGTAGGATAGTTTCATTTTAAGTCTGAAGCCATTAGAGTTGTAGGTTTTGTTTGTCAAGAAGAATAGTTTCAGGTTCTGGATGTTTTGTGTTGTATAACTCGCAGAAATCCCGCTAGGAATTACATAATCCAAGCTCACATTCTCTTGCGCTATCCCTCTCCTACTCACATTATATTCGGTCTACATTCAAGGCTACCATTGTTCCAATACCTACTCTTGTTGATGCTGGCATTACATGCTTTTTTGGATTCACGTGAGCACGAAGGAACGAGGAGACCACACTGAGGGGACAAAGCCACACACAACCGGATTCACCACTGCATTCGCAAAATCCAGTTCAAGCTATCAAAAGTTCTCGTTAAAACATATCAAATAGAGTAGTCACTCATTTCATTTCAGTTAATCTCACTTTCGATATTGACGGGGAAGTTGTGGGGGTTGATAGTTTTTGAGAAACTGTGATTCATTCCCCACTTCTGAGGTAAGATCGGGGGTCTTCCAAATAGATTAGATCAGTTATCTGGTTATTTAGAATAGATTTACAACTACACAAGCAAATAGCTATACTAAAGTTACTTTGTTTGTTTCAATTTTGTTATTAGTTTAGTTGTCATTTTCTAGATATATTAAATAATTTCTCTTTCAATTAGATTTAGATATATATATGTTGTAGATTTACTTTGCATAATTAGTTTACTTTAGTTAGATTTATTTTATTTCCTTTTGTATGACAATCACGGACCTAGGGAGCCTAGAGAATACGTATTCGAGCCAATAGTGCCTTAGCCCAATCTTGTTGCAGCAATAACTGATATAGACTAGAATCTTAGAATCCAAGTCTTCGAACAACAATAGATCTACAAACAGATCAGCTCACGCTTAAGAGGATTAAACATAGAAGACAACAAAGCATATACATTTTGGATAAACGAGACAAACGACAGATTACCCTAAATAGATACCCACATGATTGTAGAAGGGTCTGAAAGAGAGAAAACGTTCGGTTGCGATCCTTTGGTCCCACAAATGACACAAGAGATATCTTCATTGACATGACACTAGCTTAAGAATTCAGGTTGCGCTTTAACGTCTGTAAGGTACTCTGAGAAGATTGCACAACTTTTAGTTCTAAATATAGAGGCCGAAAAGGCATACGACTACTAGATATTAGGGATTAGGGATTAATTTTGCACATGACCATAGGAGGTCCACAACGACCACAAATTTATGAATGTGATCCACAGATCCCGCAACCCAACGAGCCCACAGGTCAATCAGACGTTGATGCTGGTTTACGCACATTAGTATTTAGGTCCTCTCCACTTCCACCAACCATTATCGCACAATTATCCTCACTAGACATAATAGCTAATCAAGCTAAGGATTTCTGGACTAGACCAGAGAATCACCCATAGAATCCCGTATATTCGCCTTCCATTTTCATGACCTTGTCGGGAGATATATACGAAGCACCCACAAGTTATCTTCCATGTATTCCATAACCTATAGATCAGATCACGCCAGAGCTCGATATTGATTGGAGCCTTCGAGCAGTCATCCTCGCTAATCGATCTATCACACCGATTTAGGTTAGGAGGGTCTTCTTTGCCTTAGATTCACGATTCCATTAGTGCGTGTCCAAGACATAAGATTACTTAACTAGTTTATACCCCACGTATATTCCATCCCCACCGGCTGTCTCAACACGACCTCGGGAGGTCGGGTGTGAGGAAGAGTTACTTGTAGATTCCCATGCTCACTTGTCACTTTTCCATCGTACAAAATTGGTGAACCCGACGTGAAACAAACACCTATTTCATCTTCTATACCTCATTAGCCTTCACATCAGCTTCACCACCAAAATTGGTGAACCCAACGTGAAACAAACAACTGTTTCATCTTTTATACCTCATTAGCCTTCACATCAGCTTCACCACCAAAATTGGTGAACCCAACGTGAAACAAACAACTGTTTCATCTTCTATACCTCATTAGCCTTCACATCAACTTCACCAACAAAATTGGTGAACCCGATGTGACCACTAGGACCACGTTCTCTAACGCCACTCCAAGAGAAAATATGATACCTCCGGTCTAGTACAAAAGAATCCATTCTTGGGAAATGCTCCTCCATACTTAAACATGTATTCCAAATCACCACAAAGAGATATGTTCTCTTCTCCCAAAGATGTTCGCTCAACCACATGGATTTCCTTATGCCCCTTCCAATGCATACTACACCATATCAACAAATCGTCCCACCTCCACCCCTTCAACAAGCACAATCAATGGTCAAACCTACGTGATAGGAACTTATTGAGAATATTTGAAAGAACCTTTAAACTTCACCATACGAAGCATCATGCTTCCAAGACCTTTCCCAATTTACCCAAATACAAAGGGGAGGGAGACCTGAATGCACATATTAAGGCTTATGCCACAACTATTCGAGAAATGCTCCCTTGGGATGGGGTTGTTGCTAAAATATTCCCCAAAACTTTAGAGGGCATTGCCCTCGATTGGTATTACAGAATACCTAAAGCATCAATACATTCATTTAAATAACTCATTTCAGAGTTCATCAAGGCGTTTGACATGAACAAACTATTGAGAATAAGAATCAGGGAATTCTTGCATATTAAGCAAGAACACAATGAATATGTTGCTCATTTCATCCAAAGATGGCGTACAATCCTTTATTCTTCGGCAAGTGCTCCAAACATGGATCAAATGGAACTATGTAATTTATTCCTTCATTCTCTCAGTAGAGAGATAAAGGAAGAAGTCCAGAAGTTCCCACTAAGAACTTATGATGAAGTACTTGAGAGCACCCTCCGAATAGATCAAGCTGCAATAGATAGCGGTCGCAAGACATATGGAACAAACGGAGGTTAATCATCCCCAATCAAAACACTACGACCTATCCTAGTATAGTAAATGCCAATCAAGGACCTAAAATCCTTAACAAGAATCACAGAGTGACAACAGATGGAGTAATCGACCAAGCTAAAAAGGAAAATACCAAATACTCCACCACCGGTTAATAGTCAACAAACAACAATTTTACCCCAACAATCAACGCAATGGATTTTAATCATCCACAACAACAACAACAACAACATCCAAACACACGGTCCAAGTAAAAATGCACTTGATATCAAAACCAAAACTAAAGACAACAAATGCAAAACTTTAATCCTAATAGACGGTTGATTTAAATTAGAGTTTTGGACCACAAAACACGCCAAACCAACAACCTAGAATTATAATCCTAACTCGTATTGTGGTTTTTACAAAATTCAAGGCCATGACACTAGGACTTGTTGTGACTATAATAAATTCATGCAATGTTTGCCAGAAGAACAAAGACAACTTTTCATAGATATGTTCTTAGCAGATCCTACATCACCAACGCCAAATACTTTCACGGGAGCAGTCTCCCCTCAAAATGCACCCCTCAAGATCTTCAACGATCCACTCCCAAATCACAATAACAACAAATTAAATCCAAATGGGACGAATAAGGGTGTAATGACAGAAACAATGATCATGAAGCCTCGACTTCACTAAATCCACCTGTCGCACCGCAATTAGGAAATCAGCCACGAACCAAGATAGTCGGTTTAGTGGAGTTAGACACTGAGCTACACGTGGAAGCCATAACAAGGACACGAGAGTATTCCTCTCAGCCAAATCCAAGTTACCCACTAGAGACAAATAACATTCAACAACCATTAGTAAAACCTGTAGGTGCTTATGATTTAATTAATGACCTAACAAAGACCTTCTCTCACATCTCCTTTTTAGACTTATTAAAGAAATCTCCTACCCATAGGGCTGCTCTTTTAGAAGCATTAGGTTTAGGTCATTTAATTAACATCACTCCACCTCCCGAAACACAAGTAAACCATATAGACTTCGATATTCACCCTCCAGGGCAGCCGGATAGGGATACCAAGTTTATATTTGACGTAAACAAAATGCCAACAGATGTTGAGATTACACGTAGAGGTGATCCAACCTTACATTTACAAGTGTGGGTTTATAACAATTACGTTAAATGCAATGGTTGATGATGGGGCAGCAGTTAACATAGTCCCCTTCTCTTTCCTTCAAAAGCTAGGGTATGGAGAAACAAATTGTTCCATGACTCGGAATACACTAAGAGGCTATGATAGCCTTAAAGCCACTTCGATTGGGACTATAATACTACTAGTCACCTTAGGACCCAAAACAATCCTAACTGAGTTTTATATTATAGATCGGAAACCAACTATAATATGATCCTCGGCCGACCATGGATACACCGTATGAAGGCAATCCCTTCTACGTTATTTCAAGAAATAAGATTCTTGCACTTAGGAAAGATATTCATAGCAAAATGATCCGAAACCATTCGATATACACCTATCAGATCTGAAGAAAAGGCCAAACATTCACTCTGAGTTTGAACTCCCAACAAACCAACTTAACAAGCCAACCGACTCAAAACCGGAAGAAAAGTTGATACCTACAATGGAGTTAGAAGTTACGAACCTAATCAAGCATATGCTAGCCCTCAAGTATGAGGCTAACGTTGTGGAAACATTACCATTAGAATTACTACAAAATTGTCGAAGTTCTTAGAACAGATCTACCAATTTTCATGCCATTTGATTCCATAGGTATGGGATGTACCCTAGGAGTTGGTTCTCTTCCAGCAGAGGAACTCTACATGGTAGAAGTAACCAAGTAGAAGAAATAGATGTAGTAAATGTCCCAACATCCATCTTCCCAAGTAAATATTGGACTCTCCACTTCGATGGAGCTAGATGTCATTATGGGGTGGGGTGTGTGATCTTTATTTCGCCGAGGGAAATATCTACCATTCGCCGTTAAATTAACTTTTGAATGTACAAAAATGGCACTTGAGTACGAAGCCCTCCTCCTTGGTCTCATCATAGCTAAAAAGGATCGGTGTTAATAACATCGGGGTATTAGGAGACTCTCAATTAGTAGTAAACCAAGTCTCGAGGTGTATGAGACAAGAGCCGAACACTTACGACTCTATAAAACAACAAAGTTAGATTTGAGCAAAGGATTTAACTTCATATCCATTGAAGCAATCCCACGACAACAAAACCTTCTCTTAGATTCGATACTAACCTCAGCTTCACGTTTTACTCCAAACAGTGAGTTGGAAGATACCCGTTTCATGGTATCCCTTCATACTGAACCGTTAGTAAAGAAAACAACAACAAATCCTCTTTTAACAAACATAGCTGAGAATAAATCTACTATCTTAGATCACGTTGACAGTGATAGAGCCACTCTTGATTACCTAAACATCTATGAAGAGTTACATCTCACCCATCACGTGGTAGATTTGTCTTTAATCCCACATTCGTCTTCTTACTTTTGAAATCCCATGATAGAGTTTCCCCCACAAAAGGAGCTCGACATATACGTGGTAGAGAATGGAGAAGATCTAGAACTACCTCCAGCCCCACCTGAGTTTGAAGAAGGTAACACTTCTTTAATCGAAGAAACAATTGATATTAACATCGGAACGAGGAAGAACCAAGATCTTAAAACTAGGATCTTCGTTAACTCCAGAAGAGATAGAAATACACACTTGAATCCTCAGAGAACATCAAAAGGATTTTGCATTTAATTATAAAGAAATGACGATAATTTCACCGCACATCGTGGTACATAACCTCATCACCAAATCAAATGCAAAGCCAATTAAACAAAAATCAAGACCAATGAAACCCAAGGTAGCTCTCATGGTGAAGGAAGAAGTAATGAAACTTCTCCAAGTAGGGTTCATCAAACTAGTCGATTACTCTCAGTGGGTATCTAATATCGTTCCTGTTCTCAAAAAGAATGGGAAGATACACATCTACATAGACTTCCGAGACATTAACAAAGCATGTGCCCCAAGGATGACTTCCCATTACCATCCATTGACGTCATCGTTGACGCAACAACTGGATTTGAGCTTTTGTCTCTCATGGATGGGTTCTTGGGATACAATCAAATCAGAATATCTAAACAAGACCAAGCCAAAACGACATTTATAACTCCTTGGGGAACCTATTGCTATGCTGTTATGCCATTCGGTCTCAAGAACGCTAGCACTACATACCAACGGGCAATGACATACATATTTCATGATATTATTCATAAAATCATGGAATCCTATGTAGATGACTTGTTGGCCAAAGCCAAGAAGCACCGTGATCACCCTGGAAGTGCTCGCGTCATTCTTTCACGTTTGATCGAATACGAGTCACGCTAAACCCAAAAAATGCGTATTTGGTGTAACAGAGGGAAACTCTTGGTTACATCATATCATCACGAGGGATCAATATAGACCCGGCCAAAATTCAGTTCTTGAAATGATCCCACCTTCGGATGAGTCCGGAATTGGTAATTTCTTGGGAAACTCGGTGTAATCCAAAGATTCATCCCGCATTTAAGCTTTCTATTCATCCAATCAACAATCTACTCAAGAAAATTATAGTATCAATTAGACAAAGACTGCCAATGAGACTTTCGATCGCGCTAATCGCTTCTCATTGTCACCACTCTATGCTTAATGCCTCCTAGAGCCAAACCACCCTTTAATCTTATATTCACGAGCTACAATGTTTCACTAGCCTACATGTTGGCTCAAGAAGATGATGATAAATGAAGAATGCGCGATCTATTTCATTAGCTGAATGTTGCTCGATTATGAAATGCGTTATACGCAAGGTAATGAGAATGCCTTGCCATAGTCTTCGTAACCAAACACTTAAGACATTACATGCTAAATCAAGAAACAAGGGTCATTGTAAAAACAGACCATTTACGAACTTTCCTCGCAAGGTCCTTCTCTAAAAAGGCTGGACGCTTTATAACCTTAATGGGTGAATTCGATTAACTTTTGTAAACCGAAGTCCGTTAAGGACAAATCATTGAATATTGGTTATCCGATAACCCGTTAGATGGAGGCGATCCAAGTAGATCTAGATTTTCCGATGAATGCATATACTACATCAAACTAGACCTCCCATCTCTGAATGTCCTTAGTATACTAATATTATTAATTATATCATGGACCATACGTATCCGTAAGATGCTACATTACAACAAACAAAGAAGGTGGTTATGCATTATTGTAGCAAAATACGTTATTATAGAACAAGTGCTCTATCGTAAGGCTTTCGATGGAATGCTTCTAAGGTGTGTTGAAGAATCGAAGATTCTCTACGAATCTCACAAAGTGGAATTTGTGGCAGCCATTTTGGGGGTTATGCCACTACCCGCAAAATACATCGGATGAGCTATTTCTAGCCCACTCTAAAACACAACGCAAAGAGAGTTTTGTACACAAGTGCCGTAAATGCCAAGAATTTTCCCATGAGATTCACATACCTAGCACAAGCTCTACAACCAATCACGACTCCATGGCCCTTTTCTACATGGGGCCTAGATTTGATAGGGAAATTCTCTCCCTCGTCAACAGATGGCCATAATTTCATAATCATGGCCACCGAGTATTTTACCAAATGGGTAGAGGCTATGCCTCTTACCACTGTACCAGTGCCGTGTGATCGCCAAGTTCATTTTGAACCAGATCATTTGTAGGTACGGTGTCCCACAAATCATTATCTTAGATAATGGCACTTCCTTTAAGAATGAAAGGTCCATGAGCTATGTAGTAAATTTAAAATAAACCATCATACAGACCTCCTGTATTACCCTCAAGCCAATGGGCAGTCAAGCAACAAACAAGACGTTGAAAGCTATTCTCCTCAAAACGGTAAAAGAAAACAAATGAGATTGGCATTTAAAGTTATATCCATCCTTGTGGGCCCACCGAACCTCAATAAGAACACCAACAGAGTAACTCCTTTCTCATTGGTATTCGGAGCAGAAGCAGTTCTCCCACTTGAGGTTGAAATACCCAGTCTCCGCATCTCACTACAAGGGATTTTGGATGAAGAAGCTTATAGAGAAGCATGCCTCTCCCAACTAGAAAGCCTAGATGAGGCCAGGTTAGATGCTGAACAATGACATAGAGTCTATGCTGATTGGATGTGCCGTCAGTATAACAAAAAGGTCTATGAACGAGATATATATGAGGGAGATCTAGTTCTAAGACTAGACAACCAGATCGATAAAAGACCGGAGAAGGAAGGAAATTTTCACCCAAATGGTTGGGCCCATACCGAGTCATGAAAGACTATGGAAATGGCACATATCTCTTATGTACATTGAAAGGTGAGGAATTCAACGAAAACATTCAATTCTTGTATCTTAAACGATTCTATGCATAAGCGACCAACACTATTTGTATAATTATATCTACATTGCATCTTCATATAGTTAGGTTCATTTTGTCCACTCGTTTCGTAAAATTTTGTGATCAAGGAACTTATTCTCAAGAAATTCATTACAAACTTCTGATGGTATTGGCATAAGCATTCGAATCATACTTCTTCATTTTTCATAACATCATCAACCATTTCAAAATCATTTCATCAAATAAAGCTAGATATGACAAAGTCTTAACGGTAGCCATGCTAAGACCCGCATGCTTGTTCTCACTTTTGTTTCTTCCTAAGATAGGTGTCTTGCCCATGGTCTATTCTAGAAGCTTCATGGTGTCACATCTATCCCATATATAGATCTCTTTGGAAATAAGAACATTCTGACATTTTGCTCAAATAAATAAGTCAAATGTAGATCAAACAGAAAATTTTATTTTTACACATTTCCTTGCCCTACCAACCTTCGGTGATGAGCTTCTGCATCTCTTACTAGTGATGTAGGGTTGGGAAAGGATGGGAATGCCCTTACTACCCGTGCCTTGTCCATGGTGATAAGCCCATGCTTCCTACTTAGAAGCATGGGGCAAGGTGCATGGGGTTCTCTTGACAATAAACGTTAAAAGTATTAAAGCAAATAATTTGAACAAACCTTTGAAATCTTGAGTCGAAATAAAAAATCAGATGTCCAAAATTCCAAGAAGTTCAAAACCCTAAAACCAGATTTTGTTAACCATGTGGCCATCTACGGATCTAAGTCTAGATAAACCGCAAAGCAAGTCACATTCTAAACTATGGAGTCACTTGAGTAGAATAGGGTTTGTATTGTCCTAATTTGGTTCCACCAAATATTTGTCTATCTCTTATCACTATCATTCAACAAATTTCATAGCTTGTGTCCTTTATAGCTCTCGATGGTGAGCCCTCGCATCTTACTAGTTGCGTGGAATTAGAAGTGGGGCAAGTTCATCCACTCATCATACCAATTTGTCATCACATTGTCAAAACTATATAAAGTAATGGAAAATTTCTTATACAAGCTAAAGTTCAAAATCACATTGTGTCTACATTATCATATATCAAAGCATCACGAAATACAAAAATAAAGAAAGAAAGCATTTTGTATCATTTGCTTCTCCATTGCATATATTCTAAAAGCATATAAAACAACATTACAATTTACATGTGAAACAAATCACAAAATCCTAGATACCAAGAGTCCGATATAAAAATAATATATATATATATATATATATATATATAGTTATATATATATAATCGTTTTGTGTACAATGCCATCATGCGCTAGGCATGGTCAAAACGCTCAATGAGCCCGGGAAATACAAAATAAATCGTATAAACAATCTAAGAAATCCAAGTGGCCTCTTAACCCCTATGAGATCCCTCTAAAGGTTGCACGACCACCTCTCAGGACTCGGCTATGCCGATCCTCTCAATGCACCGAGGGCTCACGGTCCCGAGGAGTAGTGCAGCCTCGCTATGAGAGCGACTCCTCATTAGGTGCTCTCGTTGTCCTATATCCGGCCAACTCGGTACGGAGGGTAGTCACCATCTTGGCCACATGCTAGATAGGGAAAACATCATATGCCTACCAAATGTGTTGAAGGCTCCCTTCATCCACGGATAGCTCGGCATGCAAGTCCTCTCCATGGGGATCATCAGGGTATCAGTGCATACCCGGTGAATCAGGTCTCGCCACTCATCAGCAGTCTCTGCAAGAAAAGGAGAAAAGTAAATTAGAAAATAATCAAAAGATAAAAACAAGAATGAACAAAAGGAGAGATAGCAACTAAGACAATCCTAGCTAAAAACAAATATTAAGAGAAGGGTGATAACTCACTCAGATCTTTGGGCCTCCAAGAGGGATCCCTAGGGTTAGTGCGCCGCCATAGATGCCTCGTTGACTGATGTCCTCCTCCTATGCAGGGTAACATAATGTCCTACTATGGACTCATCCTCTCTGCCTAAGTCCTGAGAGGGCAACTCCTCTGAAACTAGAGTCACCCTCTCCGCACTCTGCTCTGCCCTCTCGGCCTATAAGATCTCCTGAGTGTCATGCCACTCAAGATCGCTATCCTCCTCTCCACCTGACTCACTAACCTCCATATCCTCGGTCTCCTCCTCCATCTCTCCCCCTGTGAACTCCTCAGACTTGGAGTCTATATCAATGGGGTCAATCGGCTCACTGGCGGTGGCAGGTGGTGATCCGAAGTAAAGGTTCCTGAGGAGCACCGGCTCTCCCTCGAGCACGTACCACCCTCTTGGCTGCAATAGGGACACCAGGAGTAACAACAGTCCAACCCCGGCCTCTAGGACCTCCCCTAGCCTCCCGAACTGATCTGAACACTTGGCACCACTGGGGAAGCATACCAACGTAAGCAAGGCCAAACTGCTGAGGCACTCGATCAAAGGGGTGTGTCTCCACCTTCCTCGTCCTATCCACAAGCTGCCTATGTAGTAGAGCAAGAAATCAAAGTGAGGGTCTCCTCACCCCACAACCCTGCCATGGCCTGATAAGGTGTGGCCTCCATATCATCAATAGTCAAGGAGCAACTGGCTGGTGGGGTGCTCTAAGCACCGACATCTCTGTCCATCTAGCTGCCCTCACGGCTCCAGGATCCGCCACCTCTACACCTCTCCCATAAGGGATGATACGCTCATAGACCCAGCTCATAACCAGGGTCGGATGGCTCAAAGACTATCCCTATAAGTGAACCACCCGGTATAAATCATGATAGGTGGTCCCAAGTATATCAGCTCCCCAGGCATAAATCCGGCCATGTGCCTCAATCTATGCAATAATAGGGGACCAACAGTAGAGTAAGGTGTCCCCTCCCTTGTCCCCGATCAATCTCGAGGCAAGGATCCCCATAATATCCTGATGAATCAAAGGGATAGGCAAGCTAGGAATGGAATGGACCCTCACCCCCTTCTTCAACCAGTGGAGATAACTACGTCTCCCATATATGTAGCCCACTGAGCTATCTGAGCCCACGACCCCGCTATCTCAAGTGTAAGTCATCTCCCAATGATCGAGACTCCCAAGATGTGGTAGACATCCTCCAGGGTGATAGTCCACTCACCCCTGACTCCTAGAAATCGAAAGTGTTCCGATCAGCATCCCAATACGAAAACAGTCACAAAGTATGTGACTAGAAGGTGCGACATGAGGAACCCGTGATATACGTAATATGTCGGCCCTCTGAAGAGTATCCTGCTCGGCCTGAGAAAGTGCATCCAACACTGCTGGAAGCCAGTCACACTCTCTCTCTCTCTCTCAATCCATCTGATATATTCCTCCTTCTTCTGCATACACCCAAAAACATGCCAAAAAGAGTAAGTTAGTATTCAAATTACATTAAAAAAATCATTAAAACATGTAAGAATACTAAAAATGTAAAATTGGGCTCAAAACATTTTTATTTTGGCATTCTATAAAGGACCACCACTGAGTAGGGCGGCGGATCCATAACCGCCACCCCTCAAAGGGTGGTGGTCTCAGTAACCACCACCTCCGCTCAGGCGGCGGTCGTGTCCCGCATTTCCAAACGGGTCACGTGCCCTAAAACACCTAAAAACACAAAAAATGACTATTTTGACTAAAACAAAGCCTACCCATTAGGCGCCCCCCCTAAGTGACCCTATTAACACTAACATTTTCAAAAATAATCCCCCCATGACAAAGATTTCATCATTTTAACATTTTGGGGGTAAAAACGTTAAATCAAGAAGAACTAACATGTGATCTCATGGGTCGATGTTCCGCTCATGGAGGCATGATCACTATCTCATCACGAACATTTTGACTATACTCTCGTCAAAAACCATCACCGTGGGTCCCAGAGCTCAAAATCAATCAAATCAACACACGCGTAAATGAATAGGAAAATGGGCCCATTTTTATATATATAGCATCTTGACTCGTTTTGAATGCCCTTTTCGCAGGTTTAGAGCGCCGACGGAGGTAAGTTCTTATCCCCGCACAAATGGTAAAATCTCTCCAAGTATACATTAACATCCGCATGCCCCACTTAGCCCCTGCATGCTTTGTTTTCTCTTCCCCCTCTTTTCCTTTGCTTTTGGTCTTCAATGATGAAACCACCACCCCTGCCAGGCCGGTCTCATGACCACTGCCCAGTGCAGGGCTCCTTCAGGCGGCGGTCCTTCACGTTTTTCCAGAATGTTCCTTTTATCATGACTCGCGTAAATTTTCAACTTTTACCCACTTTTCCATCCGTTTTGCTTGTATTTATGATTTTGGTTCCTGAATAGTGTTTCTCCATTGTTTATTGTAAAAGAGTTCAAATTGGATTTCACCTTTGGGTAAATGGGAATTCTATAAATAGCTGGTTGGTTTTCAAGAAAATGGCCTCTCAAAACTCGCCCCTCATTCTCTCATTTCAAATTTTAGTCTTTCAGTTCTTGCTTAGGAGTTGTATTAGTTTTATTTGTTGCATGCATAGTTAGTGTTGTTTTGTTGTTTAGAAGCCACATGATCTTCTTGTGCTAGTGTTGTTACTATTTCATACAATCAATTGAAGTAGGATAGTTTCATTTTTAGTCTGAAGCCATTAGAGTTGTAGGTTTTGTTCATCAAAAGGATAGTTTCAGGTTCTAGGATGTTTTGTGTTGTATGACTCATAATAAATCCCGCTAGGAATTGCATAAGCCAAGCTCTGTTCTCTTGCGTATCCCTCTCCTACTCGCATTATATTCAAGTCTACATCCAAAGCTACCATTGTTCCAATACCTACTCTTGTTGATGCTAACATTACACGCTTTTCTGGATTCACGTGAGCACGAAGGAATGAGGAGACCACACTAAGGGGACAAAGCCACACACAATCGGATTCACCACTATTATGCAAAATCCAGGTTCAAGCTATCAAAATTTCTAGTTAAAACATATCAAATAGAGTAGTCAATCATTTCATTTTAGTTAATCTCACTTTCGATATTACCGGGAAGTTGTGGGGGTTGATAGTTTCTGAGAAACTATGATTCATTCCCACTTCTGAGGTAAGATCGGGGGTCTTTCAAATAGATTAGATCAGTTATCTTAGTTATTTAGAATAGATTTACAACTACACAGGAAAGTAGCTATACTCGGCTACTTTGTTTGTTTTAATTTTGTTATTAGTTTAGTTGTCACTTTCTAGATATATTAAATAATTGCTCTTTCAATTAGATTTAGATATATATATGTTGTAGATATACTTTGCATAATTAGTTTACTTTACTTTAGTTAGATTTATTTTATTTCCT
Organism: Taxus wallichiana var. yunnanensis; assembly: GCA_018340775.1. Lineage (NCBI taxonomy): Eukaryota > Viridiplantae > Streptophyta > Pinopsida > Cupressales > Taxaceae > Taxus > Taxus wallichiana. The sequence continues at coordinate 640,653,022 of CM031241.1, read as the reverse complement.
TTTGTATGACAATCACGGGACCTAGGGAGCCCAGAGAATACGTATTCGAGCCAATAGTGCCTCAACCCAATCTTGTTGCAGCAATAATTGATATAGACCAAAATCTTAGAATCCAAGTCTTCCGAACAACAATAGACCTACAAGAAATCAGCTCACAGTTAAGAGGATTAAACATAGAAGATGACCAAAGCACATACATTTTGGATAAACCAGCCAAACTACAGATTACCCTAAATAGATACCCACATGACTATAGAAGGGCTTGAAAGAGAAAAATGTTCGGTTGTGATCCTTTGGTCCCACAGCCAGATGCAGGAGATATCTTCATTGACATAGACACTAGCTTAAGAATTCAAGTTGCGGAATGCCTATAAGGTACTCTGAGAAGATTGCACAACTTTTAGTTCTAAATATAGAGGTCAAAAAGGCATACGACTACTAGATATTAGGGATTAGGGATTAATTCTACATATGACCATAGGAGGTCCACAATGACCATGAATTTACAGTTGTGATCCATAGATCCCACAACCCAACGAGCCCACAAGTCAATCAAACGTTGATGCTGGTTTACGCACATTAGTATTTAGGTCCTCTCCACTTCCACCAACCATTATCACACAATTATCCTCACTAGACATAATAGCTAATCAAGCTAAGGATTTTTGGACTAGACCAGAGAATCACCCATAGAATCCCCTATATATCCATCATCCATCTTATGACCTATCTGGAGACATACACGAAACACCCACAGGTCATTTCCATGTATCCCACAACCTATAGATCGGATCATGCCAGAGCTCGATATTGATTGGAGCCTTCGAGCAGTCATCCTCATTGACCGATCTATCACACCAATTCAGGTTAGGAGGGCCTTCTTTGCCTTAGATTCATAGATTCCATTAGTGCGTGTCAAAGACATAAGATTACCTAACTAGTTTGTCTATACCCCACGTATATTCCATCCCCACCGGTGTCTCGGCATGACCTCGGGAGGTCGGGTGCAGAGGAAGAGTTACTTGTAGATTCCCATGCTCACTTGTCACTTTTCCATCATACAAAATTGGTGAACCCAACGTGAAACAAACAATTGTTTCATCTTATGTACCTATACCTCATTAGCTTCAATCAAAAAAAACAACTATTTCATCTTCTATACCTCATTAAGCCTTCACATCAAAATTGGTGAACACGACACCAAACAACTTTTTCATCTTTTGTACCTCATTAGCCTTCACATCAGCTTCACCAACAAAATTGGTGAACCCGACGTGAAACAAACAACTATTTCATCTTCTCGTACCTCATTAGCCTTCACATCAGCTTCACCAACAAAATTGGTGAACCCGACTTTCATCTTTTTGTACCTCATTAGCCTTCATCAACTTCACCACAAAAATTGGTGAACCCAAACAACTGAATCAATCAAATAGTTCTTCCTTCATTTCTTCCATCCACCTTCACTCTTTCCCATTATTCTAGGGGTATTCATATACCCCCCGAATATGTCGGGATTCGATGCATATGGCAGACCTCTCCAGGTCTTGAGCATACTATAGTCAAACAAATAGACAACCATCACCCTTCACTCTCGCATGGGGGTGATAACTATTCAACTAACTATTTTCAACACAAACTCCACCTCAAAGGACTAGATATAGTTCTTCTTTCCAAATAGAGGAGTTGGATCAACTCACTCAAATGTAACAACCAGTGAGCCTTCAGTGCTCTAAATAACATGACGCTTACTGAGAATCTATTTCATCTCCTCGGTCTTATTAGACCACAAATCAATAGACAATCGGATCCATATTTTTTTAGATGATGAATACTTAGCATGCTTATGCTAAAAGTGAGCAACACTGCTCTCAAAGTATGTACCCACCTATAGGAAGCTTACAAACACAACCGATACTCTATTCCAAGAAAACACCCCCATTCCTCCACCTATGGAAATTCCCTCGGTGAAGTTTGGCAGGATAACGACCAATTCATAGCAGGGTATCATACCCCTTTTTGACCTCAATACAACAACAAACACCAATAAGGAAAAATACTATGTCTTCACCAAATGAGGTCATCTCAACCTTAGTAGAAAAAAATTAGAGGGTTGGAACTTGCTCAAGCAAATCAAAATTCATATTTTGGACAAGTAGGAATCCCCAACCCTCCACATCATCCTAGCCAAGTAGACCTCCTCACAGGAACAGGCACATTGGGCATGCCTCCTCAGTATTCACAACAAACGCCAACTAGAACCACGTTTGCTAACACCACTCCGGTGGAAAATATGATACCTCCCGAGTTTAGTACAAAATAATCCATTCCTAGGCAATGCTCCTCCATACTTAAACATGTATTCCAAATCACCACAAGGAGATATGTTCTCTTCTCCCGACATGTTTTCACTCAACCACAAGGGATTTCCTTATGCCCCTACAAATGCATATGCTACACCATATCAACAAACCGTCCCACCTCCACCCCCTCAGCAAGCACCATCGATGGTCAAACCTATGCGATAGGAACTTATTCAAAATATTTGAAAGAACCTTTAGAATTCACCATACGAAGCGTCATGCTTCCAAGACCTCTTCCCGATTTTCCCAAATACAAAGGGGAGGGAGACCCGAATGCACATATCAAGGCCTATGCCACAACCATTCGAGAACTGCTCCCTTGGGATGGGGTTGTTGCTAAAATATTCCCCAAAACTTTAGAGGGCATTGCCCTCGATTGGTATTACAAAATACCTGAAGCCTCAATACATTCATTTAAACAACTCGTTTCAGAGTTCATCAAGGCATTTGACATGAACAAACTATTGAGAACAGAATCAGGGAATTCTTGCATATTAAGCAAGAACACAATGAATCTGTTGCTCATTTCATCCAAAGATGGCGTACAGTCCTTTATTCTTCAGCAAGTGCTCCAAACATGGATCAGATGGAACTATGTGATTTATTCCTTCATTCTCTCAATAGAGAGATAAAGGAAGAAGTCCAGAAGTTCCCACTAAGAACTTACGATGAAGTACTTGAGAGCACCCTCCGAATAGATCAAGCTGCAATAGATAGCGGTCATAAGACATATGGAACAAATGGGAGGTTAATCATCCCCAATCAAAACACTACGACCTATCCTAGTACAGTAAATGCCAATCAAGGACCTAAAATCCTTAACAAGAATCACATGGAGTGAAAAGATGGAGTAACTGACCAAGCTAAAAAGGCAAATGTTGTAAATGCTCCACCACCGGTTAACAATCAACGAAACAACAATTTTACCCCAACAATCAATGCAGTGGATTTTAATCATCCACAACAAACAACAAACAACAATGAAGATCCAAACACAGGGTCCAAGTCAAAACTCAACTGGATATCAAAACCAAAACCAAAACCAAAGACAACAAACACAAAAATTAATCCTAATAGTCAATAGTTTAATCAGAGTTTTGGACCACAACACATACCAAACCAACAACCTAGGAATTATAATCCTAACTCATATTGTGGTTTCCACAAAATTCGAGGCCATGACACTAGGACTTGCCGTGATTACAATAAATTCATGCAACGTTTTCCAGAAGAACAAAGACAACTTTTCATAGATATGTTCTTAGCAGATCCTGCATCACCAACACCAAATACTTTCATGGGAGGAGCAGTCTCCCCTCAAAATGCACCCCTCAAGATCTTCAATGATCCACTCCCAAATCACAATAACAACAAATTAAATCCAAATGGGACAAACAAGGGTGTAATGATAGGAAACAATGATCATGAAGCCTCGACTTCACTAAATCCACCTGTCGCACCACAATTAGGAAATCAGCCACAAACCAAGATAGTCGGTTTAGTGGAGTTAGACACTTGAGCTACACATGGAATCCATAACAAGGACACGAGAGTATTCCTCTCAGCCAAATCCAAGTTACCCACTAGAGACAGATAACATTCAACAACCATTAGTAAAACCCGTAGGTGCCTATGATTTAATTAATGACCTAACAAAGACCTTCTCTCACATCTCCTTTTTGGACTTATTAAAGAACTCTCCTACCCATAGGGCTGCTCTTTTAGAAGCATTAGGTTTAGGTCATTTAATTAACATCACTCCACCTCCCAAACACAAGTAAACCATATAGACTTTGATATTCACCCTCCAGGGAAGCCGGATAGGGATACCAAGTTTATATTTGACATAAACAAAATGCCAATACGCTGAGATTGCACGTAGAGGTGATCCAACCTTACATTTACAAGTGTGGGTTTATAACAATTACATTAAACACACAATGGTTGATGATGGGGCAGCAGTTAACATAGTCCCCTTCTCTTTCCTTCAAAAGCTAGGGTATGGAGAAACAAATTGTTCCACGACTCGAATACACTAAGAGGCTATGATAGCCTTAAAGCCACTTCGATTGGGACTATAATACTACCAGTCACCTTAGGACCCAAAACAATCCTAACTGAGTTTTATATTATAGATCGGAAACCAACTATAATATGATCCTCGTCGACCATGGATACACCGTATGAAGGCAATCCCTTCTACGTTATTTCAAGAAATAAGATTCTTGCACTTAGGAAAGATATTCATAGCAAAAGGTGATCCAAACCATTCGATATACACCTAGTAGATCTGAAGAAAAGGCCAGTGTTCACTCTGAGTTTGAACTCCCAACAAACCAACTTAACAAGCCAACCGACTCAAAACCGGAAAGAAAAGTTGATACCTACAACGGAGTTAGAAGTTACGAACCTAATCAAGAATATCCCAGCCCTCAAGGATGAGGCTAACATTGTAGAAATAATATCATTAGGAACTACTACAAAAATTGTCAAATTGCTAGAACAGATCTACCAATTTTCCTACCATTTGATTCTATAGGTATGGGATGTACCCTAGGAGTTGGTTCTCTTCCAGCAGAGGAACTCTGCATGGTAGAAGTAACCAAAGTAGAAGAAATAGACGTAGAAAATGTCCCAACATCCATCTTCCCAAGTAAATATTGGACTCTCCATTTTGATGGAGCTAGATGTCATTATGGGGTTAGGGTAGGTGTGATCTTTACTTCACCCGAGGAAAGATCCTACCATTCACCTTTAAATTAAATTTTGAATGTACAAACAATGGCACTGAGTACGAAGCCCTCCTCCTTGGTCTCATCATAGCTAAAAGGATCGGTGTTAATAACATCAGAGTGTTAGGAGACTCTCAATTAGTAGCAAACCAAGTCTCTGAGGTGTATGAGACTAGAGTTGAACACTTATAGCTCTACAAAACAACAAGTTAGATTTGAGCAAAGGATTTAACTTCATATCCATTGAAGCAATCCCATGAGAACAAAACCTTCTCACAGATTCGATAGCAACCTCAACTTCACGTTTTACTCCAAACAGTGAGTTGGAAGACACCCATTTCATGGTATCCCTTCATACTGAACCGTTAGTAAAGAAAATGTCAAACCCTCTTTTAACAAACATAGCTGAGAATAAATCTACTATCTTAGATCACGTTGACAGTGATAGAGCCACTCTTGATTACCTAAACACCTATGCAGAGTTACATCTCACCCATCACGTGGTAGATTTGTCCTTAATCCCACATTCGTCTTCTTACTTTGGAAATCCCATGATAGAGCTTCCCCCACAAAAGGAGCTCGACATATACGTGGTAGAGAATGGAGAAGATCTAGAACTACCTCCAGCCCCACCTGAGTTTGAAGAAGGTAACGCTTCTTTAATCAAGAAATGAATTGATATTAACATCGAAATGGAGGAAGAACCAAAGATCTTAAAACTAGGATCTTCGTTAACTCCAGAAGAAATAGAAATACACACTCGAATCCTCAAGAACATCAAAAGGATTTTGCATTTAATTATAAAGAAATGATGGGAATTACACCACACATCGCGGTACATAACCTCGTCACCAAATCAGATGCAAAGCCAATTAAACAAAAATCAAGACCAATGAAACCCAAGGTAGCTCTCATGGTGAAGGAAGAAGTAATGAAACTTCTCCAAGTAGGGTTCATCAAACCGGTCAATTACTCTCAATGGGTATCTAATATCATCCCCGTTCTCAAAAAGAATGGGAAGATATGCATCTGCATAGACTTCTCGAGACATTAACAAGGTGTGCCCCAAGGATGACTTCCCATTACCATCCATTGACATCATCGTTGATGCAACAACTAGATTTGAGCTTTTGTCTCTCATGGATGGATTCTCGGGATACAATCAAATCAGAATATCCAACAAGACCAAGCCAAAACCATGTTTATAACTCCTTGGGAACCTATTGCTACACTTTGTTATGCCATTCGGTCTCAAGAACGCTGGCGCTACATACCAACAGAAATGACATATATTTCATGATCTTATTCATAAAATCATGGAATCCTATGTAGATGACTTGTTGGCCAAGGCCAGGAAGCACTGTGATCACCCGAAGTGCTCCGCATCATTCTTTCACGTTTGATCGAATACGAGTCACACTAAACCCAAAAAATGTGTATTTGGTGTGACAGGAGGGAAACTCCTAGGTTACATCATATCATCACGAGGGATCGATGTAGACCCAGCCAAAATCTAGGCTATTCTTGAAATGATCCCACCTTCGATGAGTTTGGAATCAGATCATTTCTTGGGAAACTCGGTGCAATCCAAAGATTCATCCCAGATTTAAGCTTTTCCATTCATCCAATCAACAATCTACTCAAGAAAGATTATAGTATCGATTGGACCAAAGACTGCAATGAGGCTTTCAAGCAGTTAAGCATTTCTTGTTGTCACCACCTACGCTAATGCCTCCTAAGCCAGACCACCCTTTAATCTTATATTCATGAGCTACCAATGTCTCACTAGCCTGCATGTTGGCTCAAGAAGATGATGATAAACGAGAACGCGTGATCTATTTCATTAGCCGAACATTACTCGATTATGAAACATGTTATACAAAGTAGAACGAGAATGCCTTGCCATAGTCTTCACAACCAAAATGCTTAAGACATTACATGCTAAATCAAGAAACAAGGGTCATTGTAAAAACAGACCATTTACAAACTTTCCTCATGCAAGGGTCCTTGTCTAAAAAGGTTGGATGCTTTATAACCTTAATGGGTGAATTCAAATTAACTTTTGTAAACCAGAAGTCCATTAAGGGACAAATCATTACAGATTGGTTAGCCGACAACCCGTTAGATGGAGGCGATCTAGTAGATCTAGATTTTCCCGATGAATGCATATATTACATCGAAACCAGACCTCCCATCTCTGAATGTCCTTGGTATACTGATATTATTAATTATATCATGGACCATACATATCTAGAAGGTGCTACACCACAACAAAGAAGGTGGTTACACATTATCGTAGCTAAATACGTTATTATAGAACAAGTGCTCTATCGTAAGGCTTTCGATGGAATGCTTCTAAGGTGTGTTGACATAGAAGAATCCAAGAAGATTCTCTACAAATCCCATAGTGGAATATGTGGCGGCCATTTTGGAGGTCATGCCACTACCCACAAAATACATCAGATGGGCTATTTCTGGCCCACTCTAGAACACGACGCAGTAGAGTTTGTACGCAGATGCCATAAATGCCAAGAATTTTCCCACGAGATTCACATGCCGGCACAAGCTCTACAACCAATCGCGACTCCATGGCCCTTTTCTACATGGGGCCTAGATTTGATAGGGAAATTCTCTCCCTCATCAATAGATGGCCATAACTTCATAATCACGGCCACCGAGTATTTTACCAAATGGGTAGAGGCTATGCCTCTTACCACTGTACCAGTGCCGTGATCGCCAAGTTCATTTTGAACCAGATCATTTGTAGGTACGGTGTCCCACAAATCATTATCTCAGATAATGGCACTTCCTTTAAGAATGACGAGGTCCATGAGCTATGTAGTAAATTTAAAATAAACCATCATACAACCTCCCTATATTACCCTCAAGCTAATGGGCAGGCTGAAGCAACAAACAAGACGTTGAAAGCTATTCTCCTCAAAACGGTAAAAGAAAACAAATGAGATTGGCATTTAAAGTTATATCCAGCCTTGTGGGCCCACCGAACCTCAATAAGAACACCAACAGGAGCAACTCCTTTCTCATTGGTATTCGGAGCAGAAGTAGTTCTCCCACTTGAGGTTGAAATACCCAGTCTCCGCATCTCACTACAAGGGATTCTAGATGAAGAAGCTTATAGAGAAGCACGCCTCTCCCAACTAGAAAGCCTAGATGAGGCCAGGTTAGATGTTGAACAGTGGCATAGAGTCTATGCTGACCGGATGTGCCAGTAGTAACAAAAAGGTCTATGAATGAGATATATATGAAGGAGATCTAGTTCTAAGACTAGACAACCGGATCGATAAAAAGACCGGTGAAGGAAGGAAATTCTAGCCCAAATGGTTGGGCCCATACCAAGTCACGAAAGACTATGGAAATGGTGCATATCTCTTATGTACATTGGAAGGTGAGGAATTCAATGAAACAGTCAATTCCTTGCATCTTAAACGATTCTATGCATAAGCGACCAACACTATTTGTATAATTATATCTACATTGCATCTTCATGTAGTTAGGTTCATTTTGTCCACTCATTTCGTAAAATTTTGTGATCAAGGAACTTATTCTCAAGTAATTCATTACAAACTTTTGATGGTATTGGCATAAGCATTCCAATCATACTTCTTCATTTTTCATAACATCATTAACTATTTCAAAATCATTTCATCAAATAAAGCTAGATATGACAAAGTCTTAATGGTAGCCATACCAAGGCCTGCATGCTTGTTCTCACTTTTGTTTCTTCCTAGGATAGGTGTCTTGCCTATGGTCTATTCTAGAAGCTTCATAGTGTCACATCTATCCCGTATATATATATCTCTTTGGAAATAAGAACATACTGACATTTTGCTCAAATAAGTAAGTCAAATATAGATCAAACAAAAATTTTATTTTTACACATTTCCTTGCCCTACCAACCTTCGGTGATGAGCTTGCATCTCTTACTAGTGATGTAGGGTTGGGAAAGGATGGGAATGCCCTTACTCACCTGTGCCTTGTCCATGGTGATAAGCCCATGCTTCCTACTAGAAGCATGGGGCAAGGTGCAGGGGGTTCTCTTGACAATAAATGTTAAAAGTCATAAAGCAAATAATTTGAACAAACCTTTGAAATCTTGAGTCAAAATAAATGAATCAGATGTCCAAAATTCCAAGAGAGTTCAAAACCCCAAAAACCAGATTTTGTCAACCATGTGGCCATCTACGGATCTAAGTCTAGATAAACCACAAAGCAAGTCACATTCTAAACTATGGAGTCACTTGAGTAGAATAGGTTTGTAGCATCCTAATTTGGTTCCACCAAATATTTTTCTATCTCTCATCACTACCATTCAACAAATTTCATAGCTTGTGCCCTTTCTAGCTCTCGGTGGTGAGCCCTCGCATCTTACTAGTTGTGTGGAGTTAGAAGTGGGGCAAGTTCATCCACTCATCATACCAACTTGTCATCACGTTCTGTCAAAACTATATGAAGTACTGGAAAATTTCTTATAGAAGCTAAAGTTCAAAATCACATTGTGTCTACATTATCATATATCAACATCACGAAATACAAAAAGAAAGAAAGAAAGCATTTGTATCATTTGTTCTCCATTGCATATATTCTGAAAAGCATATAAAAACAACATTATAATTTACATGTGAAACAAATCACAAAATCCTAGATACCAAGAGTCTAATCCAAAAATAATATATATATATATATATATAATATCAAGTTTTATGTATAATGCCATCATGCGCTAGGCATGGTCAAAACACTCAATGAGCCCGGGAAATACAAAATAAATCATATAAACAATCTAAGAGAGCCAAGTGGCCTCTCAACCCCTATGAGATCCCTCTGAAGGTGCACGACCATGTCTAGGACTCCGGCTATGCCGGCGCTCTGAATGCACTGAGGGCTCACGGTCCTAAGGAGGAGAAGCTATCCCTCACTATGAGAGCGACTCCTCATCAGGTGCTCTACTTGTCCTATACCCAGCCAACTCGGTACGGAGGGTAGTCACCATCTTGGCCACATGCCAGATAGGGGAAAAACATCACTTGTGCCTACCAGCTGCTGAAGGCTCCCCTGCATCCATGGATAGCTCGGCGCGAGTCTTCTCCATGGGGATCATCAGGGTATCAGTGCATACCCGGTGAATCAGGTCTCGCCACTCATCAGCAGTCTCTGCAAGAAAAGGAGAAAAAAATTAGAAAATGATCAAAAGGTAAAAACCAAGAATGAACAAAAGGAGAGATAGCAACTAAGACAATCCTAGCTAAAAACAAATATTAAGAGAAGGGTGATAACTCACTCGATCTCCGGCCTCCAAGAGGGATCCCTAGGATCAGCACCTACCACAGATGCCACCACTGACTGATGTCCTCCTCCTATGCCTGGGGAAACATAACATCCTACTACGGACTCATCCTCTCCACCTAAGTCCTGAGAGGGAACTCCTCTGAAACTAGAGTCTCCCTCTCCACACTCTACTCTGCCCTCTCGGCCTGTAAGATCTCCTGAGTGTCATGCCACTCGGGATCACTATCCTCCTCTCCACCCAACTTGCTGACCTCCATATCCTCGGTCTCCTCCTCCATCTCTCCCCCTGTGAACTCCTCAGACTCAGAGTCTATATCAATGGGGTCATCACTACTGTGGGCAGGGCCGGTGGTGATCCGAAGTAAAGGTGCCTGAGGAGCACCGGCTCTCCCTCGAGCACGTACCACCCCTGGCTGCAATAGGGATGCCAGGAGTAACAACTAGTCCAACCCCGGCCTCTAGGACCTCCCCTAGCCTCCCGAACTGATCTAAACACTGGCACCACTGGGGAAGCATACCAACATAAGCAAGGCCAAACTATTGAGGCACTCGATCAAAGGGGTGTGTCTCCACCTTCCCCGTCCTATCCACAAGCTGCCCTATAGTAGAGAGAAATCAAAGTGAGGGTCTCCTCACCCCACAACCTACCATGGCCTGATAAGGTGTGGCCTCCATATCATCAGTAGTCAGGAAGCAACTGGCTGGTGGGGTGCTCTAAGCACCGACATCTCTATCCATCTAGCTACCCTCACGGCTCTAGGATCCACCACCTCTACGCCTCTCCCATAAGGGATGATACACTCATAGACCCAGCTCATAACTAGGGTCGATGGCTCAAAGACTGTCCTTGTAAGTGAACCACCCGGTACAAATCATGATAGGTGGTCCCAAGTATATCAGCTCCCTAGGCATAAATCTGGCCATGTGCCTCAATCTGTGCAATAATAGGGGACCAGCACAGTAGAGTAAGGTGTCCCCTCCCTTGTCCCCGATCAATCTCGAGGCAAGGATCCCCATAATAGCCTGATGAATCAAAGGGATAGGCAAGCTAGGAATGGAACGGACCCTCACCCCTTCTTCAACTAGTGGAGATAACTGTGTCTCCCATATATGTAGCCCACTGAGCTATCTGAGCCCGTGACCCCGCTGTCTCAAGTGTGAGTCATCTCCCGATGATCGGGACTCCCAAGATGTGGTAGACATCCTCCAGGGTGATAGTCCACTCACCCCTAACTCCTGGAAATTGGAAAGTGTTCCGATCAACATCCCAATATGAAAATAGGTCACAAAGTATGTGACTAGAAGGTGCGACATGAGGAACCCGTGATATACGTAATATGCCGGCCCTCTGAAGAGTATCCTGCTCAGCCTGAGAAAGTGCATCCAACACTGCTGGAAGCTAGTCACACTCTCTCTCTCAGCTCCATCTGATATATTCCTCCTTCTTTTGCATACACCCAAAAACATGCCAAACAGAGTAAGTTAGTATTCAAATTACATTGGAAAAATCATTAAAACATATAAGAATACTAAAAATGCAAAATTGGGCTCAAAACACTGAGATTTTGGCATTCTGTAAAGGACCGCCACCCTGAGTAGGGTGGCGGTTCCATAACCGCCACCTTAAAGGGTGGTGGTCCTATAACCACCACCTTGCTCAGGGGCGGTCATGTGTCCGCATTTTCAAATGGGTCACGTGCCCTAAAAATGCCTAAAAACACAAAAAATGACTATTTTGACTAAAACAAAGCCTACCCATTAGGCGCCCCCCCTAAGTGACCCTATTAACACTGACATTTTCAAAAATAATCCCCCCATGACAAATATTTCATCATTTTAACATTTTGGGGGTAAAAACATTAAATCAAGAAGAACTAACCTATGTGATCTCATGGGTCGATGTTCCGCTCATGAGAGGCATGATCACTATCTCATCACGAAACGTTTTGACTATACTCTCATCAAAACCGTCACCGTGGGTCCCAGAGCTCAAAATCAATCAAATCAACACGCGCAAATGAATAGGAAAATGGGCCCATTTTTATATATATAACATCTTGACTCATTTTGAATGCCCTTTTCACAGGTTTGGAGCACCGACGGAGGTAAGTTCTTATCCCCACAAATGGTAAGTCCTCATTTCATATTATTTTAGTATTTATTTTTTGATTTATTTTATCTATCTGCACTTGAGTCCTCTTTTCATTTTGTAGGTAGTGGGAATTTTGGATGGCGTCATTTCGACACACGGGCATGTCAGGTATAATTTCTAACTTCCCATTTCGGGACCGCCATACTGGACCCACCGTTTTACGCCTCTTCATGGCTAAAATGCTTCTCCGAGGGGGCAATATGTACGTACCCAAAATTGTAGGGTACTACACCACCGAACAATGTTACACGTGCCCCAATGATGATACAGGTCTCCTCACAAGGTGTTCGGGATCTAGAAAATCTCTCCAAGTGTACATTAACATCCCGCATGCCCCACTTAGCCCCTACGTGCTTTGTTTTTCTCTTTCCCCTCTTTTCCTTTTTGATTTTGGTCTTCAAACCGCCACCCCCACTGATGAAACCGCCACCCTACCCTAGGGGTGGTCTCGTGACCGCCACCTGCCAGCTCAGGCGGTGGTCCTTCACGTGTTTTTGTGAACCGCCACCCTGCTGGCCAGAATTCTTCAAAAGTCCTTCACGCATTTTTCCAAAACGTTCCTTTTATCACGACTCACGTAAATTTTCAACTTTTACCACCTTTTCATCCATTTTTGCTTGTATTTATGATTTTGGTTCCCTAGAATAGTGTTTCTCCATTGTTTATTATAAAAGAGTTCAAATTGGATTTCACCTTTGGGTAAATGGGAATTCTATAAATAGTTGGTTGGTTTTCAAGCAAATGGCCTCTCAAAACTACGTCCCTCATTCTCTCATTTCAAATTTTAGTCTTTCAGTTCTTGCTTAGGAGTTGTATTAGTTTTATTTGTTGCATGCATAGTTAGTGTTGTTTTTGCTTGTTTTTAGAAGCACATAATCTTCTTGTGCTAGTGTTGTTACTATTTCATACAATCAATTGAAGTAGGATAGTTTCATTTTCAATCAGAAGCCATTAGAGTTGTAGGTTTTGTTCATCAAAAAGGATAGTTTCAGGTTCTAGATGTTTTGTGTTGTATGACTCATAGTAAATCCCGCTAGGAATTACATAAGCCAAGCTCTGTTCTCTTGCGCTATCCCTCTCCTACTCACATTATATTCGGTCTACATCCAAGGCTGCCATTTTTCCAATACCTACTCCTGTTGATGCTAACATCACACGCTTTTCTGGATTCACGTGAGCACGAAGGAATGAGGAGACCACACTGAGGGGACAAAGCCACACACAACGGATTCACCACTGTTCTACAAAATCTAGGTTCAAGCTATCAAAATTTCTAGTTAAAACATATCAAATAGAGTAGTCAATCATTTCATTTCAGTTAATCTCACTTTTGATATTGCCGGGGAAGTTGTGGGGATTGATAGTTTCTGAGAAACTATGATTCATTCCCCACTTCTGAGGTAAGATCGGGGGTCTTTCAAATAGATTAGATCAGTTATCTTAATTATTTAGAATAGATTTACAACTACACAAGCAAGTAGCTATACTCGCTACTTTGTTTGTTTTAATTTTGTTATTAGTTTAGTTGTCACTTTCTAGATATATTAAATAATTGCTCTTTCAATTAGATTTAGATATATATATATATATTGTAGATATACTTTGCATAATTAGTTTACTTTACTTTAGTTAGATTTATTTTATTTCCTTTTGTATGACAATCACGGGACCTAGGGAGCCCAGAGAATACGTATTCGAGCCAATATGCCTCAACCCAATCTTGTTGCAGCAATAACTGATATAGACCAGAATCTTAGAATCCAAGTCTTCCAAACAACAACATACCTACAAGAAATCAGCTCACAGTTAAGAGGATTAAACATAGAAGATGACAAAGCACAAGCACATGTTTTGGATAAACCAGCCAAACTACAGATTACCCTAAATAGATATTCACATGACTAGAAGGGCTTGAAAGAGAGAAAATGTTCGGTTGTGATCCTTTGGTCCCACAGCTAGATGCAGAGATATCCTCATTGACATAGACACTAGCTTAAGAATTCAAGTTGCCAAAATGCCTGTAAGGTACTCTGAGAAGATTGCACAACTTTTAGTTCTAAATATAGAGGCCGAAAAGGCATACGACTACTGGATATTAGGGATTAGGGATTGATTCGCATATGACCATAGGAGGTCCACAACGACCATGAACTTACGGTTGTGATCCACAGATCCCACAACCCAACGAGCCCACAGGTCAATCAGACGTTGATGTTGGTTTACGCACATTAGTATTTAGGTCCTCTCCACTTCCACCAACCATTATCACACAATTATCCTCACTAGACATAATAGCTAATCAAGCTAAGGATTTCTGACTAGACCAGAGAATCACCCATAGAATCCCTATATATCCATCATCCATCTTATGACCCTATCTGGAGATATACACGAAACAATTCCAGGTCATTTTCCACGTATCCCACAACCTATAGATCGGATCACGCCAGAGCTCGATATTGATTGAGCCTTCGAGCAGTCATCCTCGCCGACCGATCTATCACACCGATTCAGGTTAGGAGGGCCTTCTTTGCCTTAGATTCGTAGATTCCATTAGTGCGTGTCGAAGACATAAGATTACCTAACTAGTTTTGGATGCAACATTTGTATATGGGCATGCAACAAAATGTTGTGTAGTAAATGAGATAAATCCTTGATGCTCAAGATTCTTGATTCTTTGTTGTAAAGCATAGAAGTCATTATCATTATGTCCATTGATTCAATGATAATTACAATATGGACGACCTTGATATTTTGCAAGACGATAAGGAGGATAGCCATGAGTAGATGGTAAAGTGATCAATTGATGACTAAGGAGCTCAGTAAGAATGTCATGTTGCTTAGTATTGTGATCAAATATGAGAGGCTATGGTAATGGTATGACTTGAGGCTCATTGATATGAGCACATGTAGAAGACATAGAATGAAAATGAGAAGAAGAACTAGCATGAACTTGAGAAGCATATTTAAGTTGTTGAATTTCATATTGAAGAGATGCAATCATGGATTCCATAGCCTGAAATTTTTCATAAAATAAAGAATGTATAGCCTAAATTGACTCCAATATGGGTTGTTTGGATGGAGGATCAAAAAGGTTAGGGTCAATCGATAGATGATGATGGAAAATATGAATTATTTCGTGTGGTGATGTATCTTTAGGAAGACACATGGAGTCTAAGGCTTTCTGTAGAACAACCTCACAGTCAGGATGCATTTTAAGTGAACAACACAAAGGAATTTGAGGAACTTTATAACCCATGATAGAAAAAGATGAGGATCTAAACGTATTCGACGATTCGGGTTCACCAAATTATTGAATAAAAATTAACTAAAGGAGTATAATATTTTGTTAAATTCTTATGTATCCTACATAAAGCAAGATATGAAAGTAAAGTACAAATATGACTCAAGCAAATAAGCAAAAGGAAATTAAACCCTAAGTGCAATGTAAGGTTAGAAAACTTAATTGGTTTTTCAATTCTCCTAACAATATGTGAAAGTGAAATACTAGTAGAACAAGATCATAGGAGGTCATGACCAAGTCCATAAAATGTAGAAGTGCAATAGGAGTAAGGACCAGGTACAAGTAACTCTTCCACGTACTCCGACCTCTCGAGGTCGTGCGAGACACCGGGTGGGGTCGAATATGTGTGGATGCGAGACAAACTAGTTAGGCGCAATGTCTTCGACACGCACTAGTGGAATTTGTGAATCTAGGGCAAAGAAGGTCCTTCTAACTTGATCGGTGTGATAGATCGATCGGCAAGGATGATCGCTCAAGGCTCCAATCAATATCGAGCTCTGGCGTGATTCGATCTATGGGTTGTGGAATACGTGGAAAATGACCTGGGATAGTTTCGTGTATGTCTCCTGATAAGGTCATATAGTGGATGGTGAATATAATTGACTCTACGGATGATTCTCTGGCCTAGTCCAGAATTCTCTAGCTTCGTTAGCCGCTATATCTAATAAGGACAATTGTTCGATGATGATGGGTGGAAGTGGAGTGGATCTAAATACCAAGGTGCGTAGGGTAGTGTCTATATCTGATTGACTTGTGGACTCGTTGGGCTGTGGGATCTGTGGATCACAACCATAGACTCTTGGTTGTTGCGGTCCTGTTATGGTCATACGTGAAATCAAGTTCTAATCCCTAGTATCCAGTAATCGTATGCTTTCTCAGCTTCTATGTTTAGGACCAATAACTATGTGATTTTCTCAGAATATCTCACAGGCGTTCACGCAACTTGGATCCTTAAACCGGTGTCTATGTCTGTGAGAGTGTCTCCTGCACCCGGCTGTGGGACCAAAGGATCACAACCAAAGGTTTGTTCTCTTTCGAACCCTTCTACAGTCATGTGAGTGCTTTACCTAGGTCAATCTGTAGTTTGGTTGGTTCGACCAAAACGTGTGTGCTTGGTCATCTTCTATGTTTAACCCTCTTAATTGAGAACTGATCAGTTGTAAATCTGTGGTTGTTCGGAATACTTGTATTCTGAGATTTTGGTCTATGTCAACTATTGCTGTGACGAGGTTTGGTTGAGGCACGATTGGCTCAAATATATATTCCCTGGGCTCCTGAGGTCCCGTGATTGTCATACGAAACGAAATGTAAATCTAACTGTAATGAAGCAAATTTTAACTACGTGGACTAAATCTAACATATATATAACTTTTATTCTTCTAAGAAATCTTTTAACAATTTTAAGGAAAGAAAACTATTTTAAGCGTATCTAGGAATAATAACCAAACAATATTTTAAAACAGACAAGATAACCGAGTGTAGTTATTTGCCTGTGCGATTTGTAGAATTATTCTAAATAAATAAAATAGCTCATCTAATTTATCTGCAAGATTCTCGATCCTACCTCAGAAGTGAGGAGTGAATCATAGTTTCTCAGAAACTATCAATCCTCACAGCTTCCCTGGCAATATCGAGAATAGAATTTACTGAAATGAAGCAATTTATCTACTTTATTTGATATGATTCTAACTAGAACTTTGAAAGTTAAAACCTGGATTCCGCAGAACAGTGGCGAATCCGATGGTGTGTGTGATCTTGTCCCCTCAGTGTGATCTCCTCGTTCTTTCGTGTTCACGTGGATCCAAAAAGCGTGTAATGCTAAAGACCGATAGGAGTAGATTTTAGGACAAGGACAAATTTCGTAATGCAGACCAAAATGTGAGTAGGAGAGGGACAGCGCAAGAGTACGAGCTTGGCTTATGCGATTCCTAGCGGGATTTTACCGCAAGTCATGCAATATGAAGCTACTTAACTCTCAGAACTATCTTATTCAAGAGCAAAACCTGCAACTTTAATGGCTTCCTAAGCTATTCTGCTCCAATGGATCGATAAAATAATGACACTCGCTTTTGCACAAGTCGGATATGTGGCTTACCAACACCGAATAAAGCTAACCGCATATAATGAACTAAACTAAGAACTCTAAGCAACAATGAAAATTAAATCTACAGCAAAGAGAAAATTCAGAGGCAAGCTTCAGACCGGATTGGATGAAATGACAGCACTGCCTGCACAAGATGGGTATGTGGCTTACCAACAGCTGAGTAATCTAACTAAAGATGCAAGTGAAATGAAACTATGGCTTCTTAAACAAGATAACAAACTAAAATACTAAAAATGAGGAGATGAGAGCAAAGATCAGTCTTCAAAATCCAGCCATTTGTTTGAGCACAAGCCATGCATTTATAGGAATTCAATCACCCAAAAATCAAAACCAAACTGAACTCCTAAACAATAAACAAAGGAAAAACACTATTCCAGGGGACCAAAAACATAAATGCATGCTCAAGTCGGCAAGGAAAAGTCAGAATCATGATATTTCATGCGAGTCGCGTCAAAAGAATGTTCTCGAAAACGCACAGACCACCGCCGCCGCTCGAGCAGAGCGGCAGGTGAGACCGCGCCCCGATCAGGGCGGGTTTCCACCGCAGGCGGTGGCGGTTTCATCACTAAAGATCAAGAGGCCAAGGAAAGAGGGAAAAAGGGGAAAACAAAGGGCGCGAGGCTAAGTGGGGCATGCGGGATGTTAACGCATACTCCGAGGGCTTTTCCGATCCCGAACACCTTGCGAGGAGACTCAGATCATCATTGGGAACTTGTTACACTGCTCCTAAGAAGACAAGACTTACAATTTTGGGTACGCATATTGCGCTTCTCTGAGAAGCATTTTAGCCATGAAGAGGCATAAAACGGTGGGTCCGAGTATGGCAGTCCCAAAATGGGGAGTTAGAAGCTATACCTTACTCGTCCGTGTGTTGAAACGACGCCATCCGAAATTCCCGCTACCTGCAAAATGAAAAGAGAACTCAAGTGCAGATAGATACAAAACTTGGAAAATAAACGCTAAAATAATAGGGAATGAGAACGTACTATTCGTAAGGGGATAGGAACTTACCTCCATCAAAGCCCAAACCTCGCGAAAAGTCTTTTAAAATGAAAGTAGGTGCTATATATATGAAAGTGGGCCCATTTTCCTATTCATTTGCGCGAGTTGATTTGATTGATTTTGAGCTCTGGGACCCACGGTGACGGTTTCTTGCGTGAGTAGAGTCAAAACGTCCGCAGCGAGATCGTGATCATGCCTCCACGCATGAACACCGCCCGCTAGATCACAAAGTTGGTTTTCTTTAATTTTGTGTTTTTCCCCTTTAAATTTGAAATGTTAAATTTGTCGTAATGGGGGGGTTATTTTTGAAAATGTTAGGTTCAAAAGGTCCACCTAGGGGGGGCGCCTACTGGGTAGGCTCCATTTTTAGGTCAAATGGTCACTTTTTGTTAGTTTTAGGCTTTTTAGGATTAAAACCCACGTGGGTTTTCGGACCACGACCGCCTTGGCCGCCAGTGGGCGGTTACATGACCGCCGCCCCTCTCAGTGGCGGCAGCACACGACCGCCGCCCTTAAGGCGGTGGTTACAAAACCGCCTCCCTGCTCAGGGCGGCGGTTCTGACCAGAATGCAAAAGAACTTAATTTTTGAGATTGCACTTGTATTTTCTTGCACTTCTATACGTTTTTATGACCTTCTTGGTATTGTTCAGATATTAACTTGCTCTGTTTTGTGTGTTTTTGGGTGTATGCAGGCGAGAGCGGAGTACATTAGATGGAGCAGGGAGAGAGAGTGTGATTGGCTCTCAGGGGTACTGGATGCCCTTTCACAGGATGAGGAGGACACACTACAGAGGGCCGGCATACTGCGTATATCGCGCGTGCCCCATGTTGCACCATCGAGTCACATCCTTTGTGACTTATTTTCTTATTGGGATGCAGATCGGAACACCTTCCGACTGCCAGGGGTCCGTGGTGAGTGGACCATTACACTCGAGGATGTCTACCGCATTCTGGGAGTCCCGATCATTGGGCGGAGACTTACATTAGAGACAACAGGCTCACGGGCACAGATTGCACAGTGGGCAGCATATATGGGAGATGCAGTTATCTCCACGGGGTCAAAGAAGGGGGTGAGAGTTCGATCCATTCCTTCTTTTCCTATCCCCGTACTTCGACAGGCCGTCATGGGGATCCTTGCCTCGAGACTGATCGGGGACAAGGGAGGGGATACATTGTTATACTGTTGGGCCCCCATCATTGCGCAGATAGAGGGGCACGGACGGATATACGCCTGGGGTGCAGATATTCTGGGGACCACCTACCATGATTTATACAGGGTGGTCCGTTTACAGGGACAGTCATTGAGCCACCCGACTTTAGTTATGAGTTGGGTGTATGAGCGCTTCATCCCTTATGGCAGAGGCGTGGAGGTAGCAGATCCTGGGGCTGTGAGGGCAGCCAGATGGACAGATATGTTGGCAAGCCTCGAGCACCTCATCGCCCCGCCTGCCTCCCTCACTACTGCAGACATGGAGGCGACACCGTACCGGCTTATGGCCGGCATATGGGGCGAGGAGACTCTTACCCTGATCTCCTGCTCCACCACAGGGCAGCTCATTGATCGAGTGGGGCGAGTAGAGGTACATCCTTTCGGCCGGGTTCCTCAGCAGTTCGGCCTACCGTATTTGGGCATGCTTCCCCCAAGGGCGCCAACTTTGATCACCCGAGGCTGAGGGGGGCCTTAGAGGCCGTGGTCGGACAGCGATCACTCCCGGCATTCCTATCAGCAGCCGGGGGATAGTTCGCACTGCAGGGAGAGCCGGTGCACCTCGGCACCTTTGCTTCAGATTGTTGCACGGTCCCGCCATAAAGCAGCGATGACCCTATAGATATTGATTCCGACTCTGAGGAGCTCACGGAGGGAGGGACAGAGGAGGAGACCGAGGACAGCGATCCTGAGTGGCATGACACTCAGGATATTATGCAGGCAGAGAGGGCTGAGCAGAGCGCAGAGAAGGACACTCTAGCTTCAGAGGAGCCACTCTCTCAGGGCCATGGCGGAGAGGATGAGTCAGTTGCAGGGCGACATGTTGCCCTACCACGAGCAGCCCTCGGGCAAGCAGCGCATCCGCAGGTGTGCCGCCCCAAATGACCCATCTTGGATGCCTGGGGATCCGAGTGAGTTACCCTTCTCCCTTTTAATGTTTTTTTAATTTAGGATTTGTCTTAATTGCCATCTCTCCTTGTGTTTTTATCTTGTATCTTTCAGCCTCTTGCTTGGTTTCTAATTCATTTTTCTCCTTTGTTTGCAGAGACTGTTGACGAGTGGCGGGATTTGATCCGCAGGGTATGTACCGATTCCCTGATGATCCCTATGGATAGGACCCGCGCGGAGCTATCCGTAGATGCCGGGGAGCCCTCAGCAGCTGGTAGGCATACCGATGTCTTCGCTCCCGTTTGGCACGTGGCTAGGATGGTATCGACCCTCCGCACAGAGTTAGCGGGCTACAGGATGGCTGAGCGCCTCATGAGGAGCCATTCTCGTGGTGAGACCGCGGCTGCCCCTCGGGGCCCCGAGCCTTCCGTACATTCAGAGCGCCGCGCAGCCGGAGTCCTAGGCGTGGGCGTGCACCTTCGGAGGGGTCGCGTAGGGATTGAGAGGCCTCTTGGCCCTCGTGTACTTTGTATTATATATTCTTTGTATATCACGGGCTCTTTGAGTGTTTTGACCATGCTTAGAGCATGATGGCATTGTATATAAACATTGATTATTTATATATATTTCGTCTTTGGATCAAACGCTTGTCACTCATGTTTTCCTTTCTATTTCCAGTTTCCTTGTGTATATTACGATGTATGGTTTATATGCTTTCTAGAATGTATGCAATGGAAAACAGATGATGCAAATGTTTGCTTTCTTTTTGTGTTTCATGATGCTGATACATGATATTGTAGATATATTGTGATCTTGAATTTTAGCTTCTGTGAGCAATTTGGATACCTCATGTTTGTTTTGGCAAAGTGATGAAAATAACCAGTATGATGAATAGATTAACTTGCCCCACTCCTAACTCCACGCAACTAGTAAGATGCGAGGGCTTATCACCAAGAGCCAAGAAGGGCGCAAGTTATGAAATATGGTGAAATGATAGTGATGAAAGACAGACGAAGCTTTGGCGGAACCAAATTGAAAACTACAAGCTTACTCTACCTGAATGACTTCATAGTTTTGGATGCAACTTGCTTTGCGGTTTATCTAGACTTAGACCCGTAGATGGCCACATAGTAGACAAAATCTGGGTTTTTAGGATTTTAACTCTTTTGGGATTTTGAACATCTGATTCATTCGTTTTTGACTCAAAGTTTGAATTGTTTGTTTATGACCTTTAACGCTTGCTTTGTCAAGAGGACCCCCTACACTTTGCCCCATGCTACTAGTAAGAAGCGTGGGTTTATCACCGTGGGCAAGGCATAGGCGAGTAAGGGCATTTCCATCCTTTCCCAACCCTACGTCACTAGTAAGAGACGCAAGCTCATCACCGAAGGTTGGTGGGGCAAGGAAATGTGTAAAAATAAAATTTTCTGTTTAATCACTTTTTGACTTGCTTATTTGAGTAAAATGTCAGTATATGCTTATTTCCAAAGAGATGTATATATGGGATAGATGTGACACCATGAAGCTTCTAGAATAGACCATAGGCAAGACACCTATCCTAAGAAGAAATCAAAGCGAGAACAAACTTGCAGATCTTGGTATGGTTACCGTTAGGACTTTGTCATGTCTGATTTTATTTGATAAAAGATTCCGAGATGATTCGATGATACATGAAGATGGAGAGGTATGATTTAAAGAACTTTATGCCAAAAACATCACGAGTTTGTAATGAATTGCTTTGAGAATAGATTCCTTGATCACAATTTATGTAAGAAACAAGTGGACAAAATGATCTTAATCTATATGAAGATGTAATGTAGATAATTGTACAAGCAATGCTAGTTGCTTATGCGTAGAATCACTTGAGGTGCAGGGAATTGACTGTTTCACCAAATTCCTCACCTTCTAGCGTACATAAGAGGTAAGCACCATTTCCATAGTCCTTCATGACTCAAGACGGGCCCAACCATTTGGGCCGGAATTTCCTTCCTTCACCGGTCTTCTTGTTGATCCGGCTGCCTAGTCTTAGAACTAGATCACCTTCGTATATATATCACGTTCATAGACCTTCTTGTTATACCGCCGCACATTCGGTCAAATAAGCTCTATGCCGTTGTTCAAAGATCTAACCTAGTTTCATCTAGGCTTTCTAGTTGGGAAAGACGTGCTTCTCTCGTAAGCGCCTTCATCCAAAATCCTCAGTAGTGAAATGCGGAGATCGGGTATTTCGACCTCAAGCGGGAGAACCGCTCGCCCCAAATACTAGCGAGAAAGGAGTTACTCCCGTTGGTGTTCTTATTGAGGTTCGGTGGGCCCACAAGGCCGGATATAACTTCAAATGCCAATCTCGCTTGTTTTCTTTCACCATTTTAAGGAGAATGGCTTTCAAAGTGTTTTTGTTTGTTGCTTCACCATCCGTTGGCTTGGGGATATAATACAAGGAAGCCGTATGATGGCTTATCTTAAATTTATCGCATAGTTCGCGAACTTCTTCATTTTTAAAGAAGTTCCATTATCGGAGATAATGATTTGTGGATACCGTACTCGCAAATGATTTGGTTCAAAATGAACTTGGCAATCACAGTAACTGTGCATGAAAGAGTAAGAGGCATGGCCTCCACCCATTTGGTAAAATATTCAAAGGGGTCGTGATTATAAAATTATGGCCGTCTCAGTGGATGAGGGAGAGAATTTCCTATTAAGTCTAGACCCCATGTAGAAAAGGGCCATGGAGTTGCGGTTGTCAGAGCTTGGGCCTGGCATGTGGATCTCGTGGGAGAATTCTTGGCACTTATGACACTCCGCGTGCAAACTCTATCATGTCATGTTCTAGAGTGGGCCGTAAATAGCCCATTCGATGTATTTTTCGAGCGGTGGCATGGCCACCAAGTGGCCTCCACATATACCGCTGGGATTCATGGAGAATCCTCGACTCTTCTCGTGTCGACACACCTTAGGAGCATTCCATCGAATGCTTTTCGATAGAGCACCTGCTCTATAATGACATATTTAGCTACGATTATGCGTAACCGCCTTCTTTGTTGCGGTGTAACTACCTCCGGGTACGTATGGTCTATGATATAATTAATGATATCAGTGTACCAAGGACACTCAGAGATAGCGGGTCGAGTTTCGATGTAGTATACGCATTCATCCTGGAAAGTCTAAATCTACTAAATCACCTCCGTCTAATGGGTCATGTCACCAACCAATCCGTGATGATTTGTCCTTTAACCGACTTCTATTTACAAATGTTAATTCAAACTCTCCCATTAAGGTTATAAAACGCCCAAATTTTTAGATAATGACCTCAGTGTGAGAAAAGTCCGTAAATGGTCCGTTTTTACCATGACCTTCGCTTTCTTGATTCAAAGATATAATGTCTTAGGCATTTAGTAAGAAAGACTATGGCAAGGCATTCTCGTTCGCTCGTGTATAGCGTGTTTCATAGTCGAGCAAAATGCTCGGCTAATGAAATAAATCACACGTTCTCTCTTGTTATCGCCTTCTTGGGCCAACATACAAAGCCAATGAGACATTGGTAGCTCGTGAATATAGAAATTAACGGTGATCTAGCTTAGGTGGCATTAGCGTAGGTGGCGATAAAAGGAAACGCTTAACTACATCAAAAGCTTCATTGCAATCTTCGGTCCAATCAAGGCTATAGTCTTTCTTGAGTAAATTGTTGATTGGATGAACGGCGAAGCTTAAGTCCGGGATAAATCTCCGATTGCACCCACTTTTTCCGAGAAATGATCCGATTCCGCATTCACTCAAGGTGGGACCATTTCGAGGACAACCCGAATTTTGGTTGGATCAACATCAATTCCTCGTGACGATATGATGTAACCTAGGAGCTTTCCTCCTGTTACACCAAAGACGCATTTCTCTGGATTTAGCGTGACTCCGTATTCTATTAGACGTGAAAGAATGACGCGGAGTACTTCGGGATGGTCACAACGCTTCTTGGCTTTAGCCAATAAGTCATCTACGTAAGATTCCATGATTTTATGAATTAGATCGTGAAATATGTATGTCATGGCCCACTGGTACGTAGCACCGGCGTTCTTGAGACCGAATGGCATAACAACATAGCAATAGGTTCCCCAAGGAGTTATAAACGTGGTTTTAGCTTGATCTTGCTCAGATATTCTGATTTGATTATATCCCGAGAATCCATCCATGAGAGACAAGAGTTCAAAACCAGCTGTTGCATCAACAATAACATCTATGGATGGTAATGGGAAGTCGTCCTTAGGACACGCTTTGTTGATATCTCGAAAATCTATGCAGATGCGTATCTTTCCATTCTTCTTGAGAACGGGAACGATGTTAGATACCCATCGGGAGTAGTCAACTCGGCTTGATGAATCCTACCCGAAGGAGTTTTATTACCTCCTCTTTACCATGAGAGCTACTTTGGGCTTCATGGGTCTTGATTTTTGTTTAATTGGCTTTGCAGATCGATCTAGTGACGAGGTTGTGCACCGCAATGTGGGGTGCGACTCTCGTCATCTCCTTATAATTAAATGCAAACGCCTTTTGATGTTCTTTTCGAGAATCTGAGTATGTATTTCCTCTTCCGGGGTTAACGAAGAGCCTAGTTTCAATATTCTCGGTTCATCTTCCGTCCCGATGTTGACATCGATTGTTTCTTCGATCAAAGAGGCGTTACCTCTTCGAACTCGTGGTGTGCGGAGGTAAATCTAAATCATCCCCATTTTCTACTCGCGATATGCTAGGTTCCATTTGTGAGGGAAGATCCGTTACATGGATTTCCGGCTAGGAAGACGAATGTGGAATCAAGGATAAATCTAGCATGTGATAGGAGAGATGTAGTGCTGCATAGGCATTTAAATAATCCAAAGTAGCCGCATCACTATCAACATGGTCTAGGATGGTAGATTCACTTCCGCTTAAAAGAGGATTTGTCATTATTTTTATCAATGGTTCATCACGAATGGACACCGTGAACTGGGTATCTTCTAACTCATTGCTTGGAGTAAAACGTGATGCTGAGGTTGCTATTGAATCGGCGAGAAGATTTTTCTCTCACGGGATTGCTTCAATGGATATGAAGTTGAACGCCTTGCTTAAATCTAATACAGCATTTTTGTAGAGTTGCAAATGTTCGGCTTTAGTTTCATATACTTCAGAAACTTGATTTGTCACTAATCATGAGTCTCCCAGACTCGATGTTATCAATACCAATTCTTTTGGCTAAGGTAAGGCCAAGGAGGAGGGCTTCATACTCGCTACTGCCATTGTTTGTGCATTCAAAGTTTAATTTAAAAGCGAATGGGAGGACTTTCTCCTGGCGAAGTAAGAATTATACCCGCCCCCGCTCCATAATGGCATTTAGCTCCATCGAAATGGAGAGTCCAATACTTAGCCGGGAGTATAGATGTCAGGGCATCTCGCTGCATGCTTTGCGCACTCTACTTCTACCATACGAGGTCCTCTCATGAAAGGAACCAACACCTAGGGAAAATCCTATGCCTACTGAATCAAATGGTAAGAACATTGGTGAATCTTGTTCTATCAACTCAACGATTTTCGCAGTAGTCCCTAATGATACTGTTTCTTTAGTTTTATCTTTAGGGGTTGGAATTGTTTTGGCTATGCTGGTAGTTTCAAGATCCGTCGTAGG
Organism: Taxus wallichiana var. yunnanensis; assembly: GCA_018340775.1. NCBI lineage: Eukaryota > Viridiplantae > Streptophyta > Pinopsida > Cupressales > Taxaceae > Taxus > Taxus wallichiana. Next base: position 640,626,312 of record CM031241.1, on the reverse strand, counting down.
TACCAAATTTTCCTCTGGTTTTGGGTCAGTGGGTTTATTAAGTTGGTTTGTTGGCAAGTTCAAATTCTGAGTGCACCCCTGGTCTTTTCTTTAAATCAGCTAGGTGCAAATCGAAAGGTTTTGGATCGCCTTTGGCTACAAATACCTTTCCTAGATGCAAGAATCTTACTTCTTGAAATAATGTAGAAGGGATTGCCTTCATTCGGTGTATCCATGGTCGGCCGAGTATCATATTATAATTAGTTTCCCGATCTATAATATAAAACTCAGTCAGGACTGTTTTGGGCCCTAAGGTGACCGGCAATATTATAGTTCCTATCGAAGTGGCTTTAAGGCTATCATAGCCTCTCAATGTATTTCGAGTAGTGGAACAGTTTGTTTCCCCATATCCAAGTTTTTGGAGGAAAGAGAAAGGGACTATGTTAATCACGCCCCATTTCATCACAACCATTGCCCGCTTTACATAGTTATTATAAACCCATACTTGTAAGTGTAAGGTCGATCACCTCGCGCGTGCGATCTCAAAGATCTGTGGGCATTTTACTTATTTCGAATATGAATTCGACATCCTTGTCCGGCTGCCCCGAGGGTGGATATCAAAATCTACGTGATTTACTTGTGTTTCAGTGAGGTGGAGTGATGTTAATTAGATGGCCTAGACCTAATGCTTCTAAAAGAGCAGCTTGTGAGGGGGGAGAGTTCTTAGTAAGTCCAAAAATGAAATGTGTGAGAAGGTCTTTGTTAGGTCGCTAATTAAATCATAGGCACCTACGGGTTTTTCTACTATTTGCTGACTCTTATCTGTTTCTGGCAGAGACTTGGGCTCGGCTGAGAGAAATACTCTCGTGTTCTTGTTATAGCTTCGATAGGTAGTTCAAATGTCTAATTCTACCAAACTGACTATCTTGGGTCTCGGTTGAGCTCCTAACTGTGGCGCAACTGATGGATTTAATGAAGTCGAGGCTTCATGATCATTGTTTCCCGTCATTGCACCTTTGTTTGTTCCAGTTGGATTCAGCCTATTGCTATCATGATTTGGGAGCGGATCGTTAAAGATCTTGAGGGGAGCATTCTGAGGGGAAACTGCCCTTGCGAGCGTATTTGGTGATGATGAGACGGGATCTGCCAAAAACAAATCTGTGAAGAACTGTCTTTGTTCTTCCGCAAGCGTTGCATAAATTTATCAGAGTCACGACATGTTCTAGATCGTGACTCCCGACTTTTGTGGAAACCACAATAAGAATTGGGATCAGAATTCCTATTTTGTTGGTTAGGTGTGTATTGTGGCCTAAAATTCTGATCAAACTGTTGCCTATTAGGATTAAAGTTTTGGAATTGTTGTTTTTGGTTTTGACTTTGGTTTTGATAACCAAATGAGTTTTGGCTTGCCCTCAGTATGGGATTTCACCCATTGTTGTTGTTGTTGTGATGGTTAAAATCCACCGTATTGATCATCGGGGTAAAGTTGTTGTTTCGTTGGTTGTTTGTTCATGACGGAGTATTAACAACATTTACCCTCTCAATGGGCTGGCTCTGCTACCCCATCCGTTGTTACCCCACGATTTTTGTTAAGGATTTTGGGTCCTTGATTGACATTTGTGATAGTTGTAGTGTTTTGAGTGGAGGTGATTAACCTCCCGCTTGTTCCATATGTCTTACGACCACTATCTATCACCGCTTGGTCTATTCAAGAGCGCTCTCAAGTACTTCATCGTAAGTTCTTAATGGGAACTTCTGACTTCTTCCTTCACCTCCTCACGAGAGAATGAAGGAATAAATCGCATAGTTCCATCTGATCCATGTTTGAGCACTTGTCAAGAATAAAGAACTCGTACGCCACCTCTGGATGAAATGGGTGATGATTCGTTGTGTTCTTGCTTGATGTGCAAGAATTCCCGATTCCTGCTTCTCAACTTTGTTCATGTCGAAGGCTTTGATGAACTCTGACACGAGTTGTTTAAATGAATGGATGGAGGCTTCAGGTATCCTGTAATACCAGTCGAGAGCAATGCCTTCCAAGGTTTTGGGAAATATTTTAGCAACAACCCCATCCCAAGGGAGTAATTCTCGTATGGCTGTAGCGTAAGCTTTGATATGTGCATTTGGATCTCCCTCACCCTTGAACTTGGGTAAATCAGGAAGAGGTCTTGGAAGCATGACGCTTCGTATGGTGAAGTCTAAGGGTTCCTTTAGATATTCTGAATAAGTCCCTATCGCATAGCTTTCGACCATTGATGGTGGTTGCTGAGGGAGTGATGGTGGGATAGGTTGTTGATACGGTGCAGCGTATGCATTGGCAGGGGCATAAGGAGGTCCCTGCGTTTGAGAAAACATGCCGGGAGAGGAGAAGATATCTCCTTGTGGTGATTTGGAGTACATGTTTAAGTATGACGGGGTATTGTCAAGGAATGGATTGTTTGACACTAGACCGGGAGGAATAGTGTTAGAGATGATGGGCCTTGTTGGCGTTTGTTGTGGATAGTGAGGTGGCATGCCTAACGTGCCTACTCCTGTGAGGAGATCTACTTGGCCAGAGTGGTATGGAGGATTGGAACTTCCTGTTTGTATGAACGGAGAATTTTGACTTGCTTGAGCAAGTTCTAACCCTCTCACTTTTTCTACTAACGTTGAAATGACTTCATTTGGTGAAGTCACGGTGTTTTGTCCGAGCGGCGCTTTGTCAGACACCCCGGTGTCAGTATAGGCATGTGATATCCTCATGAACTCGATCGCTATCTTGCCAAGTTTCTCCGAGAGTATTTCCTATATGCAGTGGTATAGAGGTATTTTCTTGAAAAGAGATCTCGGGTTGTATTTGTAAACCTCCTATAGGTGGGTACATACCCCGAGAATGTTGTTCACTCCTAGGATAACGTATTGACTGTCCATCATCTAAGACCAGGTATGGATCTGATTGCCTACTAATTTGTGGTCTAAGTAGCATTTGAGGAGACGAACCAGATTCTCCGGTAAACGTCATATTGTTTGAACCTGAAGGCTCTGTTTGTTGCGTTCGAGGGGGTTGATCTAACTCCTCGCTTGAAAAGATGAACTATATCTGATTCTTGGGGTTTGTGTTGACAACTGATTAGTTGAATAGTTGTCGCCCCATACTGAGAGCGAGGGTGATGATTGCCTATTCTGTTGGGCGTAGTATGCCTCAAGACCCAAGAGGGGTCTGCCATATGCATCGAATCCCGACATATTCGGGGGGTATATGAATACCCGCAGAATAATGGGAAGGAGCGAAGGTGATTTGTGAAAGGAAACGTGATATTATGACTCCGAACGAGAAAGTAGGAAGTTTTACGTCAGCTTCACTAATTTCATTTGTTTCACGTCAGGTTCACCAATTTTGTACGCCGAAAAGCGACAAGCGAGCGTGAGAATCTACAAGTAACTCTTCCGCGTACCCGACCTCTCGAGGTCATGCCGAGACAGCCAGGGGGGGGAATATGCGGGATGCGTAAAAACTAGTTAGGCAGTCTAATGTCTTCGACACGCACTAGTGGAATTTGTGAATCTAAGGCAAAGAAGGCCCTTCTAACTTGGACTGGTGTGATAGATCGATCGGCAAGGATGACTGCTCGAAGGCTCCAATCAATATCGAGCTCTGGCGTGATTCGATCTATGGGTTGTGGAATACGTGGAAAATGACCTGGGATAGTTTCGTGTATGTCTCCTGATAAGGTCATATAGTGGATGGTGAATATAATTGACTCTACGGACGATTCTCTGGCCTAGTCCAGAATTCTCTAGCTTCGTTAGCCACTATATCTAATAAGGACAATTGTTCGATGATGATGGGTGGAAGTGGAGTGGATCTAAATACCAAGGTGCGTAGGGTAGTGTCTATATCTGATTGACTTGTGGACTCGTGGGTCATGGGATCTCGTGGATCACAACCATAGACTCTTGGTTGTTGTGGTCCTGTTATGGTCATACGCGAAATCAAGTTCTAATCCCTAGTATCCAGTAATCGTATGCTTTCTCAGCTTCTATGTTTAGGACCAATAACTGTGTGATTTTCTCATAATATCTCACAGGCGTTCGCGCAACTTGGATCCTTAAACCGGTGTCTATGTCTGTGAGAGTGTCTCCTGCACTGTGGGACCAAAGGATCACAACCAAAGGTTTGTTCTCTTTCAAACCCTTCTACAGTCATGTGAGTGCTTTACCTAGGTCAATCTGTAGTTTGGTTGGTTCGACCAAAACGTGTGTGCTTGGTCGTCTTCTATGTTTAACCCTCTTAATTGAGAACTGATCAGTTGTAAATCTGTGGTTGTTCGGAATACTTGTATTCTGAGATTTTGGTCTATGTCAACTATTGCTGTGACGAGGTTTGGTTGAGGCACGATTGGCTCAAATATATATTCCCTGGGCTCCTGAGGTCCCGTGATTGTCATACGAAACGAAATGTAAATCTAACTGTAATGAAGCAAATTTTAACTACGTGGACTAAATCTAACATATATATAACTTTTATTCTTCTAAGAAATCTTTTAACAATTTTAAGGAAAGCAAACTATTTTAAGCGTATCTAGGAATAATAACCAAACAATATTTTAAAACAGACAAGATAACCGAGTGTAGTTATTTGCCTGTGCGATTTGTAGAATTATTCTAAATAAATAAAATAGCTCGCCTAATTTATCTGCAAGATTCTCGATCCTACCTCAGAAGTGAGGAGTGAATCATAGTTTCTTAGAAACTATCAATCCTCACAGCTTCCCTGGCAATATCGAGAATAGAATTTACTGAAATGAAGCAATTTATCTACTCTATTTGATATGATTCTAACTAGAACTTTGAAAGTTAAAACCTGGATTCCGCAGAACAATGGCGAATCCGATGGTGTGTGTGATCTTGTCCCCTCAGTATGATCTCCTCGTTCTTTCGTGTTCACGTGGATCCAGAAAAGCGTGTAATGCTAGCACCGATAGGAGTAGATTTTAGGACAAGGACAACTCAGAATGCAGACCAAAATGCGAGTAGGAGAGGGATAGCACAAGAGTACAGAGCTTGGCTTATGCGATTCCTAGCGGGATTTTACTGCAAGTCATGCAATATGAAGTGACCAGTAACTCAGAACTATCTTATTCAAGAGCAAAACCTGCAACTTTAATGGCTTCCTAAGCTATTCTGCTCCAATGGATCGATAAAATAACAACACACACTTGCACAAGCTGGATATGTGGCTTACCAACAGCTGAATAAAGCTAACCAGGCATATAATGAACTGAACTAAGAACTCTAAGCAACAATGAAAATTAAATCTACAGCAAAGAGAAAATTCAGAGGCAAGCTTCAGACCGGATTGGATGAAATGACAGCACTGCCTGCACAAGATGGGTATGTGGCTTACCAACAGCTGAGTAATCTAACTAAAGATGCAAGTGAAATGAAACTATGGCTTCTTAAACAAGATAACAAACTAAAATACTAAAATGAGGAGATGAGAGCAAAGATCAGTCTTCAAAATCCAGCCTTCAGATTTGCTTGTGCACAAACCATGCATTTATAGGAATTCAATCACCCAAAAATCAAAACCAAATTGAACTCCTAAACAATAAACAAAGGAAAAACACTATTCCAGGGGACCAAAAACATAAATGCATGCTCAAGTCGGCAAGGAAAGTCTGGTGAATCGTGATATTTCACGCGAGTCGCGTCAAAAGAACGCTCGAAAACGCGCACAGACCGCCGCCCGAGCAGGCGGTGGCGGTTACAGGACCGCCGCCCGATCAGGCGGCGGAACACGAACCGCCGCCGTAGGGGCGCGGTTTCATCACTGAAGATCAAGAGGCCAAGGAAAGAGGGAAAAAGGGGAAAACAAAGGGCACGGGGGCTAAGCGGGGCATGCGGGATGTTAACGCATACTCCGAGGGCTTTTCCGATCCCGAACACCTCTATTCCTAAGAAGATCAATTACCTTATAATTTTGGGTACGTACAATCACCTACAAACCCCTTAAAAGAACATTAAATCCTAAAAAGAAAGATTCAAAATGAGGGGTCGACTATCCTCGGTTGTAAAATAAGTTATCTTACGATCCGAGTGCTGCACTACATCTCATACCCAATGTAGTTCTATGGTGCCCTAGGTGGCTCTTGTGTGTGTCACACTTGATAGCGAGCAAAGTAGCTAGATGTAAAAAGATGTAATAGATGTGTGCATGGAATAAAATGAACTTCCCTCCTATGTGTGTGATGCATAAAACCAACCCTTATCCCTTGTAATGGTGTTATATGAATGCAAATATGCTCTTGAGTGCTTGTGAGATGTAATATTAGGTGATAGTATAGATGCTTAGAGCTTGGTTCTTTAATTTGGTCACATAACTTTATATTTATATACTTCTCTTGTTCAAATTTCATAATTGATCACTAAAAGGTTGACCCCTAAGAGATAGGGATGCCTAATGGATAGAAAGGACCCAAAAAGGTGTGAGAAATGTACAAATAGATCTAGGGCACCCATAGGGGATGAGGACACCCGGCACCGGCGTCCTAGCCGGGTGTTTTTTTCAAAGCCGAAAAGGTGAAGTAAGAAGGGTCGAGTGGGTTGTTAGGCCCGTAAGGCGAAGAGGGAGGATAGAAAGGAAACTAAGAGGCTAATTATAATGATAAATTAATACTTTTCTCCTAAAAGAAGCATATGAATCGTAGTATGTAATCAAGACCTAGTAATGTACCCAAAGTGTGTGATTTAGTGTCTACAATTTGGATTTAGTTCAAGTTTCTTGGCATTCCCTTTGCCTTCCAAGCCATTTATGTGTAACTCGTGGGATTATGTGGTTCAAAGGGTTGAGCGTAATATTTATTTTTGGATTAGCAAGCCTCTTTCTTTAAGCAGTAAGTTTCATATCTACTCCAAGGTGTTAGTTGTCACTCATGTTTATTATGCTTCTTATTAGGATCTTTCTAACGCTGCATATGCCAAACTTAAGAAGATATTGTGAGACTTTATGTGGACTAACTCTAAGGGGCATAAGGGATTGCAAAAGGTTTCTTGAGATATATTTTATCGGCCTAAATAAGCTGGGCCTTGGGTTTCTTGACATCAAACTCCAAGGATGTGATCTTTATGTCAAGTGGTTAATCTGTAGCCTTGAAGGTAATGAGGCTTGGAAGATTTTTCTTTGACATTGCATTTTTCAAGGATATCCTTTAGGTAGGAAATCCTGAAAAGGTCTCAAATTCTAATCCCTTCTTCTCTACCCTATTTCAATTAAAATTGGGGGTACTTTCATTGCCCAAAGCATTTGGAAATCATAGGAGTTTCTTAAGACACACTTAATTTGGAAGGGGGATAGTTTCAGATATGGTCTTTCTATTAACTCTCACTCTCTCTGGTGGTATTCTATTCTCACTTTTCATGATGGCCCTCTTGTGTTGGCTCCTTAGGCTAAATGTATTAGGATTTTTAGAAAAAGAATCAAGCTGGTGGGTGATTTATTTTGTAGAAACTCCATATCTTGGATTTCTTAGGGTGTGCTTGCAACTACATACAATCTTCAACATCAAGACACATAACCAATTAGAAAAAACACATTATTTACACACCTTATGAATATGTGCACAAACTTAGTGTCACCTCTAGTGTACTGCACATTGAAAAAATAACATGTAATTCCAGATGTACTCGACTTCTTGAGGTCGTGTCGACAAATGAAATGTGAGGAATGATATGGGAATGGAATAGGTATATCTAGTAAAGTGGAGTAGGTGGGGATGATGATGGATCGAGGGTCTAGGGATGAGCCAATTGTAAGGATCAACTTGCAAGTGATGAAATTTCACAATAATAATGAATGACCATTTAACTTCAATAGGCATAATGCTACAAACAAGGATAATGGCCATACACAATTCTCAATCTATATCCGTGGGACCAAAAATACCTTGACTTGGCCGTTAAACTTGAGGGAATTATCTGCTCATTTTTAATACCTTTTTAGGAGATGGTCATACAAGAGTGTAGACGAAGGACATAGAATACAAATTAATGGTTTGGGCATCTAGCCCAGCTTTCTCGGTTGGATAATTTAACCCATTTATGCTCACTTATGGTCATTTTTTTGTTAAGGGAATTTAATTGGCCTATGATTTGAGGGGGAGATGGGTATACCTAAAGACTAATTATCTAAAACCAAGATCTATGTCTCCCCAAGATCGATGTATACCTCGGGGTTGATAATTGGCTCAAACAACCTCCTCCAAGGTTGGGGTGGACCAAGAATGGTCATCTAGCCCGGTCTTCTTGGTTGTGCAAAGCTAGCCCAATATTTCTCAACCATGGTCGATTGTTCGTTAAGGGCATCTAACTCGCCTATGATTTGATGGGGAAGAATGGTAGACCTAAAGACTAATGCTCTCAAACTAAGATGTATGTCTCCCTAGTATTGGTCTATGCATGGGGGGTTGATAATTGGCTCAAATAGCCTCTTACAAGGTTGGGGCGCACCAGAATGGTCATGTAACAACCAACGCATGAGTAAGGTGAGTGAGATTGGAAATTTGATTGAATGGAGCCAAGGGCTAAGAACATGTAGTTTAAGTTCTAATGATTGGAATTTTATTTCTTTCTAAGTCTCTACACAAATTTAAATTCTTAATTTTAAATTAAAAAACGCAAACGAGCCCTAATTAAATAAAAGAGAGTTAAATTCCCTTTAATTAATTAAACCACACTTTGCTATTAATTAAACAAAATAAATTTAGTGCTATACTAACTCTTTTTTTGTTATTTTTAATGTAATTTTATGAATAAAACAAAACAATTAAAATGATTTAAGTTCCTAATGTTTTTGTATTTTTCAGATAAATTAAAATGAATAAAAGAAAGAAAATTTATAAACACAGAAATTAAAGAAAATAAATGAAATTTAAACTAGTTCTAAATTAAAACAAATCTATATTTCCTTTGGAAATGAATTAAATATAAACAAAGATTGATTGGGTATGGTTTCCTCTCTATTACCTCTTCTATGTAAATTTTACTTTAACCAGGAATGTATTTCCTATTTAAATAAAATAGAGTTTCTCCCTACCAACTTCTACCTCAGGCTTTCAGAAAATAAAAGATTCTCAAGCATTTTTCTTTTCACAAGGAAACCTTTCTCGTGAACTTCTTCTAAATCAAACGGAGAATACAAATGAATAAATATAAATACCATTGGCACTATTTCTTCCTCAAACCTTTTTCCCATCTAGATCCATAAGGATAAGTAGGGAAGAAGATATCAACATAAGATTTATGCAATAAATTTTTTATAACAATACTAAATAAATGATGTATTCAATAAGTGATGGAATCTTCTTCTTCTAGCAGAGTCTAAATAAACACTTTCTTATAAATAACAACAAACATCAACTATTTAAAGATTTAAAGAATTTAAGTACAACCCTAACCTAGTTATTATTGTATGGTAGTAGCTTCTCAAATATGAGATGTATTTGTTGTCCCCTCAACTTAGTATCCTCTTCCAAAGATGAAATCCAAATGATCCAATACGCAAAGAGAGTATCTGGTAGTAAATAAATCAAGAACACCGGCTATGACTTGCTTGGTCCAAAGGAAATGATTGATCATGAGTAGCAAGAAAGAATAGATAAATGTACTAGTTGTCTATGTGGTTCCTCTCTAAACTTCAACATTATAACACTTCACCAAAAAAATGGTAAAATGTGATTTATATAGACTCGCTAGGAAAGAAGATGTCGACTAGAAGTGTCAATCAAGAAATGACAACTCAACAAAATGAGAAGGAATCGACATTTTAAATTTATTAAAAGAGGAAGAGGGATTCAATACAAATCCAACAAGCCCAAAAATAGACTATTAGACTGAGAAATATGGGAGGTTTAAACTAAGGTGATTTTATTATTGTGGTTGATTATATGGAAGGAGGTAATCCTAAGTCTTGATACTAGTTATTCTAAGACTAAATAAATAAATTATACCTAAGGACCTAAGTTTGGTTTATAAGCTAATATTATTTGAACCTAACCTAAGGGCATTGGGATAGCCTAAAGGGGATGGCGTGGATGGCAAGTGGATGGGTGTCGGTGGCACCAATTCCTAAGGCATTTAAAATATTTGAATGAGGCATTTAATAACTGTTACCACCAATTTTGGTGAATGCATGGAAATATAGGGGAAGTTGAGTTGTCAACTCTATGCTAATTTCATTTGCATGGAGTTTTAACTTTTAGTCTTAACCAACAAGGAGTTGGCGATGGTGGGAAAGTAGGAGAGGACTCTGTCAGTCCTGTTGGCATTTAATGTTCTCGACCAAAGGTGAAAAACCTCTTGGGAAATAGGAGAAGGTTGGAGGAATAGATGGTTTTTGGAGCTTTGTTTTGGCTTTGCATGTGGTTTTTCATCCTTTCGAACCTCCAGTTTGAATCATGTGCATGCTTAATTTCACCTTGCATGGTGGTAATGGTAATGAAATATAAGCAAGGAAGCTATAAGAAGAAGATAAGGAAAGTTTCAAAGGCTGGGTTTTGGCATTTTCGTGGAAATCTTGCTGTAGAATTTTTGCATGAAGGATTGAAACAAGGAAAAGAAGACATGAGCACTACCAGGCATGATAGGCCCTATCTCATTAAATCTTCTACTTTTACTTAAGTGTTTTCATTAAAATAACTCTACTCTTTTATGAAATCGTTCTTGGTATTGTTGTTTGTGTTATGTTTTTCTTCTTCCTGCTTCAATGGCATTTCTTGATTTGGTTTCTTGTGAATGCATTGTGATGCTGTGTATATTGACGTTTATCGGGATTATGGGTTACCTTTCTAGGTAAAATTGTTGTGTTTTTCTTAGCATTATATCTATCGAACTCCTTGAATGATAAGTGAAGACTGTATTAGTTTTCTTGGTTAGATTATTCACCTTGATTTAGTAACTCTTATGCGTAGAATGTATGCCAATGTTATGGTGGAAATCTTTATGTTTTTTTTTGTATCGGTCAATGTTCTCTTAGTTGATAGGAGCTAGAAACCAACATTATTTGGTCAACTTTTATCATGACTGTACTCTTACTTCTATGAAACACTCAACTATTATTGAACTGGGTTATGTTTATTTGTTATATTCACCATAAAATGGGTTTGTAATGAACCTTCAGTTTCATTTGGTAAACCCTTGTTTGGGAGGCAATATATTTTGTTGAAGGTTGAACTATAAAAGTATGCTTGTTGGGAGTTCTCGGTTTTAGTTATTTTTCTTGATGAGTTTAGTGATCACCCATCCTGGGATTTGTAGTTTTCTTTAAGTAAGATCTTGTTGATATTTATCACCATACACGAAGATTGTTTTAGCACTGGAAGTGTGTTTTATGAGGGAGACTCTTTTTTTCTATCTACCTTTCTTTGTTTGGTTGTAGTTGTAACCCTTCTTGAGGTGGACCTGTTTTGTTGCAGACTAGTATAATCTCTCCTTTTGTTTGTTGAGTTAACTTGGAATCGAATACCCTTTCGGGTTGGCCTGTGAAATGGGTAACATTTAGTTTGGATCATTCAAAGATAAGGCATAACCTTAAAATGGTTTAGTATGAGAATGTGGTCTAGATAAATTATGTTTTCTTCTTATGAGGATGTACTCTTCATTATTTGGATACTCTCTTGAGTCGGTTCCATTTTTTGAACTTGTGGATCTTTTGGGAAGTCTTGGGTTGTTATACTTTTAACTGGGTTTGTTTTTCATTATTATGCTCATGCATGGAACTTTAGGTTACATAAGTGCATTTGGATATTGTGTTAAGTTACAAATCATGTTATCCTTGACAAGATTTTTATTGGAACATCATGTTTTTCCTTGATGACATGCAAGTTTGATGGAGTCTTTTAACTATCTCCTTGAGGTTGTTTTTGGCATCCTTAGTTGTATTTAAGAGTTGAACGATGTTATTTTCGTATGAAAGTTATTTTCTATGGAATTTTAATGTTACGTCTTCACTGATCAATGTAAGTAGGTTACTCTTCTTGATCCTGGGGATGGTCTTTTGGTTAAGATAAAAATCTTCTGTGTTTTCTTGTAGAACCAATCTGTTCCTTTCACCATTGTAACTTATTAAAACAGTGAATATTCTAATGTGGTTGTTTTAAGATACAAGGATTGTGATAACTTTTCTTTGTTCGATTGAGTTTTGAACTTAGTGTGAAGGATTGGGTTCTCAAGGAACTATTACCATTGGTTAGGTTGTTTGGTTTGAGACTAGTACCAAATCCCTTGATTGGTTATAACTATTCTTACCTGTAATGTTTGGTTAGTCTTGATCAACATAATCCTTGATTATGAGCAGAGATTTGGTTAGGAAAGGTTGTTATTCAAGTTGTATCTTCTTGTTTGATCATTTAGGATTTTTAGTAGGTTGTTAATATTTTGAATATTAAAAACAACATATTGTTTTATAAAAACAATATGATTAGATCAATTCATTTCTTCTTGAATAATAAGAACTGGTTGAGTTTTTGGAACTTAGGTTGGAAACTAAATTGAGAAGTTTAAGATTAGGATAAGAATGTTAATTACTTATTTCTTAATTAGTTGTTGTTTAGATGATTAACATATTGTAATGAGTTTCATAACCATGTTTGAGATAAATTTAATTATGTTGGTTTAATTAGTTCTTTCTTGAACATTCTATCTTGTAGATTCTATGACTCCTCTCTTTTTCTGTTATGTAATCTTTAGGGAAGTCTTTCTGATTGATCTTATTTTTATATTTGGAACTGTTTCATTAACAACATGGTTCCTTTTGTGAAATAGTTAGTTAAAAGCATATTGTTTTAACGTTATAGTGTTTATCATGCTCAATTCATATGAACTGACTCGTGCTAACAATTTTGTAGATGGACTTCGTAAAAGATGAAAGGAGAAAGACTTATAGAAATTTACATTTGTTTTACTAAAGAAATTATCTCTTCATTGTGATGTCTATGTATCGACATTTACTTGAAATGTACTTTTGTTGGGAAAAAGAAATATGGAAGATGTATTAAAACTAGTTTTATATTGATGGAAAGACATTTGTGTAAACCTTTGAAATACTTCCTAAGTTTAGAGAGTGGAGAACTCTCTTTTTGATAAATGAATTGCTTTGGTAAAGATGTTGATTGTTGATTTACTTATGAGACCTTCATGACATAAGTTTGTGTAATATTACTAGGTAATATCATGCATGATGGGGGAAATATAGATATATGTAATATGGGATTACGCAACTTAATAGATTCTATGATATATAAAGCTTCTAGGATTAAGGATCTATACTTATAGTTGATTCATTTTACATGATAAGAGCATAACTAGATTGATAATCATTAGTAGATCCTTAAACAAGAAGGGAATATGGTTAGTTTATATAAATGTGTGTGGCTTCTTTTGTTAAACTAAAGCATATGTTTTCTATTTTCACTAATAGGACATTAGTCCTTAATAAGGAAAGAAAAGGATACTTTCCTTGTAATTAAACAAAGAGCTATGTATGATATCTTGTTAAGTGTTTATGGTTAAATCATGAGGATGATTGGTTATGTGTTCCTTATCTGATTTCAATAATTTGAAGCATGGATGTTTAAAAAGTTAATAGAAATATTTAGACTTACGATAATATAAAGTCTAAAGTACAAGTTTCAAGCAAGCTTGTTACAAAGCTAAACTGTAGTAAGAAGACTTAATGATCTTACCTTCCTAATATCAAATTCAGACATATCAATATATGAAAATAAACAATTAAAATTAAGATAAACATAAGCATGAATTCAAACTAAGCAGGAAAGCATATTTTATCTACATACCTTTCTCTCATGTAAAATGCACCTCGTACCCTTCTTTGGGGTAAATTGTGCTTAGTAGACCCTTAAGTGCGTTGTTATCATTAAATATTTAAGATAATAATTGTTGGGTTAATAAACTAATATTCTTAAGTATGTTAGTCTAGTTGAGGAAACTCATTTGGATGTTGTAACATAGCGCAGCATAGTACCTTCATAATGACATGAGTCATTACAAGGATACTATGATGCAACCAGCTATGCCTCAACACCCCACTTAGTTTGATTAACTCAATTGATATAAGTGGAAGTTCGGTTCATGGTTCTACCCTAAACAATGATAGAAACATGAACTAGTGTAGTGGTCAACTCATGTTGACTTAGGGTAACTAGACACACCCAATCGACGTAAGTTGATTGAGTATGTCTATGTATCCTTAGTCACCACAAGTAGTCTTCCACACTAGTGCATGTAAGATTTCCTTGTTTAGTGTGAAACTTTGACTTAGGTTGGGTTGACAATAGTCAAGAATGACCATTCTAGATAACAATACAAGTGTGGTGAAGGACATATTCCTTTCGATGAGTATGTCGTCTTGGAATGTAAACATGGTAGACATGTTTAAAAACTTTGGCCAAAGTATCGCAAGCTGTTGGTTGTGTTGTCTTATGTCACCTAGTCTAAGATGTAGGATTTTAGATGAATATCGGTAATAGATATTCAGATAGGATTCTTAGATAGAAAACTTGGTGCCCCTAAAAGGGTAAAGGAACCAAGTATACATAGTATACACTTTAATAAGTTAACATGAGAGATCGGTTTAATACTGAGTCATGGAATGAGAGATCAATGTTTCACCGAGTCATTATAACTGCATATGGTTTTCTGTTATGAGATGGATTGGCAATGGAATGTGTGTTCTGAATTGTATTAATTTAGAATAGAGAACATTATGTTAATTTTTTCCCTTGTTTTGAAAGTCTTAAAAATGGATGTTACACATTGTATTTTCCGTGTTGCAGACCGTAATTTTTGGGTGCGTACATATTGCCCCCTTAGAAGAACATTTTAGTCATGAATGGGCTAAAACATGATCTATGAGAATGGCGATCCCAAATGGGAGAGTTAGAAATTTACCGTGTCTCGACCACATTTTAGTTCAATGCTAGGCGAGCCTTCCCACTAACTCGCAAAATAAAAATGAGAATCAAGTGCGGTAGTAAAATAATTTTGACCAAAGCTTCAAATGAAAAGATAAAATTACTTACCATTCATGTAGGGGTGAGAAATCTACTTGGCTCGCACACGTCAACTCTACATACACTCACTCAAAATATAATTAGAAAACCAAAATATTTGATATATATGTGTGTGTGTGTGTGTGTGTGTGTGTGTGTGTCATATCGTTATTTAAAAATGATTTATGGTTTACAACTTTGCTATATTTGGAGCTTTGTATTTTCCGTGACCATTTTACTTCCGAGTACAAAGAAAAATGACGGGGTTCATAAATGATGGTGGTAAACCCATTGATAGTGGCAAAGGGACATGGATAAGTAAGTTATTAGTGTTTATTTTCTTTTTCCCTAAACTTCTAGGGAGATATTTTGAACAATCTTATAGACAAAATGTTTGTTATGGGGCACCTTTTAGGTTTTGTAATTCATTTGAAGTAATTTGGATGTTTTTCTACGTTTTTGTGTAATTTTGGTTTGGAAGGTCACAACCATTTTTGGCGACACGACCATCGCAACGGTGATCGACCACCACTCTACGAAGAGTGGAATTTGTGCAATCACCATGGTGGTTATGCAACTACCATGTCGATTACACAATTTCCATGATGGTTACACAAATGCCATGATGATTATGAAATAATCGTAGTGGTTACACAACTGCCACTCTGTGTAAATATGCGGTTGTATAACCACCACTCGCTAAGAGTGATGATTACGTAACTTGTCACAAATTTTGCCATTTTTAAGGAAAAGAAAGAATGTTTCATTAATTTTTCTAGATTTTTCAGATTTAATACAAGCTTATTTTATGTGAATCGAATCTAATACATTCTTTTTATTTTTGTTTGTACAGGATGCAGGAGATTACGTGAGATGGAGAAAATCTAGAGAGTAGGAGTGTCTTGTCTTATTAGAGTGATCCTGTTATTGACCTTTGGATGAGATAGGCCTATTGGAGAGGGTTGGGATATGGAGATTAGCTCGATTAGGCCAATTGCCTCGGTGAGTCGATTCTTTCTAAATTTCTAATTTACTTTGGGAATATGTTAGAACACCTTCGATTCCCTTATGTTCATGGAGAGTGGACCATTACCTTAGAGGATGTCTATTAGATTTTGGATGTTCCTATAATGGGGAGGAAATTGGGGCTAAAAAGTGCTAGCTCATTGGATTAGGCTTGCAGAGATGGCCCACTTACTTGGGAGATGCATAGGCACTTGAAGCGAGTGCAAGTAGGGGGTCATATTAGTTACAAGTGGAGGGTTCCCCTATTCCTACTATACACAAGACCATTATTAGTATCTTGGCCTCACATTTGATTGTGGATAAGGGAGGATACATATTTCTATTCTACTGGGCACTCATTGTAGAGATCATTGAGTAGTATGGTAGGAGGTTTGCATGGGAAGTGGACATGTTAGGAGAAACGTATCATGATTTGTATCGATTATTAGATGTGGATCTACTTCACTCATTCACGTGATATTGGTCATGTCCCGACTTTATGAGAGAGTACTCCCTTACGAGTGAGGTGATCCATAGAGATCCAAAAACCCTCTTCATCATAACAACTAGAATCATAAGGAAAAACAAACAAAATTAGGAGAAAAAGGTTAATTTACGAATCTACACTTTTTATGGAGCGGTGGTTGTGTAACCGCCCTCTATAGACACTCGAAGTTGCATAACTACCACTCTACGTTCACCTGTAGTCCTGTCACCGTATAAAACAAAAATATATATCCATGAATAGTCATGGATTTAGAACATCTGGACTGTGTCTCT
This sequence comes from Taxus wallichiana var. yunnanensis, assembly GCA_018340775.1. Classification (NCBI taxonomy): domain Eukaryota; kingdom Viridiplantae; phylum Streptophyta; class Pinopsida; order Cupressales; family Taxaceae; genus Taxus; species Taxus wallichiana. Next base: position 640,609,504 of record CM031241.1, on the reverse strand, counting down.
TCCTTATATGACCCTTCCTATTCTCCAATGCATGGGAGGACATAGGGAGAAAGATATAAAAGAAAGAAGAGCATGTGGAATTGGGCATCGATTGATGGAAGAAGTGAGAAAGAAACCATTGGTGCTAGAATTGATTTATAGAAGCAAGGTGTATGAGTAGAGAAAACAAGTAGAGAGGGTGGAAGTAACATTTTTGTCTTCCTTCAACTTCTTGTAATATTTAATTCATTTATTTGGCCAATATAATACTGGGAAGAAACAACAATTACCCTTCCCTACTTTGGTTTTCCCTCAATCTGGGGGTTTCTAGGATAAAAATATTGTGTTTGTGTGTTGAATTACTCATTCTTATTTTTGCAAAATAGTTCTAAGAACTAACATTCATTCACTAACTTTAAGAACTATCATTTTCAAGTAAAATTGGAAGTAGGAACAAATGTTGGGTGGTTTTGTAAGTTTCCAAAGTAGAAGTTTACATATCATTTTGGTATCAAAGCTGATAATAATATCCAAGGGAATGTGGTATTCATTCTTGTGTGATTTTTATGACAGTGACAAGGTCGATGGTAAAGAAGTAATACCTTTTGATCCAGAGATATCTACGAAAATGTGGAAACAAAGGATTAGAGAACAAATGGAAGAATATAACTTGGTCTGTAGAATTGAGATATTAGAAAGCACTATGGATAGGGTGTTTCAACACCAAAGGGAACTCTCAAATCAAAGAAAGAACAACGATGGTTAAGAAATATTCTATAGATTCAATGGTTTGATCTTTGGTCGAGAAAATTGGCATATGAAATAGCCAAGATAAGGAAGACGTGGAAGATCGGAAGAGGAAATTCCAGTTGAAAAGGGAAAGGTAAAATCTGATCATGCTCCTTTTAAAGTTGAAACTAAAGTTTAGATTAAAAGATTTGAAGGATAAGCAGATCAAAATTACTAGCTAAATGGTTAAAGCAATCCGAGGCTTATTTTAGTGTGCATAATATCACTAAGGTGTAAAGGATCACCTTTGCACATCTCAAGATGAAAGGAAACGCTCTGGGTTTGGTGGAAACCCATCTACCCACTTGTGAAAAGAAGAATAATTTTATTATAAGTACTTGGGTATGTTTTAAAGAATTGCTAAGGGTAATTTTTATACTATTGGCCATAAGAATGACTAGATGATTAAATGACATCATTTTAGACAAACCAAAGTGGTCAAAGTGTGCAAGATTACACTATGGAGTTTCATAGGCAAAGCCATATTGCTCAATATGGACTTGGAGGATCAGTAAATTCTTACCAAGTATTTGGGAGGACTTCATACTCACCTATGAAGAAAGATCATCTCCACAAAACTCAAGGATCTTAATGAATCATGTGTGCAAGCATGAGAAAAAGCAATCAAGTGGAGTCAAGGAAAAAGCATTCAACAAATCATCCAAATAAAGATCAAATACAAACAAGTAATAAGGGTAAATGGAAAGGTTACAATATCACTACCACCTCTAATACTTATAAAGATCATAAGAATTTTTGTAAAAATTGTGATATCAATGGTCATACAAATGCTACATGTTGGAAGTTACATCCATAATTGCATCCAAAGAACTAGACCAAGGACTCCAAGAATTCCATGAAAGTTGTAAGAATAGATGGGAGGCAAATATAGAGGATGATTTGATGTATACAAGCGACTAGGATGTACGACCACCAACATGGACAACCAAGAACAAGAGGAAGACATGAGTAAGCTATTTCAAATAAAAATCTAGATTAAGAGGACCAAGGTAAATGCTTTGGTTGATACATTTACTATCAATCTAATTTAATTTTTGATGTGGTTGTAAAGAAGCTTAGTTTTGAAACTTTTAATCATCCACATCCTTATCCTTTGGGACGGGTGAAGAAGGGTGTAAAAATTTAGGTAACACAAAGATGTAAATTCAATTTTCGGATCAATTCTCAATATATAGATGTATTAGAAGCCGATGTAATTCTACTTGATGCAATTGATGTTGTTTTCTTTAGAGTCCTTACTTATATATCGAGGATGCTATATTCATGAGGAGGGAGAACTGATATAGATGGTTTAAGGATGGAGTTAGCTACAATATCTTGACACACCAACGTAAGCCAAAACTTTCCATAGTAAATGCTAACCAAGCAAACAAACTAATTCAAGTAAATCATAATCAATTTTATTTACATTTATTAAAAGATAAGCAAGATGGGGTGGAAATTTTAGATGTTTCTAACCAATGGATGAAGGAGTTGGATAACTATTGGTTTGAAAATATGTTAGTTAGGCAGGTCATGGGAAAACAGGCCAATAGTGTGTAGGGCATAGCCCCTCTTTGAGACAACAAAGCGAAACTGGTTTATTGCTAATCTATCAAGTAGGAATCTATGCAAATCTACACTATTCTAACTTCAAGGGGTTTGGGATCTCATCCCAGTAGAGGTAGTTCTAACTAGCAAACAAAAATGTAGGAGGGAAGGAACGGAGGAGGATAGATCTGAAGGAAGAAAAGAAATGAATTCCAAGACAGAAAGGTCAGAAGGTTTATGCTTTGGGATGGTAGTAAATAGAGCCAAACTTACTTGCATAAACAAATAAAGCAATACTGATGAACATATGATGATAATAGGAATGAATCCAACAGAATAAAAACATAGATCTAACTTAAGAAAGATCTGATGTAAATAACACATATATTGAGCACAAAGTCTGAGCATATGTATTAATATTTCTTCTGATACAAGAAAACACAAAGTTTTTCTCTCTTCACTTCTCTTTTCATACAAAAAATGTCCACCTGGTATACAACAAGTATTCCAGTATTTATAGAAGGAGAAGAGGAAAGAAGACAAAAACAAACCAACCACTATTTACAAAATATCTTACAAGATATTTACAAAATATCTAAAAAGTCAAAAGTTGACTTTGGGAAAGTTTTTGGATGGCAACATCCCATGGTGCAACATGGATGATGTCATCGTAAATGCCAACATGCTTTTAAATATTTTTACAAAAATGATCAAAGTGTACATAAGAGGAGAAACTACTCCTCATCATCCCTTTTCTTAAACTTAGTGTCTTGCTTCTGATCAGGAGAGTTGATGTGACATTGCGCTCGATATTCCATAAACTTGCTGATCATTGCCTAAAGTTGATTATGATCTGGACCTTTGAAATGGTCACCAATGACTTCACAAGTTTCTTTTTCATTCTTGAGCTTGTCAGGTAACCCGGAAAACTCTTCGCATGCATCGATCAAGAAGCCAATGAAATCGCAGTAGGCCAAGAGGTTATTGATTGACTCTCGGTCGAAAGTGACCTCTGAGTGCCAAACCTTGAGTGACTATAGCCTTAAAGCGCTGGAATGTATCGTCTACTTCCCTCAAGGTGTACAATTCACTTTGAGAATCCTGGAGACATCTTCAGTAATCGCTTGATCCATGTTGTATCGTGCATCCAGGGCTTCATCCTTGATTTTATCTATCCTCTCCAGGATATATTCCATTTGATCGACCCGGTAATCTAATGCAACGAGAGCTTTATTATGTGCCCATGGGTGATCGATGACACCGACCTTCAATAGGTCATCGGCTGAGCAGTTAGCCATTACTTGGAATGTTTCATGTTGCAACCTGGCATTATCTAACTCCTTAGAGAGGGAACCTGCTATTGCTTATAGCTCCTTATTTGCTTGATCTATATCCTGGTAGAGCACTGTGAATTTCTTAATCATTTCCTCACTATCTTTGAGGATTCGCTCAATCTAGGATGATACTTTGCTACACCTTGTTCACCAATCTTAGCATATTCATTTATTTTATCTTGACTGAGAACTTCAATGGGTTCGGCAATCACAGGAGGAGTGTTGCCCATTCTCTGCAATGCTTGGAGGAGATGTTTGTTTTGTTCCTTGAGTATTCTCTTCTCCTCTTTTGCTTCTTAGAGATTTTTACAGAGAGCATCCACTATAGACAAGGCTTCTCCTTGTAGGCTTTCAGATGAGGTTCCCATTGTGACTTGAGTCACTGTGAAGTCTATGGGAGACAGATCCTTCTTTTCTTTGGTGGGATCCAGGTATGCAATCTCCATGACTCTCTCCCCCAAAGTGCTTTTTGAAAAGCGAGTTATTGCTTTCTACTTCTTGGGTCCCTTCTTCGAATGACGGAGAAGTCCATGGGTGCGATGGGAACCTTTCTCTTGTGCTTGACCCAAATGGTCGAAATCTAAGCTAGGACTTATGGGAGTGGGAGTAGAGGGAATAAAAGAAGAAACAAGAGTGAAAGGGGAAGCAACTAAAGAGGCCGCAGGGAAGAACGTTGAAACACTTGGTGGTGGCATCGACAAGGAGTCCAACGCGCTACTACTTGTGGGGCATGGAGTTACTATAGGAGAAGAAAAGGACATGGAAACAGAAGGGATCTGCAATTAGATGGAGGGAACACTAGGTGATAGATCCATGAGAGAGGAGAAGATGGAAGAGGTGGGAGATGGAAGGGAGGAAGGGAGAGAGGAAGGAAGGGGAGAAGACACATCCATAGGAATAGATGCTTGAATGACAGGAGGAGGGGAAGAAATGGAAGAAGAAATGTTGGGTACTTTGGCGGTTGAAGTTGTGACAACATCCTGAGTGGATGTATCTCTGAAACTTTTGTGGTTTCTTCTTCTTTACCTGGAGACACCAGGTCGACCACTTGTTTCTCAGAAGTAGTAGGAGGGCTTTGAGGAGCTTCTTCTTGTTTGCTTGATTCTCCCTCCTTGTCCTTTCCTTTTCCTTTCGGCACTTGGGCCGGTCTTGGAGGTGCTCTACCTAAAGGAGAAGTAGTGAAATCTACTCTGAGGTAGGTGAGACCATTCTATTTGCACCAATGCTTAGTGCGCTGCAATGTGGGTTTAACCCTTTCTTGAATGGTCTTAGGTGCTTTGGCTCTGTCAACCTCTGCAAATGGCCAATCGTCACCATCTCGTGTCAAGGTAGACCTGATCAATTTCTTGATCAGTCTCTTGGAATTCCTTTGGGACAATAAAGCACGCCATAGTGGACGATCTCTGCCAGAGCCAACCGGGAGTAATCCTTTCACCTGATATCTATTTCATTTGTCAGTTGATCCAAATTTCCTCGATCTCAGGAACATGGATGGGATTAATTTTTTCCCTTGGGAGGAAACTCCGGCAGTCGAAGGTCAGCCTTTGCAGGGAAGTTGTGCTTTAGATTCAGTAATTCCAGCTCAACATACATCTCCGTGCTTTGGCCAGTGTGGTGCAGGTGTATCGGCCAACTGTAAGGGGGAATGGAGTTCCTCCTTTCTTTCTCTTCATGCACTTCTCATGGTAAGTGATTAGTTACCTTGACAACTCCAAGAGGATCAGCTTGGGCCCTGCATACCTTGGCAGCTTTGTTGGTTCACCCTCAAAATTCACAGCTCTGAGGTATGTGAATGTGGGGAATTGTGTGAACAATGCTCCCCATTTCTTTGTGGTAGCAATCACACTCAGGCTGGTTCGACCATGTCTCATGTTCGGCCTCAGTAAGTAGATTACCTCATAGAAGAAGGCATCATTAATCTTGGAGAACTGGAGATGTTGGCCTCGAGCTTTAGCTCTAGGTAGAATTCATATATTTTGACTCTGGGGCCATACCCCATTTCGAGCCAAGCCTGCGAAATCTCTTGTTGATGTCAGCAGTATACAACGTAGGAATTCATGTAGAACTTCCCAGTTGTTAGGACTTATTGAAGCTATTGGGAGATGGTGTCGCTGATGATTTCACCCCAGCCAAAACGCTGATCAGGTGTATTCTTGCTCATGGTCTCTAGATACCTCAGCATCCATTTGTGGAAATAATGGGCATTAGGGAGCCCAAATACTCTGTTCAGGAAGGTGATTGTATCACTCAATTCCTCATTGAAGTCACTACGGTGGATGGTATGTGGCCATCTTCTCACTGGCTTCTTGTTCTTTAGATAAAGCTTGTTCATCATTTGCATACATTTATCCTCATTGTCGTCCCAGGCCTTCTTGCAGTCTTCTAGACTTATGGCGACATATTGCCTGTGATGAGGAATGCCCAGGTTCAGTTCAAAGTGACGAGTTGTGAGGTCGATGATCATCTTTTTCTCTTTGTCTTCAACACATATAGTGTCCTTGTTGTAACACCGAGCAACCAACATAATAAATTCATTGTTTATAGCACTTACTGGCAGCCCTGCTGCAAAGTGCAATCCACTGCCCACTAGTTTGTTCATCCATGGGCCACTGCTTGCCTGGTTGGTCCTTGCCCAAAATTCATCCATATCAATATGCCCCACTCGAGTCTCCGATTTCAGGTTTCTCTCGCATATGAGTCAGGCATCCTGACTTTCTGATATTTGTACTTCATCTCTTATTCCAATTGTTTTGCTTTAGCTTTAGACTTTGTTGGTTTCTTGCTTGATGAAGACATGTGTGAGCTCAAGGATGGTTGTTGTTGTTCTGCAAGAAGAATCAAGGAGGTCCAACACAAAAGATCCATGTCAACCATCATGTTATTCATAATGAAATCTTGCAGAATGAAGAATGAGTAATTATAAGGCTTAGGGCGCAAGGCACAAGTTCATAGCATGTTGTAGAGGCTTAAAATTGCTGGGCACACTTTTGAAGATGTCGACATGAAAAAAGGTGCGCAATGTTGATAGGAAAAAAGTTGCGCCAAGCAGAAAGGGCGCGGTTTAGTGGATGTTAACATGCTATTTTGGGTGCCAAAGGGTAAAGTGCATTTAGGGCGTGTCAACATGAAAAAGATGTTCTTGTGTTGACCTAGGAAAATTTGTGTCAAGTATAAGGGCGTAATTTTTCAAGGTGTTGCATGAAAAGTTTCAGTGCCAAAGCAGTATAGGGCGTGGGGCATGGGTTAGCAACACACAACATGGCATGTTGATGTTATAGGAATTACACTCAGTGCTTTAAGAAGAAATTGTTGTTTGGGTGCTGAAAAAGTTGTGTTGCATGGGTTTAGAGTGCACCAAGGAAAAAGCACATGGCGCGGTTTTATAAAGACAAAACATCTTGTGTTGATGTTGCACAAGATGTGCACTCGAGCCTCTCAAAAAAATCAGTAAAGTGTTCTTTATCTTTGGGCGCGGTTTAGGTTATGCTTGTAAGAAGGTATAATGCACCAAGGTGCAATCTTGGTAGATGTTGTAGGGAAGGACAACACGCCATACTTTTAATCAGTTTAACAGCTTAGCTTATTTTCTTTCTTTCTCTTTCTCTCTTTTTTGGATACCTCAGATGGTAAAGAGAGGTTTTGTTTTGGCAAGGCAACAGGTAGGAAAAGATGAGTTTTGGTTTCTTCAGAGGGGGGCCTTCCAGATTTACTGAGATCTGGAAGGAGAGGTAAAAGGGTTTTCCAACCGGCTATAGATTGTTAGGCGTGTTTCTCTTTTAGATTTAATCTTTTAACAACCCTAATACCTAACACCACCAAAAAACAAAAACCACAACAACAAGGATGGTAGAAGCCACTTACCTAGATTTATAAAAGACGAAGGATGACGTTGGGGTCCACAAGCTCAAAAAATGGCACGCGGGGGTGACAAGGATGGCTGACAGGCGTAGAGAAAACTACTTTTTCAATTTTCAAATCATGAAAATGACAGGTGTCGAGCACCTATTTATAGAAAAACTAGCATTTATTATTTCACCAACTTTCTTTGGCACACCTTTGGGAGTGTCGACATGAGAAAAAATGTGCCTTAGCACAATTTTATTGACGTTGACATAATACTTCTAGTGCCTTGAGCGCACATTTCATGGTGTCAACACACCATTTCCTGCACCAAAAGGACTTAGGAGTGGGCGCGTTTTTAAGGATGTTAACACAACATTTTCTGCGCCTAAGGACTTTCTAAGGGGCACACATTTTGGCATGTCGACATAACACTTTCTGTGCCTTAGGTTTTATGAGTGGGTGCAAATTCCTTGATGTTGACACGAGAATTCTCACTGCGCCAGGGAAGAAGCTAAAAATGGCTAAGTTCTAAAAACTTGATTTTCGAAAGGGGGTTTTAGGCCATTTTGAATGTTATCAAACTTCTCCAGGGGACCAAAAAGGAATTTTGGTATGGTTACCTAAAAATTGCCCTTGTCAATTTTACAGGATAACAATAACATAATTCAATATTTTTAGAAAGTGTTGCAAACTCCCGTAGATTACCACCAAAATGAGAAGTAGAGCATGGGATTCATCTGTTTTATTATTCACCTCTACCAAGTATCAAGTTGTATAGGCAATCCTTATTGGAGAGTACAGAGTAAAGAAATAACTCTAAGAGATATTATACTAAGGGGTGATGTACCCAAGCACCTCACCATGTGGTTCACCTATTGTGATGGTGCCAAAGAAGAATGGTTCTTGGTCAATGTGCATCGACTACCATCTTTTCAACAAGATGACCATAAAGAACAAATATATACTCCTACGCATAGATGATATCTTGGACTAACTTCAGCATGTAAATTTCTTCACAAAGTTAGATCTCAAGTCTGTTACCACCAATTCATGATGGAGGAGGATATATGGAATATTGCCTTCAAAACAAAACAAGGTATATATGAGTGGTTATTACCTCCATTTGGTTTATATAACACACCCGCTACATTTATGAGATTGATGAATGATGTATTTCAAGATTTCATAGATACATGTGTCATTGTATATTTAGATGATAATTTTATTTTTAGTGCCACGTGGGAGGAACATCTAACACATTTATAACAAGTCTTGCAAGATCTCAAGGAGAAACAACTGCTATACAACATGAAGAAGTGTGAATATTCCAAATAGTCACTTGTCTATCTTGGGCACATGGTTAGAGGAGGAGAGCTACAGGGGGGGTCTAAAGAAGGTGGAAGCCATCACCAATTGGCCAAAACCAACAAGATCCATAGATACTTATGAGTTTTGTGGGAGAAATACAATACATGAGGAACTTCATTACGAGATTCTCCACTATTGTAGCGCCACTACACACAAATGCGACCACACAGAGTAAGGGTTTTGATGGGTTAAGGAACAAGATTAGGTTTTGAATTATTAAAATACAAAATTAGTCATGCTCCATTACTTATTATTCCTAATTTTCAACATACCTTTAAAGTAGAGACAGATCAAGTGACTACACTATGGGAGTAGTGTTGCTACGGGAGATAAGCCAAGTATGATATCATTATGGAACTTTCACTTTGGTAGTTAATGGATATTCAATACATGATAAGGAAATGTATGCACTAGTTTAGGAAATAAATAAATGGAAACATTATTTGTTGGGTAAATAAACTATTGTGTACACTGACCACAAACCTCTCCAATATTTGTAAGCCTGAGACTAAATTGCAATAGGCAAGGCACTACAAGTGGATGGGGTTCCTTCAATAGTTCCACTTGGTGATCAAACACAAGAAATTTAGCAAAAATTGGGTGACAGACAGTTGTCTAGGCCACCCACACATGAGAAAATATCTAGTTTGGCCACTATCTCTCATTTTGAGCCCTTCATGAAGGAAGCTTACAAAGAGGCATATGCTCAAGACAAAGATTTTGGGGTGACATATCAGTAGTTATAGTCCAAAGGGGCTGAAAATATGGGTATTGATGATTTTTATCTTAAATATGTGCTACTCTACTAATGGGGAAGCTTTGTGTGCCAAAAGAAGAAAGGCTTCTATTGATGAGGGAAGCACATACCTCAAAATTATCAAGACTTTGGTGTTGGTAAGACTATGGCTCACTTGAAAAGGTATGTATACTAGACAATTATGCAAGAGGAAGTATCTAAATTCATAAGAGGATGTAAACTTTGTAGTACAAACAAGCCTAACATCAGGAAGGAAGGTGTGTATATGATTTTACCAGTCCCTACTCAACCATGGTAGGATATCTCTATGGATTTTGTAGGAGGACTACCTATGTATAAACATGTCCATGATTATCTATATGTTGTGCTAGATATATTTAGAAAAATGTGTGTTCTTATGGCATGTACAAAGTTAGTAGAAGGACATGAGGTGGATGAACTTTTCTTTGCAAATGTATGGGTTCATTTTGGTTTGCAAAAGTCTATTGTTTCGACGGAGATTCTAGGTTCTTGGGAAGTTTTGGACTAATTTGTGCGACAAGATGGACACCAAGTTATAGCGAATCACATCCTTCTATCCCCAAATAGATGGGAAAATAGAGGTGGTGAACAATACTTAGGTACAACTTATTAGAGGGTATAATAACAAATATCCATGGACTTGGGATGAGTCCTTAACCTGCATTCATCATTCCTATAACAACAGGTACATACATCCACTATACAGTCACCTTTTGAAACATGCTTGGTGTATCTACCTACTAATCCACTTTGGACATTGTGGTTAGACAAAAGGAATAAGGAGAGATACATGATTCAAAATTGACTAGGAAATGAAGTTCATTTAGAGGATCCAAACATCCATCTCAAGGTAAAATAACAATTAGATAAGTCTCAATCCAAGTACAAGAGCACAAACTTCATGTTACGGACATGGTATGGTTGTACTTGAGAAATTAAAGACTATAAGGTCAAGCAAGGAAACTCAAGCCACTATGGTATGGACCCTTCACCATAGTATAACAGTTGGAGAAAATGATTTCAGACTTGATTTACAATCCTTCATGTGGATGTACCTAGTAGTAAATTGTGAGAACTTACACCTATATGATCCATCTATGCTTGATGAGGAAGAATAATTTCAGTTACTACCTTATAGATATAGATGATAGTGTCTTAGATTTATGAGGCGAGTTAAAGGAGGATGTAGTGTTGCGGAAGGTTGGGGAAACAAGAAGAGGTCCACATGATTCTTGGTAGGTTGGACTCAAGAGGAAGAAACCAAGGTAGGCCTGATGGTACTTGAAGGAGAAAGTGAAGGAATTGTTTCCTTATGTACTCCCCACTAATATTTTGTGGGACCAAAAGCTTCTGAGCGGGGGAGGTGTGATTCATAGGGATCCATAAAAACACCACTTCATCAAAGCAACCAGAATCAAAAGGAAAATAAGAAAAATAAGGAGAAAAAGGTTAAGTTACAAAACTGCTACTTTTTGTAGAGTGGTAGTTTTGTAACCGCTCCTCTGTAGACACATGCGGTTATGTAACCGCTAGGGTGGTTGTGTAACCACCCCTCAACGTTCACCGGTAGTCATGTCACTTTGTATATATATAAGCTGTCACTATATATATATATATATATATATATATATATTATTTATCCACGAACACTCATGGATTCAAAAGGTTTGGATTGTATCTCTTCCTTGTATGACCCTTCCTATTCTCTAGTGCATGGGAGGACATGTAAGAAAGCTATAAAAGTAAGAAGAGCATGTGGAATTGGGCATCGATTGATGAAAGAAGTGAGAAAGAAACCATTGGTGTTGGAATTGATTTGTAGAAGCAAGGTGTATGAGTAAAGCAAACAAGTAGAGAGGGGGAAGTAACATTATTATCTTCCTTCGACTTCTTGTAATATGTAATTCATTTATTTGGCTAATATAATACTCGGGAAGAAAGAGCAATTTCCCTTCCCAACCGGTTTCCCTCAATTTGGGGTTTCTAGGAAAATAATAATGTGTTTTTGTGTTAAATTACTCATTCTTATTTGGTGCAAACTAGTTTTAAGCACTAAAATTCATTCACTAACTTTTAGAACTGTCATTTTCAAGTAAAATTGGTAGGAACAATAGTTGGGTGGTTTTGTAAGTTTCCAAAGTAAAATTTTACGAGATCAAGAGGGGCATACAAATATCAAACCCTACGGACATCGATCATATACATGGGTTGATATGGTCCCTCTTAGGGCCACATCATAGACAAAAAGTAAATTGGCCACCGCATATATGATGGTTCAGTCATACCAAAGTGGATATTATGATGATGGGGATAGGAGATAGTTCCATTTATTATCTCTGTACATCCACTATATAGTTAGATGACCGTGGTGGTTGAGTATAGACTCATCCGGTTATACGGGTACCCTAGAGGTTTGGGTTACCATTTTTTGATGTACTTCTTGTAGTTGGCATCATTTTTAGAGGTGTCAGCAAGGCATGATCCAATCATATGCACCAAATGAGATGGAAAGTGATAGTGTTAGGTTTTTCTATCGGGACACTGAGTCACACTTAAGCCAACTACCAAAGGTGAATCTAGACCACCCCACTTTTTGCGATTGAAGAGGATCCATAGGGAGTGAGGAGGAGGAGGTGGAGACGAGGTTATGACTTAGGAGAGGAGTAAACCCTAACGTGCAGGTAGTGGGGATGTGGCAAAGGCTACCGAATCTAAGTAGGAGGTGAGGAGGAGTCCATTCATATGAAGTAGATAAGAAGAAGAAGAGGTAGAGGAGAGGTCTCTGAAAGGCTAAGGAGGTGGCCATGCACCCAGATTGGGTTGTGGGAGATCTTAGTGAGTGACTTTATTTTTCTCCTTCCTCTACTTCCTAGATCATAGTTATTTACTTATAAGTTAGTTATTACCACTCTGTTCCCTTTTTGCTTTCTTTTCACTAATTTTCCACTAGAAAATTTCTTTTTACTGATTGTTATTATGGGATGGGGATATTATTAGGCGGATGAACTTGGATTTATTAATCATGCCTTCCCGGCTTATCCCGGGGAGATTCTATTAGTAGAACCAAGACTCCCAAAGACATGGTGGCTGCCACATTGATGTCTTCACACCATCCCGGCATACGGTAGAGAGATTTATCTATTGAAGACCGAGAATGTAGTGTTGACATAGTAGGTGAAGGAATTTTAGGATAGGAGAGATGAAATCAATCCTCATGTAACGAGCTACTAGAACTAGACACTCTCACGAGATGATCTCATGGGTATTCTCACCACTCGACACATAGAGGCTATCATGTCGGACCTAACAAAACTCACCACGAGGCTGCAATAGGAGCCCCCAACTTACCACCTCATAGGGATCTCACGAGATGGATAGGTTGAGTGCCTTTATTACTTTGGTCCCATTTTTGTGTATATATAGAATTTTTTATTTTTGGCTCATGATTGAGAATTTTGACCACACTTTCCCTTTGGTGTGATGACATTGTACTTAAAACATTGACAACACACACACACACACATGGTTATCTTTTTAGATCAAAATTCCCTTGCATAATTTATTTTTACATTTTATACTTCATTTGTGCACTTTATTATAGTTAATATTGTTTGTTATTTTCAAATTTTTGAGTAAATTCTATGGATGATGATGTAATATGATAAAAAAATTATTTCTAAAACTACACACACAATTCAAATCATATTTGGAACACTTTATTTCTCGGGAAAAATGTAAACATTTCATTTCATTGAAACATATATTATAGATGATATGATGATGAGACCTCACTCCAATCATGACCCCAAATAATTAATATGATGTGAGGGATCATCACCACGAACTATGAAGGACATGAGAAGCATAGCTGAATTATGCATAACATGAGAAAGAACAAGAAGAGACGCAAGCTTTAACTAGGAACTTTTAGGGAACCTACTGACTTGAATTTAATTAGGATTAATCGGCCAGGACTAAAGCGATTTACACTTGTGAACCTTGACTATAATTATATCAAATGATAGCCTCACGATTAGAAAAATCTGGTCTAGGAATGATTGTCTCTCCTTAACATGAACATCTAAATCATTTGCTTGGGGATTTCATACATTCAAACACTTTCTTTTTCTTTCTTTTAATGATATATATATATATATATATATATATATATATATATATATTGAATATACATCCCGCACATTACCCCATGCTACCACTAATAAGTATGGGGAAAATTGATTGTTGGAAAAATTACAGAGAGGGTTGTAGGGTTTATTATTCCAACAAATTGTCATATGTGGATGTAAAGAAAAATAAATTACAAAAGACCTCATATGTGCCTTATTCACGGACCCCCACACTAATTTTCTTGTTTTGTTGTCATGTAAATGGTTTCCCATCCATTCGTGCAATAATAATTTGATTAAAAAAATTAGAACCGATGGTGGATGGTGTTTGATTTTCCACCTTGTAATAACAACGAGGTGCCACTATATTTTCATAGTAAACTCTATTACGCAAGTTTATCCTCAATGAGATCCCAAATTATTTTGATTTTTGAGATTTCCAGGGCCGAGGAAAAGGATTTGCACAAGATCGACCAGGTGTACAATGTGCACCTATTCAGTAGGGTAGATTCCCCACACAGAAGCCCCCTCACCTTGAGATTGTCCCTCAAGCATTGAAGGATACAATAGATATTGATACACTCCATGCGCTTCAAGGGCTATCTACGACCCTTGTTTTGACACATGAGGAGATTTACGAGGCCGATGCTTGCAGAGGTACACGAGTATTCCCTTAGGGAGTACTAGCATGAGGCCACATCTTTACTCGTCATGTGGTAGCATATGTTTGGGGCCCAAGGAGGACGATACTTTCATGCGTACTGATTTTGGTGGAGTTGGTGCTAGGGGTGCACACGATAATGTCACTATGTCGATGTCCTTTTGAGTGATACATTTGGATTATAGTCATCGGCATCACCTTCGCAGGTATTTGTTATGTTTTATTATGTGTGTTATAAAAATTTTGGAGTACTTGATTTACTTATATATGTTAAATTTTTGAAATAATTGTATTTGTACATGTACATGCATTGATATTACAGTGCGTAAGAGGCGCATCTTCATCCCAACCATAAAGGCGAGCACCATGTGTACACATACATTCACAAAGGTAATTTAGAATGTTAATTATGTAAAATTTTCACATACATGCAAATATATATATATATATAATTTTGAAGTCAAATATATGTATGTTCTTGTATGTCCATCTAACTCATGTGATACATGTTTGATAAAGATGTTGACTTCACTAGACACCCCACCATCTCTGCGATAAGTAGAGAAAGGCGTTTCCACTGCGATTTCATCTGCATAACAACTCATTGAGGTATTCAAACAACATGTAAATTTTTTAAATTTCTCTTGTAATTCATATTATGTTAAATTACATGTTAGTAATGTCTTTCATTGTAGAATTATTAAATTATGTTAATAATGTCCTTCATTGTGTATATGCAGGAGTTACCTACGGCAGTAAAGATCCCCATTCTTTGATTCAAAGGTGTGGCGGGGTAAAAATAATAGTTCTATATTGATAAAATTAGTTAAAATATTGTCATTATGTACATACATGTACTTAGTTATATCTTCGTTGATTTTGATGTTAGATTTTTTGATCTTATGTGTATGTAGGGAACTTCAACCCCCTCCATTTTGACTTCAAGGGAACGGAATCCTCCATCTCGTCGTCTTCGTACCCCCGTTCATACTCCAGGAGCTCCCGATGACTCATCTGAGCATGAGATGTCAATTCGGTGTGATCGATGACTTGCGATAAATTTGTGTATTTATGTAAATACTTTCATTCTAGCATGGTCTTAAATACATGGTGAAAACATATATAAATTAAGTTTTGATAAAAAAAAATGTTTGCATTTACAAGCTCATCTACAAGCGAGTATTCAACGGAAGAGGACTCGTAGCATGGGCTCGAGACGATCCAAAGTCATCTCATAGATCTCCATCTTCGTTTAAGGGAGGGCCTTCTTCAAGCAAGGCCAAGAGAGGGATATATTTTGATGATTAGGATATATATATATATATATATATATATCTTACATGACATTTTTTCGTATACCTATGTGCATGGCATTGTATGTACGCCTATATGGCATTTGAACTTGATGGTATATGACCTATTTGGGCATTTTATATTTATTATGCACATTAAAATACTATTTGGAACTTGATATTTTTGTATGAGACCTTACATTTCTGAGATTATTTTTGCATGAAACTAATATGATGTGCACTTGACAATATTTAAGACATTATGGATTATTTTTTCATTTATTGGTGATGTACATGTACTAGCATTTTCAATTTATAATATGCATCAAACTTTGGAAATCAATATTTATATAATGTATGTATATAAAGAGTTACCTAATATGAGTAATTATTCATTCAATTTATCAATGTGTATATGTGTATTTACCTTTTTGTGCTTCTTCTTGCTCATGGTATCTTTGTCTTTAGTTCTATCTTATCATGCACTTACTACATTATTCTATGCTTCTTAGTCTTCTCCTGTTAAAACACCCGAGAGTCGTCACAATTTGATGCCTTTCATCTATTGATATTTTGAGAATGTCTCTCCATATACATTACTCCAATGCTTGAGAATGTCTCCAGATGCAATGACATTCGATTCGGACACTCAATGATTCTTGATTGTTTAATCCTAACCAATTCATGTTATTACCTTTAAATCTGTAGGCATTTTAATTTATTTGGAAATCACATCACACCCTTCACTAGGCTTGATGACTACCCCTATCCTTTTGAAGGAACTTTTGAAAGCATCCATGGGTTTATCATAGCATAAATTATCAATGAATGGAAGGTCACTAAGCTATAGGCCAACTGAATCCCATTTAGAACTAAACAAGAAATATTTACTAGGTGATTGATAACTCATGTGTGTTCTTAGACATTCCCCTATAAAATTCCTTCTTAAGCCAATCTAAATATTCAGGGCTCTTAAGGGACTACGCCCAGACGAGGTAGCCCAAAAGCATGGGGAGTGTAGGGAACCAAAACAAAGCCTCCATTAGCATTTACTTGGCCACCCCAACATGTTGGCGTAGTTGGTTTGGTGCCAAGAGCTTCGGTTTGCAAAGTATTGCATCTGACAACCTTACACCGACTCCATCAGTATTTCATGTGTTTGCAAAACAATAGACAACGAGAGAACCGAATGGAGATGGAAAAAACCACAAGAGGATTTTGTAGAGGGATTTGACATGGAGGTTTTGGATCTGACGAGACATCTCTAGGTGCCACGGAGTCCGAGAAATCACTTGTCAAAGATATAGCGTGTTTTGGTCTCAGGGATCTTAAGAGACTACGCCCAAATGAGGTAGCCCAAAAGCACGGGGAGCATAGGGAACCAAAAAAATCCTCCCATAGCATTCACGAGGCCATTCGGGCATGTTCATGTAGTTGGTTGGCGCCAAGAGCTTTCGTTTGTAAAGTATTGTGTATGGCATCCTTACACTAACTTTCAGATTGCGGTATTTAGCGTGTTTGAAAACAATAGGCTAGCAAGAAAACCAAATGGATATGGATAAAATAGTGAGAGGATTTTGTAGAGAGCTTTGACATGGAGATTTTGGATTTGGTGAGACATCTCTAGGTGCCATGGAGTCCGAGAAATTGCCGGTCGAAGATATAGCGTGTTTTGATCTCAGGGCTCTTAAGAGACTACGCCCAAACGAGGTAGCTCAAAAGCACGGGAGCATAGGAAACCAAAACAAAGTCTCCACTAGTAGTCAATAGGCCATCTAGACATGTAGTGTTTTCCAGACGGTTTGGTCCCACGAGCTACCATTTGCGAAAATATAACATCCGCGGCCTTACGACTTGACTTAGATCGTAATACTTTGCGCATTTGCAAACAATAGGATAGCGAGAGAACCGAATGGAGATGGATAAAACCATGAGATAATTTTTAGAGGGATTTAACATGGAGGTTTTAGATTTAACGAGACATCTCTAGGTGCCACTGGAGTCCAATAAATCACCCGTCGAAGATATAGCATGTTTTGGTCTCATGGCTCTTAAAGAAACTATGCCCGAACAAGGTAGCCTGAATGCATGGGGAGCATAGGGAACCAAAAAAATCCTCCACTAGCATTCACCAGGCCATCCAAATGTGTTTTCCCAAATGGTTCGGTCCCACAAGCTACCGTTTGTAAAATATAGTGTCTGAGAGCCTTACACTGACTCAAACTGCAATATTTCACGCGTTTGTAAACAATAGGACAATGAGAGAACCAAATGGAGATGGAAAAAACCGTGAGAGGATTTCATAGAGGGATTTGATATGGAAGTTTTGGATCGACAATACATCTCAAGGTGCCACACGAGAGTCCGAGAAATCACCCGTCGAAGATATAGCGTGTTTTGGTCTCGGGGATATTAAAGAAACTATGCCCGAGCGAGGTAGCCCGTGTAAGCACGGGAGCATAGGAAACCAAAAAAATCCTCCAATAGCATTCACCAAGCCATCTAGACATGTTGTCCCATATTGTTCGGTCCCAAGAGCTTTCGTTTGCAAAGTATTGCATCCGGCAACCTTTTGACACCGACTTGACTTAGACACATATTTCATGTGTTTGCAAACAATAGGACAACAAGAGAACCAAATGGATATGGATAAAACCACAAGAGGATTTCATATAGTGCCCCAACATGGAGGTTTTGGATCTAACAAGATGTCTCTAGGTGCCACAGAGTCCGAGAAATCACCCGTCGAAGATATAGCGTGTTTTGGTCTTAGGGCTCTTAAAGATTACGCCCAAATGAGGTTGCTCGAAAGCACGGAGAGTGTAGGGAACCAAAAAAAGTCTCCAATAGTATTCACCAAGCCATCTGGATGTGTTGGCCTAGACGGTTTAGTTCCATGAGCTACCATTTGTAAAATATAGCATCTTGCAAACCTTCTTTACACCACTCGCATCGGTAGATTTTCGCATGTTTGTAAACAATAGGGCAACGAGAGAACCAAATGGAGATGGAAAAAATTGTGAGAGGATTTCATATAGGGCCTTGACATGGAGGTTTCAGATCTGATGAGACATCTCTAGGTGCCACGGAGTCCGAGAAATCACCCGTCAAAGATATAGCGTGTTTTGGTATCAAGGCTCTTAAGAGACTACACCCGAACCAGGCAGCCAAAGCACGGGAGCAAAGGGAACTAAAAAAAATCTTCCACTAGTGCTCACTAGGCCATCCAGATGTGTTGTCCTGAGACGATTTGGTCCCACGAGCTACCGTTTGCAAAATATAGTGTCTCGAAAACATTATCTTGACTCATCTGCAGATTTCACGCGTTTGCAAACAATAGGACAATGAGAGAACTAAATGGAGATGGAAAAAAATCATGAGAGGATTTCATAGAGGGATTTTACATGGAGGTTTTGGATCTGATGAGATGTCTCTAGGTGCCACGAAGTCTGAGAAATCACCCATCAAAGATATAGTGTGTTTTGGTCTCAGGGCTCTTAAGAGACTACGCCCAGACGAGGTAGACAAAGCATGGAGAGTGTAGGGAACCAAAAAAATCCTCCACTAGCATTTACCTAGCCACCACGACATGTTGGCATAGTTGGTTCAACGCCAAGAGCTTCCATTTGCAAATTATTACGTCCCAAAGAAACCTTACATTGGCTGTCAGTATTTCACGCGTTTGCAAACTATAGGATAGTGAGAGAACCGAATGGAGATGGAAATAACCGCGAGAGGATTATTCATAGGGATTTTACATGGAGGTTTGTGATCTGATGATAATTCTCTAGGTACCATGGAGTCCAAGAAATCACTTGTCGAAGATATAGCGTGTTTTGGTCTCAGGGCTCTTAAGGGACTACGCCGGACGAGGTAGCTCGAAAGCATGGGGAGTGTAGGGAACCAAAAAAAGCCTCCAATAGCATTTATCTAGCCACCCCAACATGTTGGTGTAGTTAGTTTGGTGCCAGAGCTTTGGTTTGCAAATTATTGCGTCTTCGCAACCTTACTGACACTCGACTCGTGAGTGTAATATTTCACGCGTTTGCAAAACAATAGGACAACGAGAGAACCAAATGGAGATGGAAAAAACTGCGAGAGGATTTCATAGAGGGGCCTGACATGGAGGTTTCAAATCTGACGAGATGTCTCTAGGTGCCATGGAGTCCAAGAAATCACCCGTCGAAGATATAGCGTGTTTTGGTCTCAGGGCTCTTAAGGGACTACGCCCAGACGAGGTAGCCCGAAAGCATGGGGAGTGTAGGGAACCAAAACAAAGCCTCCACTAGCATTTACTTGCCACCCCGACATGTTGGCATAGACTATGAACTTAGTTTTGTTGGGGAGACCACCAATGTTCCAACTGTTCATTTTGAAAGAATGAATATCTTCAATCAAACAGAGAATGAAGAGCCTGAAAGGAATCAAAGTTACCAAGTTAATATAAATCCCATAAAATATGTCATATGTGGCCACCTACATCAAGCCATAAATTTCTTGTCATGACCACAACAGCCAACAATTCATCCTCCCTCTACTTTTCTACTTCTACAGCTATCAAATACATAAATATACCTAGTAGTACATACATACCATAGTCACAAGTATGATTCCAAGCAACATGTATCCAAGCCTTTTTAAAAAAATTGAGCTGGTGAGGCTCATAGTTGAATCACACACATCATGTTTTTGCATTCGTCCAGGTTACTACTCCAAGGATAAAGGAGTATTTCCTTTCATCTCCCATTTCTATGATAGATATCAAGATAACTCTATAATTTATACAGTCTCAACTGCTCATGTTGTTCATATTTGCAACAACTTTCATTGAACAACTACAGAAATCTAACCTAAATAGTCGAGTAATAGACTAAATCAGCATTCTATTTCTCACATATCAAATGAATTTCTTCCTTCAAAAATAAACTATGGGTGAATGCTCAATCAAAAAATAAAGTACAATTCTAAACGAGTTTCAGGCTCAATTATCAATACTTCATTATAGTTTTCTTGCCAGTTTGCTACTTTTGGAACTACCTAGTTTGATTTGTGAAGTTGAAGCAGCTGGGATTAATAAAAATAATCAACTTGGCATGTTGTCCTTAAGATTATCCATGATTCTATCGACAACATCACATAGATCTTCCATTCCAGTTAAGTTGTGATCCTTCCATGCTTCCCATTTTTCCTTTTCTTACTCTTATCTTCTCTTTAAGTTCTTCCAGATGTTTTTGGGTAATCAGAATTGACTCTTTATGACTTTTAGAGGCATTTCTTCTTGAATCATAGTGACATCTTCACCTAATTTTTTTTCTTCACGATGTTCATTGTCATCTAAAGTTGAAGACTGAAAATTTATATGGCCTTCGGCTTCTTTTTGGGCACAAACAACCTTTTGTAATGTCCAAAAAAATTTAGGCTCTTCATTCTCTGCTTGATTGAAGATATTCATTCTTTCAAAATGAACAGCTTAGAACATTGGTAGTCTCCCAATAAAAATAAGTTCATATTCTACGCCAACATGTTGGGGAGGCTAGGTAAATGCTTGGGGAGGCTCTGTTTTGGTTCCTATACTCCCATGCTTTCGAGCTACCTCGTCCGGCGTAGTCTCTTAAGAGCCCCTTCCAAAACACGAATATCTTTAACGTAATTTCTCGGAATTCATGACACCTAGAGATTTCGTCATATCCAAAACCTCCGGTTGAGGCCCTCTACGAAAGTCTCTCGTGGTTTTATCCATCTCCATTCGGTTCTCTCGTTGTCCTATTGTTTGCAAACACACGAAATACTACAGTCTAAGTCAGTGTAAGGCTATCAGACGCAATACTTTACAAACAAAAGCTCTTGGCACCAAACCAACTATGCCAACATGTCGGGGTGGCTAGGTAAATTCTAGTGGAGGCTTTGTTTTGGTTCCCTACACTCCCCATGCTTTCGGGCTACCTCGTTCGGGCGTAGTCCCTTAAGAACCCTGAGACCAAAACATGATATATCTTTGACAGGTGATTTCTCAGACTTCGTGGCACCTAGAGATGTCTCATCAAATCCAAAACCTCCATTTTAGAGCCCTCTACGAAATCCTCTTGTAGTTTTATCCATCTCCATTTGATTCTCTCGTTTTCCTATTGTTTGCAAACGCATGAAATATTGCGGTTTGAGTCGGTATAAGGTTGCGGTCACGCAATACTTTGCAATGTGAAGCTCTTTACATTAAACCAACTATGTAACACCCTAATCACTGTTACCTCCTCCTGAGCATTCAAGTGTTGATATATGGTTTCTTTGTAAAAGGATGTGTTCCTTGATTGAGAAATCATGCTTGATATGTACTGTATCTTCTTTGCAGATTGCAGATCTTTGACTGAGTCGGAATATGATTGGACTCTTTTATTTCTTTCATTTTGTATCTGAGTTTAATCTGATCTCGGAATGAATTATAGAGTTATCCACCTATAATACCTAGCCTTGGATCAAAGGGAATTGACCCAAGTATTGCTTTAAGTTTGTTCGTGATGAATTAAAATTACGGACCTTGAACAGTTGCGCAGGTCTAGATGCATTGAATAAGCTAGTTCGGAGTATGACTCGGGTTGATCGTGTGAAAAGGATTGGTTCCCGATATCTAAATATATCCGGAAGGTCTTGATCGCGGACCAAGTAATAATTCGCCATTACAAATTCTCAAGTTTAGCCTAATGGCGAGACAGAGTTAACCCTGCTCGAGAATGCATGTTGTAGGTCTTTTTCTGAGCATACGGAATGTAGACCTAACTGGAATTATTAATGTTAGTAACCTAAAACTAAACTTAACCTAGGGGTTAGATTAGTGATAATCTAACCTAGACCTAGGCTAAGAGCTAATGTCCTAAGTTAGTATCTATGTTCTATGAAGTTAGACTAGGTGTTATCCTAAATTCTAACCTAAGTTACTAACCTAACTATTGAACAAGGATGTAAGGGGACCTATGGAGGGATGCGAACCATGGGCGGCTTTTTCTATGTCATTAAATGCAAAGGATAAGTATGAAGGACAGGTATTGGTAGAAGTTTTAGAAACGGCTAACTTGAGCCGACGTGGCAGGTCGCCAAAACTGAAAATGGTCTTGAAATTTTATTTGTCTATCGCCAACTATGGCGGTCGGTGGCAGTGGAGTTTGAGCGGGAAGTTGGGAGTAAATGCAATTAATGAGCTCGGAAGTCGAGCTCGGAATTCGCGAGAAGGCATGCAAATTGGAAAGTTAATGTTTTGTTTGGCTTATCACGAATTCTAGTTTTCCCTCTGCCTGTTCACTGGTTCTTCGCACCAGTCTTCTTGGTGTTGCATGGCGAGTATGAGCGTATCTAGCTCTTTCCTCTGGCAAGGAAAATATATAAGTCATGGAAATAGCAAAATTTTGTTGGTGGCTCTAACTTGGAAAAGGAAAAGAAAGTCCGAGCTCTTTCAGTGGTCTGCTTCGGAATTTTGAGCAAATATCCAGGCATGTTAGGCCCTAACTTTTAAAAATCTTGCTCTTCTTCAAATGATTTCATTAGAACAACTCTGTTCAAATGATTTATGGAAATAGATGGTTTCTATGGTATCCTTGTGTGATTTTTGGCACCGAATCTTCCTGCTTTGGTTCGATTTTCATTTAACCCTTGAGGGTGTTTATTATATTCAAACTGTTTCTATATTTCTTTGTGTTTGCATTCGGCTTAAATATGCGAAATATATGAAAAGAATGTATGCTCGGCTTTGCTCTGCGAGAGCCCATAAATTTTTCTCGTGATGGGTACAGGCCACTGTGATGCTTGTTGATTTATACTCATAGTCGATGCTTGTTGCTGATACTTCTACCGCTTGATGTTTGTTGTGGATAATCTTTGGTGGGAGGGATACCGATGGACATTGGTGTGATTGTTCGATTAAATTGAACTTTTTGTAAGCTATGTCGTGGTTATTATTTAGTGGTGGTTATGGATTTTTGTTGGGTTTCGTTATGAATTTTATAGTTATTGTGAAGAGGTAACATATTGTGTTACAGTATTCATTACGACCTCACTGGAGTTGTTTTTCCCTTTCGTGAAGGTTAAGGGGATTCAACCCGTTTATATATATATATATATATATATATATATATATATATATATATTTATTATATTGAAACGACTCTGTAGAGTCCATTGAATGATTCGTGCACTATGGACCACTGTGGAAGCTTTATATATCTTTGAATATTGGTAATTTGAGTTTCGTTGGAGTCTAGAAGAAGTAACAGGTCATACGACCTCTGTTATTTGTAATAAATTTTGGTACAGACTCCCTGGTTGTACTGTTACGTTTCCTTCTGTGTAAGCTTGTTCGAGAATATTGGAGAGATTCGGGTGGAATTCTTGTTATGAAATCATTAATTTGTTTAAGCTTTTTTTTAATGTTTATCATTGTTGGCACAGTTGGGAATCATTGTTTATTATTTATTTGATATACTGTTACTCGGGTTCAGTGGAATCCTTTCTAGGTAACTACAAAGACTCGCCTCAATTAAGCTTGTTTAGTTTACTAGTGTTTTAAAACATCGTTGGGTTCTCTTGAGTATGGGAAGATATCTTATTATCGGCTTTTGGAAAAAGCTATACTGTTAATACTGTTTACGGATTTAGTTTTAAAATCCTCGTGGTAATCTGTGTCACTGTTTCTGTATAAGCCTGAGTATGAACATGTAATGTTTTTGGCTTTGTTGGATTTCTTTAAATAGCTTGACATCTTGTATTATGGCTTTTATAAAGTAGGTCATGAATACCATACTTTCAACTCTGATTGCGTTCAGAAGTGACTATGATATGTTATGTTATGTTTTCTTTTCGATTACATTCCATTTGATGTGGCTGTGCATGTTGCGTGGATTTCGTTTAAAAATCTCTCTGCATAGTCATAGGGAATTGTCATTGCTAAAATGATTTCGAGTCTCTTGTTGACTGCGATAATAGAAGAGATCCTTTGAATTCGACCTTGGGTCTAAAAGCCTTACAGTGTAGAAAGGACTTGAATGAGTTGAAGGTTGTCATAAGGTATTGTTGGCGTGTTACGTCTTCTGTGCATAGATATCCATTTCTGAGCTTGATTGAGTTTAGGAGTAGTCGATTGTACCTAAACAGTAACTTGGCAGTGTTTATCTTCTTATGTCTGTCACTTCTTGCGTAAGGTCATCTTTGAGTCTACTTGGTAGATAGACACCGTTGTTTGGCATGAGGGCTACTGTACTATAGTTTCTTTCTTGTAAGCTTTAACAAAACAGTGGTGCTGTTGATGGTCTCGACTGATTTATTTGCATGTGTATTAAGTGAATGCCTTGCTCTTGAAAGACGGCACACCATGAGCTAGTTCGGAGAGGAAACATGTACAATTTGTTTATTTCTCTTCACAGTAAATTATAAGTTGATATAATTGTTTAACTAACATCTGTAATTGTTTTTACATAATGACGGTATCAGGATTGATATGGTATTCCTCTTTTTAAGTTGAATATCATGATTTGTCTGATGATTGTTCATCTTGGGATTTACAATGAATAATTGCTTAGGATACTTTTGTTCTTCTTGATCCCTAATATTTTGATGAAATATTTGAGAAGTATATAGGACTACTCAGAAATGAAAATTATTATTACACGTTATAGAAATGATATATTCCTAACGTATAGTTTGAATCATGTTTACTTGTTTGGTGATTTTATATCATTTAAACAGGGTGTTTAATGAAAACAATTGACGGATTGCAATTGTTTTAAGAGTTAGTGCTTATCATGCTCAGTTCATTGAACTGACCCATGTTGATAATTTTTGCAGATGGATGCCGTAAGTGGTAAAAGCAATGCAGATCCGGCGATAGATGATCGATTGTTTAATTTGATTTATAATGAATTACATCTTGATTTTCTAAATGTACTATATGTGGAAAGATGTTCCTTTTCCGTTGAGCATTGTATCAAGTATGCTGAATGCATAAAATGTATTTGTATAGTTCTGAAAGGAATAGAAATAAGTATTTGCTACTTATGTGTTGTATTCTTATTTTGATAGTTGACCTTCTTCGGTTTATATACCGAGGGGCAATGTTATCTTTGTATAATTTGGAGACTTTTGTGATTGTCATGAAAGCTTACAAGAAAATGTGATTGAATTCTTATGAGTGTTTAGTAGTTCTAATTTGTTCTATCGAAAGCAAAATTGAAATTTAAATCATTGTCTTTCTAAAAGATAGGATTAAAATAAACCTAAGTAGAACGCTAATCAAGCTGAATTAAATTACTAATCCCTAGTCTTGATTATGACAGGACAACATTTAATTGGATTCTTAATCATTTATATCTTGATACTAATAAGTATGATATAAATTCATTAGAGAACCGATATAAACATAATGGGGTTCAGATGGCAATCTCATGTGAAGTTTACGAGTTATTGTCCCATTTCGTTGTTTTAGAATCATGTATATTCTAAGAACTCCTTGATGAGACCTTGGCCTTAATATCTCCACCGTAATGGGTTTTATTGAGGAAGGTCATCTTATGATGAAGAATCCAGGGATCGGAGAGGCTAACCTTAGGGAACGCCTTTAATGTAATTTAAACTCAACGTGCGTAACGCATATTACTAAGTAGATCTTTCCGAGGCGGATTTAAAGGTTGTGACACAAGTCAACTTCACAGGGTTGTACCTCCGAGAAGATTAGGATCTTCTCGAAGTTACAACAATGCAGGTGACTTATGACGACACCCTTTGCATTGATCGCTAAGATTTACACTTTGATCTCGAACGAGTTACTCAGGGACCGATTAGGAATGTGATCACGTTACAAGGCTGCCAGAGATTCGGGTATCTTGACACACTGGTTTAACTAGGGTTGAACCAGTATGTCATCGTATCCCTAATCCTCGTGGGCATCCATATAACGTTATCACCTTGTTAATCCGTTTCCGAGTGAATAAGTTGAGATAGGAGGGACTGACAGAAGTCGGTATAAGACATTCTACATAACATAAGAATGGGGTGAAGGGCGTATTCCAGATTGACGAGTATGCCGTTAAGGAATACGAGACATAAACAGTATGTTTCAAATCTTTGGCCAAAGTATCGCAAAATGGCTGATCGATTGCGTTGTCCTAATTCACCTAGTCTAAGGGATGAGATGCCGATGAATAATGGTAACAATTATTCAGTTAGGTTCCTTGGACAGAGCATTCTGAATCCCAGAATAGGGAAGAGAACCGCAAGAGTGAAGTGTTAAATAAAAACACCAACTCTTATTACTCATGAATAGATCGGTAGATTACCGAGTCATGGAATGAATAGATCGGAGGTACTCCGAGTCATTACAGCTGCATATGGTTGTCTGTTATAAGAATGGTTATTTGATTGTGAGTTCTAAATTAGGTATTTAGAACCAGGGATGCAATTATCAAAAAAATAAAAAATTTGACTTTTCTATTATGCAAAATGAGGATGTTACAAACTATGCCAACATGTCAGGTGGCTAGGTAAATGCTAGTGGAGGCTTTTTTTTAGTTCCCTACACTCCCCATGTTTTCAGCTACCTCGTCCGGGAGTAGTCCCTTAATGTCACCCCTAAGACCAAAACATGTTATATCTTTGACAGTGATTTCTCATACTCCATGGCACCTAGAGACATCTCGTCAGATTTGAAACCTCCATGTCGAGGCCCTCTACAAAATCCTCTCGCGGTTTTGTCCATCTCTATTCGGTTCTCTCGTTGTCCTATTGTTTGCAAACACATGAAATACTGCAGTCTGAGTTAGTGTAAGGTTGTCCATTGCCAATCACCTAAATAATATAGGTGGTTCATACAATATAGGTGGTGAAATGAGAATTTTAATAAGATATTTTTACAATATAGGTGGTGAAATGAGAATTTTGTTTGTTGTTCCTTTCTAATATTTAATTTCTCTTAAGCACCACTAACCTACATAAACATGTTAGTAAGCAATTAAATAGAATTTTAAATCATACAGAATTTAAACAAAATCATTTAAGTAAATATTCAAATTAAATTCATGAAGAACATACCTTTACAAATTCAATCTAATGAACCACAAGGATCAACTCTACTCTTGACAGTAGCAAGAATTGCTTCATGATCTGATTCACAAACCTTCCACAGATTCTTGTTTAATGGCCGACCTTGATATTTGATCAATTTAATATTTGTTACAAGGACCAAATGTGAATAGTGAAGTACCTTTCGATGTACTTCATAGTCTTCAAACAACCAAATGTTTGATTTTTTGATAGGATATCGTCGAAGCCAAGTTCCAGTGACTACCACTAACCCAAAGGGGATACTCAAGGTCTTCATCATCAACGATCAGTGAAGTCAAAAAAATTTCCCTCTACACAACGAGACAAGAAGTAGTATGTTCCCTCTTCGTTAAATTCCTTCGCAATAATCGCAAAACGTGCCCTATGTATCACAAAATAAACTATTCAATCAAATTTAAAATACATTAGGAGTTGACCATTTAATAATTTATAAATCTAAAACATGGCATGTACATATATGTATGTACCTTGTTGCACTAAATCAGAGACTTGGTCAAAGTCAAGTGATGTTGTCATTTGATCTGAAGACCTTGCAAGTTGTAATGCTCATGAAACTTGATGTGTGTTGAGTGGAATTATAGGTCTACAAGTCCATTCATCCACCCACTGCTGTGACTCACATTCATTCCACTCAAAATCAATGCATGATATATAAAAACATGTCATGCACCTAGTATAAATAGTCCAAGCATTTGCATCTGAACTACGGAATGAGTGTATATCACTTGATCTTATAACTATCATACATTTTTCAAAGTTTTCCAAATGTTGTTCCTCTATCAACCAAAAATATCTATGAACCGTTGATCTCTCTTGAGATTCATGGCCCATATTCTTGACACACCAATCAACAATGTTTTTGCATGATCCGTAAATTTAGCACCATCCTTGAACTTTAACTCTTCTCTCTGCAATTGCTCTTTTCACACATGCTCCCGCACCATCAAGCTCTCCTTTTCCATGCCCTGCCTCGGTAAAACTCCGATATGTTGTACATTTGTTTCTTTGTGCATCCTTCTTAGCCAATAAAACATCTCAGGCATTCTTGAATTGTGATGTGCGGTTGTCCGACCAAATTTAATGTTGATAGAAACTAATGTTCCTCTCATTAAAGTTCACGTAAAACACCTAAACACCCTCAGTACATATTCTATAGAATGTTTCGATCATCACCGATGTAGAAATGATACTCTCTTACTATTTTTTATCTTGCTATTTCTGAGAGTGCATGAATGTTATATGCACAAAAATAAAGAATCTCGACCGAGTTATAATATTGAGACCGAACCTCCATTTGTGGCTGCAATGTGTAATTCTGCAAATTCAACTATCAAACAATATTACCAAGTGGGAATGTATCCTTTCTTAACTTCATTTTTTCATCCAACTATCGATCTCTATGTGTGTGCCTCGCATATTCATAAAAAAATTCTCAAAGAATCACCATATATTCTCGATACAAGTAATTGTTTTAAACAAGTTCACACCTCTTAGATTTTTTTCCATCTTTTAATTGATATGCCACCTATTTGTATTTAGTGAAATTAACCAATTCTTTTCCTAATGAATCAGGTTCCTCATGGATACAAATTTTCAGATTTGGCAAGCCATCACATACATCAGACGTTCCATCCAAACATGTTTTGTTATAAAAACATTGTTTAGTTGATTTTTCACAAAATATTGTCGTAATAAATTCCTTGAAGATTTTGGTGGGACATTTAATCCACACTCCCGCAACATGATGTCAAGATGCAAAACATGACGTATTTGACAAAAAAACATCATAATGCATCAAAATTCAACATGATGCCCGCAACAACAAGTGGTACGCGAGTGATTGATTTTCACATAAAAGGGTTTGCTCATTTCAAATAATATTTGGCTAATGTTAATTTGTGGATTTTCATTTTTAAACTTAGAGAATAATTGTGTTTGAGTCATATCTAAGAAATGTTTTACACACGATTCACGATTACTAGAACCTATTCTTCTTTTACCGTATCTCTTCTATTTGGTGACACCCTTGTGTTTGTCATTCCAAAATTTTATAATTAATTCTTTTAGAATATCAAATTTATTCTTGTCTTTTCGTGGAAGTCTACTAGAGAAAGACCAATAATCAAGTTGTTATCGATCGCTCAAGACTTTTACGTCTCTCTATTGCTTTCATTAGTGTTTTTCTATTTAGCTTCAAAGCACTACTTGTTTTTCTAATCAAGCATTTATTAATTGTTTTATCACTTACTATACAATTAGTAAATGCATGTCGTGTAGCATTACTATCTTTGGTGTGTATTTTGCCACCTACGCTTGGTATGCTTTATGTATGTTTTCAACAATTGACGTATTTTGATCAAAAACATTAGATGTTATTAACCCCAGGGTCTTTATTATAGGTCTCATCTTAATTAATTTCATCAATGTAACAAATAATTGACATCTTTGTGTGTCATTTAAATTCTCAAAGTAATTATCCTAAATTCCACTAGATTTTCTTCTCGCATTTCTTTCTGGACATTTTGTTAGGCATATGGTTTTATTTTGAGTGTAACTATTTTGAAAACTCATACAAGTTGAAGTTTTTTTAGAAAAATGCATCCACTTAAGACCCTTTTTGGCCCCACAACACATTCTATCTCGCATAAACCTGATGATGTTGTTGAATCTGATCCTCTTCTCATATAGGTTTTCTAAATCGCTTAGATGCACATTTTCTAAATTCGCTTCATCTAAAATGTCTTAAAGACACATGAAGACTAGTAGCTCTACCTCTAAGGGAAAACCGCTTTCGCACCAAAAACAAGGAAAATGACGTTGCCTCTATTGGTGTGCCGATCAAATTCCAATATGCGCACAAGGATGGAAATAAATTCAATTGCTAATCTCTTTTATTCTCCCTACATTTATTAAGGAGAATGGACTTCAATGTCTTGTTTAGCATCAACCCGACCATTAGCTTTAGGGTAATACAAGGAAGCAATGTAATGAGGTATCTTAAACTTTGCACAAAATTTGTGCACCTCATCATTTTTGAATGAGGATCCATTATCTCGAGATAATGACATGTGGAATACCATATCTAAAAATGATTTGATTTAATCGAACCAGGATCGTGGTTAGAGGAAAGGCCTCAACCCATTTTACAAAGTATTCGGTGGGTAATAACAAAATTATGGTCATCTATGGAGGCAGGGGAGAATTTCCTATTAGATTTAGATCCCATATGGATAATGGCCAAGGCATGACTATGGGTCATGCAGAGCTTGATCCGAAATATGTATGGAATGGGATAATTATTGACATTTTCACACATATTCCATGACGTGATGCTCTAGTGTGGGCCAAAAGTAACCCATCTGATAGTCGAATGCCCACCACAGACTCTATCATGGGTTTTGACATGAATTCTTTCTCGCTTCTTCCTCATCCACACATATAAGCAATAGTTCACAATGGATTTTTTATATAAAACTTCTTTTATGATCACATATTTAGAGGTTATAACATGAAGTCATCATATTTTTTTGGGAATTATCCCTTTCGGTATGTCTAATATACGATGTGACTTATTATATCCGAATACCATAGACACAAATCGAAATTATAGGTTTATCAAATTATTTTTTGAATTCATCAGTGGAATTCAAGATTAACCAACTCACTCAAGTTCAAGGGGTCACAACTATCCAATCAACGATGATTTGTCCCTCGACTAACTTCTAATTGATGTAGGTGAGCTCAAACTCGCTCATGAGTATTATGAACCTACCAAGACTTTTTAGATAAAGTTGCTTATGTCAAAAGGTCCTCAAATAATTAAGCTTGATGATAATCCTTGTTTCTTGATTGAGCATGTATTGCCTCGATTTTTGGTTGCGAAGATGACGAACAACCATTCCTTCTCTTCCCGAGTATACCGAGTCTCATAGTCTAAAAGTACACAACTAATGAAATAGATGTCATGTTCACAAGCATCATCATCTTATTGTGCTAGCAAAGATGCATGCAATCAAAACATCCATAGCTTTAAAATATATAATTAAGTGATGATCAAATTTGGGTAGCATGAGAGTTGGTGTAGAGATTAAGAACTGCATTTTTTACTGATTCAAAGGCATTTTGGCACTCTTCTGTCCACACCTTGTAACAAGTTTTCGTTAATAACCCATTAATGGGGTGCATGACATATGTGAGGTTGGGCCAAAACCTTCATATTTCCCCAAGCTTATATAGGAAGGATCTAATACTAAACTCATATGTGGGAGGGGTCATTTCAAGGATCGTACAATTATTTATAGGTTTTAAATTAATTTCTTGAGAGGATATGATGTATCCTAGGATTTTACCTCATGTAACATTTTTTGGGATTCAGTGACACCGTATTTGATTAAATACGAAAGGATAATCTCATGAACCTCGGGGTGATCTCCTCTCTCTTTAGCCTTTTCTAGGAGATCATCAATGTATGTCTCAAAAATCTTGCGAATGAGGTTGTGGAATATATAAGCCATTTCCTTTGATAAGTAACCCCAAAATTCTTTAGACAAAGGGCATGACTACATAATAGAAGGTTCCCATAGGAGTGGTAAAGGTTATCTTCATCTTTTCTTCTTCAAAGATTCTTATCTGATTATATCCTGAAAATCCATCCATGAGGGACAACAACTTATAACCAGTTGTGGAATCAAAAATGATATTGATAGATGGTAATGGGAAATCGTCCTTAGTACAAGCTTTTTTAATGTCTTTGAAATTGATATAGATTCTTATTTTTCCATTTTTCTTGAGAACCAGACAATGTTAGACAACCACATAGAGTAATCCACTAGTTTGATAAACCCTACTTGTATAAGTTTAATAACCTCTTCTTTGACCATTAAGGTGACTTTTGGATTCACTATTATCAACTTTTGTTTTACCAATTTGGCATTAGCTTTAGTAACCAAATTATGAACTACCACATTAAGAACAACTCATGTCATGTCTTTATAACTAAAATCGAAGGCCCGTGAATGTTATTTGATCACCTTGGTATGATATTATATTTCTTCTATGGATAACGAAGAACCAAACTTCATAATTCTAGGCTCTTCCTTCGTTCCAAGGTTAATGTCAATTGTGCCTTCTATCAAGGAGGCATTTCCTTCTTCAAACTCAAAGGAACAAGAGGGAATTTAAGAGGTTCTTCTTCTACCTCATAGAATTCACAATCTTGTGGGATGGAAGTGGACATAGTATTATCCCCAAAGTAGGAAGAAGGATGTGGAGTGAGAGAAAAAACCCCTCTTGTGATGTGTAGAAGGAAGATCGTTATACGCATGCAAGAATCCCATAATCACCTCATCATTTTTCAACAAAGTCTAAAGTGATGGGTTCGTATTTATTTTATACATAAGGTAGTACAATTTTATTTGGTGTATTTCAAATTAAAGGCCCAATCCTCATAGAGACAAAAAAACTCCATTTCCTTCAAACCCTCATCTAGGAAAAAGTGAGAAAGAGGCCATAAATTCAGCCAACCAGTTTCTTTATCTAATAATTTCTTCAATAGAGATGAATTCAAATTATTTACTTATTTATCACATAGTTGTCTTGTAGAGATGGTGATTTTCTAATCTATTTTTTTATACCTCTCGAGACTTGATTGATATTCACCGGAATCCCTCAGGACTCTAACAATTTTAAAACCTGTCATCTTAGCTACAATGATTCCAAGGAGTAAGGCTTCATATTTTGCTCTCCGTTATTAGGACATTCAAAATCCAAATTGAAAAAAGGCATGATATTCCCTTCTAGAGAAGTTAAGATCATCCCTACCCGTGCGCCATATCAGTATTTGGCTCCATCATAATGGAGGGTTTAATAGCTTGTAGGAAAAATAGACCCTTTATTACCTTCAGGGGTCTCTTCCTGTATCTATGATACCTCTACCATGCATATGTCTGGAAAATCATCTACTGGGGATATAGGATGGACCAAAAATACTCCCCATCCCTTGCGAATCGAAGGGGAGGGTAATAGGAAAGTCATTTTCTAATAGCTTTACAATTTTTTTGTTGTTTTGATGGATATAGTCTCCACGATGGTGACCTTACCATCATTCTTGTTTATACCTTCAATCATCTTAGGTTTATCAGCCTTCACCTTCTCGAATTGATTTTGTAGTCGTGACCATGTCATTTAAAGGAAGTGGTTTGTTTAACTAATTGGATGGGAGTTCAAACTATGAATGGATTCTAGGTTTCTTTATGAGATTATATAGGTGAATATCAAAGGGTTTAGGATCACCTTGAGCAACAAAAACCTTTCCTAAATGAAGGAACCTGATCTCTTGGAATAACATGGATGGGATTTCCTTCATCCTATGGATCCATGGCCTTCCTAGAATCATGTTATAATTCATTTCCCTATCTATGATATAAAATTTTGTTAAAATAGTTTTTTGTCCAAGGGTGACTGGAATAACTATAGTTCTAAATGAAGTGGATTTCGAGATGTCATAACCTCACAACATGTTCCTAGTCGAAGAGAAATTAGTTTCTCCATATCCTAATTTTTATAAGATAGAGAAGGGGACTTTGTTTATCAGTAGCTCCTTCACCAATCACGCTCTTTTATCATAATTTCTATAAAACCAAACTTGTAGATACAATGCAAGATCCCATCTTTGTGCTATCTTAGCATCTAAAGGCATTTTAATTATGTTAAATATGAACCATATGTCCCTATCATTATGTATATGGGGTTATACATCAAAATTAATCGATTAATTTGATCCTGCGCAGGCATGACGTGAATTAGATGGCCAAGGCCCCGAACTTTTAATAAATCTTTATGGTGGGTTGGGATTCCTTCACCATATATAGAAAGGATATATGAGAGAAGGTATTATTAAAATATATGATAAGTCATATACTCACATGGGTTTGGGAACTACAAGTAAATCATCTTGTACTAAAGGATAGACAAGGAGAGACTATGACATATATTCCTCATATGGGTTTGTCGCATTGATTTTTAATTCTGCTTTTGAATTCAATCAATACCACAATTTATGTCTTGTTCCTTTGGTCTAAATTGGGGGAAACTCGAGAGTTATCAAAAGTTAAAGCCTCATGGTTGTGAGTTCTTATAGGGATACCTTTTTACGTTTTTAGGGTTCACTTTATCATCTTCAAGATGATTTGAGAAAGAGTTTTGAAAATTCCCAAGTTTATGTTTTGAGGTGCAATGGGTCATATATGACCAGATTGTGAGGATTCTTTAGGTTTGTTTGAAACATATCTATGAAGATTTTCCGTTGATCCTATAGGAATATTTGGATAAATTTATTTCAATCCCTACAAGAATGAGCATCATGACAAATAACATAATGAAATCCATAATATAAATTGGATTATAATCCCTCATTATTTGGTTCTGACTATGTTGTTGGTTATAACCTCGGTTGTTGTTTTTGATTTGATTGTTGAAATTATAGTTTGAAGCCCATTGAACATGATTTTTATATTGGTTTTGGCCTTAGGATTGATATTTGTTGACATGGTTCTTAATTAATTTTGAGAACAAACAGAAGGAAGGAAAACCGCGATACACAAGAGAAGCCGTAGATAGAAGAGAAAGCCATCAAGATCAAGAAATTCATGGAAGCCTGGAAAATCCACCAAACACAACATAAAGCCATAAAATTCTATCTAGAGCCACAACATGAAGAATAAAAATAGAGTTTGACTTGAGCCAACAGATTCACGACCAAAAGAAGTGTCTTTGGATAATTTTTAAGAAAGGATATTTATTGTACTTCACATAAAAATATGTATATTTAGTCACAAAATCATGTACTTAATACTATTACTATACCACCAAGTATGTTATTTTAAATATGGATCTTGTGTAAGAAAAGTATTCACTGATGACCCATTCTATTGTCTAGTCATCTGTCTTTGTCATTTTTTGTCTTGCATATTTGTCATTCACTCGCACAGCTTCTGGGTAGACCTCAAGGAGTCTTATATGTCAGTACTCACTTGGTGTCATCACTAGTCTTTGACTAGGGCACCTAGATAGGGATTAGGGTGCCTGGGCACCCTAGTCTTGATTTCTAGGTGCCCTAGTCCCCATCACACTTGGTTTTGTATTTGAGGTCGGTCTTTATGGTTTTCCCTCTCATCTCCCTAGGTACTAGTCAACATTTCAGTCATTAGTGTTGAAATTTGAACAAGAGATCCCTATATAAACACAACATACATACTACCTTATGGTCGAATATTACTATTAAGGATAACTATCTACATAGAGCAAGGGATTGTATTTGGGCACTATTCTGCATCACACACTACATAGAAGGGGAGTATTCATTCTATTCCATCCTACATTTTGTATTTTATCTAGCTATTGCCCGATATCTACGTGTCGTGGGTACCAGGAAACCTAGGTACATTATCGCACACACACAAGCATATAGAACTACATTGGTTTTGAGATGTAGTACAACGCTTAGTCATAAGTCCATTCATTTGGTAGTTGAGACTATTTGACCCCTTCATTTATATCTTTCATTTTTAGGGTTTAATGCTTTGTGTGCGCTTTTACGCTTGATTCTTCATTGCAGGTTTGTGGCGACATCGGTGAAGCAAGTGTGATATTCACCCGACCAAAGATGAAGTATTGAATATACCTAAGTGACCATATCAAGATCATATTCCGAGATGTTTCACAAACGAGGGCATCCAGATTTCAGACTGTGGCGCCCACAGCACACCTTTCCCTCTCCAAGTGCCCTAGTATTTCGAGATCCGTCTCGCTACTATTTTCTCGAGGATCATCACGACATTCCGTTACACCCTTTCATCACTCTGCTCAGTCCCCGAATCACTCGAGGTACCTTTAATTCGTAAGTACCTTTCCCATTTTATCGCATTTCATTTAAAATATCAAATAAGTTACTTAGCATTTACATTTCAATATATTCAATTTATTACATTGTTATACTCTTATATTCTTAATAAAATCCAAAATTTATAGAATCGTATGTAGAGTATAGAAAATAGTGTGTGGTAGATGAGAAGAGAGATATATGAGAGTAGAATATGAAAGTATATGAGAAGTGTGTGTAAGAGACTAATGTAACTTATTTTGAGATATAAATAAAGAGTGATGGTTGATGTAATGTGTATTATCTTTTATTTTTATTTTTTTGGAATATATAGGGTAAAAGGAGGGTTTTAGAAGGTCCCACAACCTTATACAATAGAGCCCATCAGGCCAGATTTAGCGATAAAAGTAGCAAAGCAAAAAAGTACCCATGAAGATTCCAAAAAAGGAGGACGAAAAGACAAACAGAAAGAAAGAAGAAAACATCATAAGAGCTTTTTCAGCTCAGAGACTGCAGTTCTAGCTCTAGGAGAGCCTGAGTCATTTGCAAGTTGTTCGGCAAGATTGATAAGCTCCGAGCAATCATTAGCTATGGCAGTCTTGGTAGATTCAGTGAAAGCCTCCCATGCTTTCAAAGCCTTGAAGGCGCGCTGAAGCTTGTTTAAAATAGAAGAAACCATGTCGACTCTGCAAGCATCCCTTTGAGTGTCAGCAGACTCAGTCGCAAAGTGGGGTTGAATCCAGAATCGGTGAGGAATGAAAAGTGTCAGCAGGAGGAACTTTGTCATCGAAGAGAGTATTGTTTCCCACAGACTGAGTGATAGGATCATCCACCGGTTGATTGTTATCTAACTGTTCCGAGTCCGGGGAGTCTGGGTAGAGCTTAGCGAGGCCCAGAATATCAGCAGCCAGAGAGGAATCAGGGCTAGAAACAGGGGAAGCAGCTTGAAAGCTGGCGTCAGTGCCTTCTAAAAACAAGCAAGAGAGGGGCGTGGGGAAAGTGGGGGTGGCAGGGGGCTGAGAGGCAGTGAGGGGAGGACTCAGAATTGCCACATCAGAGTCGGAATCAGATGAAAGATGCAGACGACGTCGGCACCGAGAAGAGCGGAGGGAGGTGGAGGAGGGGTGAGGGGAAGGCGAGGGAGAGCGGCGGCGACGACCAGTTTTGGGGGGGAAGCGAAGAAGGTCGGAATGAGAAGCAGCAACAGAGAAGAGTAGGTACAACAAACCCTGGTGAAGAATGGCACCTTCCCCGTCATGAGCCAACTGGACCGAGTGCTCTAAGGACTGAAACAGGAAAGCCGCCAGATTTATTTTCTTCCCCCATCGAAGATGAGAGAGGATGAAAAAGTGAGGGCCGTAAACAAGCCGATATCTACCATCAATGGTAAAATAACACATTATGACCTCCGCGACTCTGTCCCAAGGAGGAGGCAGGGAGTCCCGAGTGTAACCAGAGAGGTATTTAACCGGTCTGTCCCCAGGAGCATTAAAATCCTGAATTTCCGCATGCAGCGAGCGCTTGAAGTAGATGTCTCCGGCAGCAGGTAGACCAGTGGCATCAGCTATTGCATTGGTGGAGATGGTAAAGCGAGTGTTGCCAATCTGAACCCGACCCTTCGACCAGGAAGCCGTAACCGCATACGAAACAAGAGCCGAGTAACCCGCCATTCTCTCCAGGAAGGTAGCAATTCCATTCTCCAGCATAATGTTCCAAACCTCCCCATCATTTTTAACCGAATCACAGTTATCAGGCTCAAGACGCTTCAACTGACCCCCCATGGTATGAATGTTTGAAAAAATGCAGAAGTGAGAGCAATAAGGGTCATTTAACAGCCCAGTCAGGGCGGGGGAGCCGTCGGCCAAGTTATCATTGCCCTCCCGCCATATCATCAAATGATTAATGTGAGGATATGTCCCATTCGTGCGGAGATCCCCGCATCATTACAAATCACCGTCATCAAAATGCTCTTCGTTAAGTGTCAAATCAATTAAATTCGACATGAATGCCACCGCCCTTTGAGAAGGCCATAGAGAATTTGCCGATACCCAAATCAGCCCTCCATTCCACCAGTCAGCAATGGGATATATCATTTTGAGTGATTTGGCAGAGATCATCCGGGAAGTTGTCAGTCCAGCTTTGTTGATTCTCCAGGAGAACACCAATATTAGCAAGGTGGTCAGCCGCTTTATTACCCTCCCGGAGGACATGCTGGAACTAGATTTGCTGGAAAGATCTTTGAATAATTCTGATATCAGCAATGATATTCTGTATCGACCATTGACCAGAATCATTAGACTGCAGGAGCTTGATGATGTTGAGGGAGTCACTTTCAACTTGGAGGGGATCATCACCAAATTTGATAGCCAGCTCAAGGCCTTTGAGGATGGCCAAGGCTTCCGCACGATGGTTGGTACCATAGTTGAGGTTATGAGCAGAAGCAACAACAATATATCCCGAAGAGCA
Organism: Taxus wallichiana var. yunnanensis; assembly: GCA_018340775.1. Lineage (NCBI taxonomy): Eukaryota > Viridiplantae > Streptophyta > Pinopsida > Cupressales > Taxaceae > Taxus > Taxus wallichiana. Next base: position 640,570,342 of record CM031241.1, on the reverse strand, counting down.
TCGAAGAATGGCTCCTCCACCAGAATTACCAGGATTGCCTTTTGAGGCCCCATCCGTGTTCAGTTTTTTCCAGCCCCTGGGAGGGGGAAGCCAACGAACTAAATCGCGAGCAGTGGAAGTGCCTTTACTTTGAATGGCCAACAACTTCTGCCACTCCTGGGAGTTACAGATTTGGATTTTTTGCTGATATTTGGTCCACATGAGCGAGTTGAGATTTTCTTGGAAAGCAAGAGCAATCTGAGTAGCCACCTGAACAGGTTCAAGACTTTTTTCTTTGAAAATTCTTCTGTTCCTTTCTTTCCAGATGCCCCATATTCCGTGAGGGAGGAGGAGTTTCCAAGCCAAATTCAGATTCAGGATGAGTGAAAGGAGAGCTCCATTGAGAGAGGGTGTCCTGAATGGACTCAGGGAAGGTCCAAAACACTCCCATCCTCGATAAAAGCCACTGCCATATAACTTGCGAAAAGAACAATGGATCAAAAGATGGGCAGAGGATTCCGCCTCTTTAGCACATAGCACACATCTAGTGGGGAGAGAGAAACCCCTCCTTTTCAGATTTTCCCCAGAAAGGAAAGCATTCTTAGAAGAGAGCCAAGAGAAAAAACCAATTTTGGGAATGATCTCATTTGGCCAGAATTTGGAAAGGGGGGGACCAGAGTCAGCACTATGCATCGAAAGATAAGCAGCCTTAACCGAGAAAGAACCAGACGGGGAGAGGGGCCAAATAAGCTCGTCCTCATTTTGGGAGAATGGGATGTATATGGAAGAGAGCACAGCTCTGAGCGAAGTCAGGAGCCTACTCTGCAGATCACTGATATCATCCCAGACCTTTATATCCCATGAGGGAATGGAATTCACAATCTTCCAATAGCCCGAAACTAATCTTCCTTGCTTATTAATGATGCTTCTTTTCACAGGGTCCCAAGCAGGATTAAGATCAAGAGGCTCGTCCCCTATCCAAAAATCCCTCCAGAAGTCAATAAGATGACCATTCCCAAATCTCCATTTAGTGCCACCGGATAATGGGGAGGGAGCTAATAACAGAATTCCAGATACGTAACCTCTAATTGAATTGGAAGTGAGAAGATCTTCGTTATTTTCCAGATATTTAGCTCTGAGCAGATGAGCCCAATTAGAGTCACCTTTAGCCACTTCCCAAGCAAGTTTGGCCAGGAGGGCCCCATTCGTGTCAGCCATTTTTCGAAGACCAAGCCCTCCATGAGAAGTTGGCTTACACACTTCCTTCCATGCCACAAGATGGATCCTCTTCCTTACATCAGTCCCACCACAGAAAGTTCCTTTGGATTTTTTCCACAACCTCCCTCACCGAATTGGGGACTTTGAGAAGGGACATGAAGTAAGTAGGAAGGCTTTGAAGGGTGGCTTTAACTAGTTGGAGCTTGCCATCCTCGATCGAAAGCGTAACCCTTTCCAAAGCGCCAACTTTTTTTTTTTGATACCTTTCAATGACAGGATTCCATAGAATTTTAGATTGCTTACCTTGGAAGAGGGGGATGCCGAGATATGAGGCAGGGAGATCCACAATATTGCATCCAAAGATATCAACAATCTTTCTCTGAGTCCTAGGGGCCATGTTGATGAAGGAGATGCTACTCTTGTTGAAATTGACAGTTTGCTGAGAAGCTGATTGGTAAAGAGAAAGGATATCCATTATAGCCCGGGCCTCAATCACAGAGGCTAAACTTAGCAGCATAGTGTCATCAGCAAACTGGCTATGTGTGGCAGAAGGGCAGCTTGAGGTGATTTTCAGACCGAAATGATAGATTGACTTTTAGCCGCTTCCAGAGCTCTGCTAAGGGAGTCCGCCATAAGGACAAAAAGGAAAGGTGATAGGGGGTCACCTTGCCTGATACCTCTACTACTTTTGAAGAAACCTGCTGAATGCCATTGATAAGAATAGAGAAGCAAGGGGTCGCGATACAAGAGAAGACCCAGCTACACCACTTTTTGTCGAAACCAAATTTTTCCAGGACCCTAATTAAGAAAGGCCAGCTGACTCTGTCAAATGCTTTTTGCATATCCAATTTTAAGATCATTCCTGGGGACTTCGAGTGAAAGGCTGAGTGAATGGCTTCATGAACTGTAATGATACCACCTTGGATGAGCCATCCTTTTATGAAGCCATTCTGATTTTGCGAGATGAGATCCTTCATTAGAGGTTTTAGTCTGGAGGCCAACATCTTAGTGATAATCTTATAAGCCGTGTTGCATAAACTGATTGGCCTAAAATTAGAGACATCTTTAGAACTATGCACTTTTGGGGCAAGGGCAACGAAGGTGGTATTCCATTCCTTTAGCAGATTGTTGTTAACCTGAAACTCATTCACTGCTTTGAAGAGATCCTACTTGATGATTTCCCAGAACACCTGGAAGAAGGCAACAGGAAAGCCATCCGGCCCTGAGCTTTGTCCTCTTCACCGCAAAGACTCGCTTTTCAAGGAATTTCTCCATAAAGCAAAAGGCTTGGTCAGATTGTTGTTCATCTCAGGTGACACCAGATGTGGAATATGTTGGAGCATGGCAGTCATTGATTGCTCCGGAGGGGGCAGGTCAGCCTGGAGAAGATTTGAATAGAAGGAGACAAGCTCGTTGGAGATATCAGCCTCAGCAGTTAACAAGGTACCCGAGGACGACACCAGCTCTCGGATCTTATCTCTAGCTTTATGCTTGCAAGCAGTGATGTGAAAGAATTTGGTGTTACGATCCCTTTCTCGAGCCAAAGGGCTCGAGAGCGTTGCCTCCAATAGGTCTCCTCTTCTTGAAGTGTATTGTGATAATCACTGAGGAGGGAGGTTTCATGTTGGTGAAGATGATCCAATCTTCCATCAATCTCTATTTGTTCAGAGACTTTAGCCAAACTCTGAGTTAGCTCCTGTTTGCAGAGCTTGATGTTGCCAAAGACCGTCGACTTCCATATCTTGAGTTGTTTTTTAATTTCTTTGAGCTTGCTGAAAATCTAAACATACTAGAGCCCTCAATATTGATATTCCACCAATTAGCAACAAGGGGGTTTAGGTGGTTGTTTTCAAGCCAAGCAAGCTCAAACCTGAAGGGAGGATTCTTGGTATTCAGCTTGTGATTTGCACTCAATAGAAGAGGGTTGTGGTCAGAGGCAGCCCGGGGGAGGGAGTTGAGGTAGAAGTCAGGAAAGAGAGAAATCCAGTCCAGAGAGCCTAGAGATCTATCCAATCTGCTTTGAATATGGTTCCTGCCCAATCTGTGGTTTGACCATGTATAAGATGATCCATGGAGATCCATATCCAGAAGTGAATTCTCCCTGATGAAGTCAGCCAGAGCCTCCATGCTGGCGGTCATGGCAGGAATACCTCCCTGTTTTTTCGAAGGATAAAGTGGACAATTAAAATCTCCCATTATTAGAATGGGAATATTACCACAAGTGATGATGAAGTTAGTGATATCTTTCCATAATTTACCACGATGAGTCTCCAAGTTGGGGGCATAAACATTGATAGCAATCCAAGTGGAGTCCGCTCCAATCTCTTGGAAGAGCATGCATAAAAAGTCAGGGGTGCTTTGAACAGCAATCCCTTTGAGATTTCTGGGATCCCAAAAGGTACAAAGTCCCCCGAGTTCCCCGTCAAGGTCGAGATTCAAAAGAGGCCACAGGCCAGATTTTTAGGAGACGATCCTCTGTTTTTAGTTTAGTTTCCTGCAGCATTATGATATCAGGAGAGTTCTGGAATTTGATGTCTTTGATAACTCTTTGTTTTTGAAGAGAGTTGAGTCCTCTTATATTCCAAGAAATGATCTTCATTTCTTTGGTTTGGATTTGCTCCCCACCACCATGGGGATTGTGCTTTGAGTTCCTTGCGCAACATTAATAGCTGCTTCTTGCTGAAGTTTGATATTGCTCGAATTCTCCCCGAACTTTTTCCATGCCTATATCGGTTTCTTGCTGCTACTTCTAGTAAAATGATGGTTGAAGCTATCATCAGAAGAATGACCCGAGGGGGAGGAAACAGAGTCTAAAACAGGGGGAAAGAGGGGAGGCAGGGGGGAAAGAGTCAAGGAAGAGGGGTCCGAGGGAAGGGGTGGGAAGGGAAGAGGAGAAGACAGTGGAGAAGGGGGAGGGGAGGAGGCAGCCAAGGAGAGGTTAACTCCTTTAGAGGAAGAGGTGGGGAGAGCCGAGGGAGACAGAGGGGTGATGAGAGATTGAATGGCCATGGAGGGGGGGACGACCTCGAAACAGGATCAGAAGAAGTGTTGATTTCTCCATCTTCTAGGAGAGCAAAGGAATTTGATGTGGGGATGATCGGGATCTCAATAGAAGACGTTTTAGGAATAAAGTTTTTTTTGATTTTTGGGGAGAGGATTTGGGTCTTGGGTTTTGGTTAGGTTTAGATGGGCAACTAGAGGCCCGATGACCGATGTTTTTGCAGAAGGAGCAAGCTTGTGGAATATATTCATAGTCAATGGGTTGTTTCCAGTTCCCCAAGTCCGATAGAAGCTCTATCTCTTTTGGGAGGGGACAACTGACGTCAGCATTTACACAGAATCGAGCATGGATGAATCTAGTTTTAGCTTTTGTTGCTTGATCTATAGCAATTAAAGATCCTATTGAGAGAGCAATACCTTCAATAACCGCCGATGCCAGAACTCCAGAGGGAGCCCCGGGAGGTGAACCCAAATTGGGGCTTGGGTCATGGATTCCGTGTGAGGGTTGAAACCAGGAGACCATTTCCTGAGGTAGAAGCCCCGCCTGCCAAAAAACCACGGACCACCTAACAGAGCTCTAGCAAAGTCTTCTTTCATGCTGAAGGAGAATAATATGAAACCATTAGGCATAGCCGCTATTTCAAGCGCTCCACATGGTTGCCATTTTAACCGAGCCCATTTTTTGATATCTTCCAATGGGGGTCTAGGGCCCATCAGTGTACCCACCAAGGATAGATCACGAGAAGCAGCAGCAGCCTCCGTGATGTGAGAGGGGATGCGCAGAGAGAAGGACCCATCTGACAGCGAAGGGGATAGCTTTTCCGAGCTAGGAGCGGATGTGGAACCCTCCACTATTTTAGTCCAAGCATCAGGCAGCTTTGGAGAGAGGGACCCTGACAAGAGGGACCCCGATCCGCACTCGCAGGGGTTCCGGCATCCGAGCCAAAGACTGGGACAGCAGACGGCAAAGCAGTGGTTTCAAGAGAGACCTAAAACACGGTTTTTAGTGCAAAGCTCGAGTCTAGGAAAGTGTCAAAGAATTCATCCATTTAACCATGCTTTTCAATACCACCGTATTATCTTTTATTTTATATTACATTCTTTCTATTCATTTGTTTGAATCTAAGACATATTTTCCTAACACATCCTTAACAAAAAGGTGAACTTCTTAATCCTCGCGCTATTGTTGAGGTTCAAGGTTAACAAGATTATAGAAAGAAGGGAAATTCAAATCAATTGCATTAATAGAATGGGTAGGGTTATTATTCCTTCGGTTCCCCACGCTCCCATTATTGTTATTTGTGTTGTCGTTGTTTGTGATATTGGGTTTCTTTTAATTGATCAAAGACATCATATGTGGTGACACCACGGTTCGATTCATTAATTTGGGTCATTGATTATTATTCATATTGCTATGATAATTCATGTTGTTTTGATTAAGAGTCATCAAATTCCCATTAGACCGTGAGGTCTTTCGTCCGCTATCAATGACCACTTGGTTAATGTGAAGCTGTACCCTCTAATAGTTCCTCATAACTATAAAAGGGAACTTCGCACTTCCTCCTTGATTTCTCATTTAATAAAATGGAGAAATAGGTCACACATTTTCGTCGATCCATGTTAGGTGTGGTCAGGATGAATAAAGGACTTAACACCACCTCTCGAATGAAGTGGGCAAAAAATCATTTCACTTTTGCTTGATGTGTAGGAATTCCCGATTCTAGTTCACAACACTTTTTTCATGTCAAAGGCTTTGATGAACTCGGAAGCCAATTGTTTGAAATAATGTATGGAAGCCTTGAGGATGCAATAGTAACAATCTAGTGTAATACCAAGTATCCAAAATGTGCCCCTTACTCATTTTGTGGCTAACTCCTTTCATTCTTCCCTCTCTTGTGCCTCAGCCATTTTTTTATTTTCAGCACTCAAAACCTTCTAGAAATAGCACCATTGATAGAGCTCTTTCTCACTTTCCGTAAAGGTAAAGTTTTCCTCCTAACTCCATGTATTTTTGAAGTTATGGCTCATGGAGTTTTTGTGGGAAATTTTCCCCATAAGCCCACAAACCTTAATGAAATGATGCCACGTGTCCAGTGGAAGTGGCGGGGGTCAGAGGAAAACTTGGGTTTTTTACCAAGTGTTTGGCAAAGTTTCAAAGGGAAATATTTTCCCAAGCAGCCCGCTGGCGAATCCGGGATTGTGCCACGTGTCCAGAGGGGAGAAAATTGGAAAAAAATGACTAAGTGTTGGCGCGCATAGAAAATTTTCAAGGGAAGGTCTGCGCCCAATCATATCGCACCACGTGTCCCTGGGCACCCGGAGTGGCGAGCACGGGGAGTTTGGGATTTTTCCCAAAGGGATTGTGCAAAAGGAAAAATGTTTACAGAGGGCCCACATCGAATGAGATGCCGCCATGTGGCTCTGAGTGGCATAGGCAGGAGAATTTGGGAAATTTTCCCAAAGGAAAAAGGAAGGAAATTTTGAAGAAAAAATCGCCCCCCCAAGTGCGAGCCAATGGAATCTCGCCACATGTTCAGGGAAGCTAGAAACTCAAGACAAGCCCGCATGGAAAATTCGAAGGGTCAAGCCCGCATCCAATTGGGTTTCGCCACGTTTCCAGGTCAAAATATGGATCAAACAGTGATGGAAAATTTTAGAGGAGAGGCCCACGTCCAATCAGCATGTGCCACGTGGCCTCAACTCATCGGCCCGGCGGGGAATTTTTAGAAAATTTTCCAAAGGTGAAAACAAAGGAAAATGAAGCATTAAAGGCCCGTACAAATCGTGAGCATGCTACGTGGCACTCGGAATGGTGGATCACGGTTTTTTTGGGAAATTTTCCCATACAAAACAGAGTAAAAATTCAAAATTTTGCCCGCCAATCCGATTTGGCCTCGTTTTGCCCTAAAATTTCAAACAGTACCATATCTTTCGATCCAGAGCTCGGTTTTTCGCGTTTTTATATCAACGGAAAGATGGTGAAATTATCTACAAGATTCCAAGGTCATTTTTGCATTTTGATGAATCTTGGAGAGAGAAAATTGAAAAACACCTCTGGCACGTGGTCATGGATGTAGTGATGTTTCAACCACCGTTTTTAATGAAGAATGACTTGCATTCTCCTCCCGGATGGCTAAAAATGTCGTGGATGGGTCCATAAGATACCCATGCTGCTTTAATGTGTTTTGGGTCGCTGGTTGAAGCTCTCCCATGTTTTCCCGTGTTTCTCTCTCCCGGGTCGTGGCTTACACCAGTAAAATCCGAATGAGTTCATTTTTAAGGGGAGACACTTTTTCACTCCGAACTTCCCTTTTCTTCCTTTTGGGCAGAACTTGTGGAAATTTTTACCTTTCCATGTAATACAAAGACCCCTTTTGCCTCTTGATCATTGAATGAATTGTATTGATCCGGAATGTTAATATATGCTCTGGATTAAAATCCCTCAATCCTTTCATATATCTAACATTGTTTTCCGATCTTTCATTACATTTTGAGCAATTTGTGCATGCTTGTGTTTGTGTTTTCTTATGGATTGTGTATGTATTGCGGTAAAGATCGTGTCCTGTAACTTCTTTGGTGCATTACCTTTTTAGCTTTAGTTTCATTTTTTTTTTTGCATTCTCTATCTCTGCCCTTAGAAAGAAGAGTGGGAACTAGGAATTTAAACCTCTCAACTTGTAAGTGACTAATCGGACCCAGAGGAGTTGAGGAACCAGCCTTTCTAATCTAGAGATTCCTCTCCCATTTTTACAAGTCCCACACTTGGAGAGAGGATTCAATGTTGTGCAATCACACTCGGATGTTCAAGATGTCAAACTAGAAGCTTGATCAACATCCGTGGGTGTCAGCTGATTTGCTACAACAATACCTTCAACAGCTTTTCATAAATATTTTGGTCATCACCGCATCCCATGGAAAGAGTTCTCTAACATTGGTGGTGTAGGATTTTATGTGAGCATTTGAATACCCCTCTCCTTTAAAATTATGAAGGTCGATAATGGACGTGGAAGCATGACTCCCGTATGGTGAAATCTAGGGGACCCTTCAAATATTCGGAATATGTGCCCATTAGGAATGATTCAACCACCAAGTTACTTGATGAAAGGTAGGAGGGGGGAGCTTGGTAAGCTATCAGATAAGCATTGGCTCAGCATATGGAGTCCCTCGATACTGCATGAAAGGGCTAGGGAAAGCATAAACATCTAGTTGTGGTGACTTGAAATACATGTGTATATAAGGAGGAGTATCATTAGGAAATGAGTCCATGGGTGACACACTATGGAAATTTGTACTATTAGGAGGTGTAGCAGTAAAAATGCATTCCCAACTAACCCCTATGTGGGATATGCATAAGATGGATGAGGGGTCATTCCTAGTGTACCCAATCCCATGAGAAGATCACCTAGGTTAGAATTAAATAGAAAACCTTGTTGTGGTGGTTGTTGAATTGGTTGAGCATTGGTAGGAGGAATGTAATTTTGATTACTGGTGTGATAATTAGTATTTTTCTTGGCTATGTATGTAGGTTGTGAAGCTTGGGAAATTTATAATTCTCTAATCCTTCATACCAATGTAGAAATGACATCATTGGGTGAAGGTTGTGACCCTTGTTTGGGTATGTGTTGTGTATTATTCAGTTGAGGGGATGTATGATACCCTTTTATGAATTGTTCACTCATTGTTTCCCCCTTTTGTGGTGCATTTGCTAATTTTGGCACAATTGAGGAGGCATTGTTTTCAAAATAACATTGGTGTATATCCGCATCATATCCAGTGGATCCATATATAGTATTAATTCGATCATTACTTTGGGTAAAATGTGCCAAAATATCATCATTAGTTTGTAAATAGGATGGAATGGAATTAGATTGCATTCTGATTTGTGGTCTCATTTAAACTCGTGGGTATAACCCTTTTTCTCATGTGAAAGTAATGTTATTGGAGCTAGAAAGATCTAATTGTGGACCTTAATAGGTTGATGGTTGGTAAATTTCTTAAATCCTTACACTAGAAGGGGGATTTGAAATTTGAGTAGAAAAGACACGTGACAAAGGGAATTTTGAGAATAATTATCAACCCACCTAGATAGCGAGGGTGACTATTGAGCATCCACATGAGTGTAGTAGGATTCTAGGCCCAATATGAGCATGTTATAATCCTAACTCAACATATTTGAGGGTCAGTATGAACACCCACAAAATAATGGGAGAGGGAGAAGGTGGAACAAAAGAAAAGATAATAAAATGGAAATGAGAAAGAACTAGTCCTTCACGTCGTTCATTAGAATGTGTACACTAGAAAAATAACACATAATTCCATATGTACTAACTTCTTGAGGTCGCTCCAAGACAACCAAAATGTGAGGAATGATATGGAATGGAATAGGTATATGTGGTAAAGTGGAATAGGTGGGGATGATGATGGATCGAGGGTCTAGGGATGAGCCAAATGCAAAGGATCAACTTGCAAGTGATGAAATTTCTCATCAAGAGAAATGAATGCCCGTCTAACCTCAATAGGTGTAATGTTACGGTCAAGGATAATGGTCATGCACAATTCTTGATCTATGTCAACAAGAAAAGAATTACTTTGACCTATCTGTTGAACTCGAGGGAATTTTATGTTCGTCTCTCAATACCCTTCTCATGAGAGGGTCATATAAGAGTGTGGATGAAGGACATATAATGCAAACTAAGGGTTTGGGCGTTTGGCTTGTCTCCTTGGTTGGATAATTCAACCCATTAATTCTCACTTATGGTCATTTATTTGTTAAGGGCATCTAACTGGTCTATGATTTGAGGGGGAGAGGGGTAAACCTAAAGACTAATGCTTTTAAACCAATATCTATGTCTCCCTGATATCGATGTATATCTCGGGGATTGATAATTGGCTCAAACAACCTCCTCCAAGGTTGGGGTGGACCAAGAAAGGTTATGTAACAACAACAACTCACGATTAAGGTGAGTGAGACTCAAAATTTGATTAATGGGGCCAAGGACTAAGAACGGGTAGTTTAGGCCGCTAGTGATTGGAATGTTGTTTTTCTCTAAGTATCTATGTAGTTTTAAATAAAATATCACAAAAGAGACCGATTTAACTAAAATATAATTAAATTCCCTAATAATTAATTAAACTACATTTTTCTATTATTTAAATAAAACAAACATACCATTATACTAACTCTTTTTTAAAATTTTATTGCATCTTTTCGAATAAAACAAAAAAATGAAAATGATTTAAGTTCCTAATGTTTTTGTATTTTTCAAGATAAATTAAAATGAATAAAATAAAGTAACTTTATAGACACAAGAAATTAAAGAAAAAATGAAATATAAACTATTTCTAAATTAAAACAAATCTATATTACCTCTGAAATGAATTAAATCTAAACAAAGATTGACCGGGTATGGTTTCCTCTCCGTTGTGGCTTTTGTGTAACTTCTACTTTAACCAGGAAGATATTTCCTATTTAAATAAAACATAGTTTCTCCGTACCAACTTCTACTTCAGGATTTTAGGAAAAGGAAATTTTCTCGAAGATGTTTTCTTATTCTCCATGAAACTTTCCATGGCGAGATTCTTTTAAATCACATGGGAGAATACAAATGAAGAAATAAAAATATTGTTGGCACAATTTATCCTCTAACCTTTTTCCCATGCAGATATACAAGGATAAGTAGGGAAGAGGATATCAACAAAATATTTATGCAATAATTGTTTTGATAACAATACTAAATAAAGGATGTATTTGGGAAGTGATAGAATCTTTCACTTCTAGCAAAATAAATAAGAAATTTACTCTAAATAACAACAAACAAACACTATTAAAATTTTAAGAGTATTTAAATACAACCCAAAACTATTTACTATTGTATTGTGGTAGCTTCCCAAAGATCAAATATGTTTGTTATCCCCTCAACTTTCTATCCACTTCCAAAGATGAAATCCAAATAATCCAGGATACAGAGATAATAACTAAAAAAAATAAATCAAGGACACCAACTATGGCTAGCTTAGTGCAAAGGATATGGTTGATCATCACCAACAAGAAAGAACAAACAATGTATTGGTTTTCTATGTGGTTCCTCTCTAAATTTCAGTAGTATAACACTTCACCAAAAATATCAAATATCTAACCCATCATACAGTAAAAATGTGGTTTTTATAGACTAACGGGAAAGAAGATGTCAATTAAAGTATCAATAAAAATGGCAAATCATCCAAATGAGAAGGATTCAACATTCTAAATTTAGTAAAAGAAGAAGAGGTATTTAATACGAATCCAACAAGCCCAAAAATAGACAATTTGACTCGAAATATGGGAGAAACTCACGCCTAAAGTCCAAACACACGTTGTAAAACTCACACTTTAACTTTATGTTATAAGATGATAGGACCGCCAATGTAGATAGAGGGGTGGTTGAATAATTGTCGTGGTGGTTACACAACCGCCACGGAAGTTGTGCAACCATTTTAGAAAAAAACACAAAGGGGGAAATGGCGGCTCAAGAGGCAAAAACAAATTCCTAGTTTGAAAAGAGGTTGAACTAAGTCATAAGAGAAATGGAAAGGAGGGAGGGAAGGATATAAATCTCAATTTTACCTTGGAAGAGGTTTTATCATCATAAGAGACATTGTGTTTTCCATTTTGCACCATGAAATTTTTGGATGCGTACAATACCATGGTGGTAGGATTAGAATTAGTCCATTGTTATGTTCTTCCTCCATTACAAGCCCTATTTTGGGTACTCCTTAGTGCCCCCTTAGTTAGTTCCCACGGACACTCTTAATGGTTGTTGGAATATTGAATCCTAGGATTTTGTTTGGAAACGACGGTTTCAAAGGGTTTGGAGTTTTCTTATTGAACCCCACCAAGCTCATTTTTGTGGTGTATTTTACACTAAGGGCTTTCACCGGGGGTTAACTCAAGCGTATGTGTTTTAACCCCAATTTCCTAGTTTACCATCAACATGATTCTATCAAGCACATTTTTTTGGTTTTTCCTCGAGCTAAATCAACATGGACGTTTCAAGTATTCATACCATGTTTTATCCCTTTTCTCTGTATTTCTTTACCTGGAAAATGATTCTCTTGGGGACTCGACCTTATTACCTACCATTTACAACAAATTTTAGCACATTTTCAGAATTGATATTCTTTTTCATCTTTGGAAAGACATAAATAATGCCATTTTTAATGTTCCTATGGATAGATTTTTTTCATCTACTAATAGAGTGGTTTTTATTTCCATTGTGATGTTCCGATTCAAAACCAAGCCAAGAAAGTTTGGCTAGAGGTCGAGAACCTCCAACACTTTCTTGACCACCGGGATGTCACCCCATGTGCGCTTAGTCACATGCCTCCGAAAGCCCTTACTTTTTGCCACCTCATCTATGGTGTTCTCCTCCTCCACCCTAAATCGGGGAATCACAAATGTCACTCTCTGAGCAAGCTGATCCATTCTCCTCAATGGTGGCAATATCCTCACTCTCATCCCCCTTCCCCTACTCATGGAGGGGTCTTTGGTAAGCTAGGTGATTCTAGTGGTGATGGTTGGAATGCCCTCAACAGGGGTAAAACTTTTAACGATTAGATCTTTCCATTTCTCCCTCTTGGCTATCTAATGAGGATCTTGAGAAACATAAGTAACAACAACAAGAAAGTGGGTGGGAGCCCATCTCGGACTCGAATGACCCCTCTAGTTTTAGATGGGGTGACAAACCTGATAGTGCTCTGCCTCCTCCTTCGTCTTCTTGAACTAAATTTTTGGGATCATTGTTTTGGTTAATTTTATAATCGATTATCACACTTTATAGTGTTTTTGATGTAATATGGCCTCTTTCTCGAGGCCTATCTGCTCAACGTGGTTGAAATTTTAGGGTGTGACTTTCTCAACCTAGTTTTCTACGATTAATGTTGTATATCTCTTGTGTGTGTGTGTGTGTGTGTATATATATATATATATATATATATATATATATATATATATATATATATATATACAATTTTTAATTAAAAACACACATTCTTTTATCTAAAAAACTTTAAAATACATTTATCTAGTTTGTGATTGGCTAAAAACTTTCCCATTTCCTTCACCTAAATCAAGGCACCATATTGTCATCACATTTATTGTTGATTGTCATTTCATCTTTTCACATAGTTATTGTCTTTTTGTTAGACTTAATCTAATTCCCCTCATAACTCGTACCCCTATGTTGACCTAATTGTGAAGAACTTCTACTCTTGAAAGAGAGGTAGTAAGTTAAAATCCTCTAAGGGATAGGATATGCATGCCTTGCATTTGAAGCATAGTTAGCTACCACTTGCATACTAGTTGCATGTAGACCCAAAAACAAGGCACCTAACATCATGGAATATAAAACCAATTATTATTATTATTATTATTATTATTTTATTATAATGATTTGAGATTAAATAAGTCTTATTTCAATTTAAAGAAAAATTCTTATTTTTTATTTTTGTCTTAATATTCTTCAATTAACATCAAGCATGTGTATGCATTTTAATCCTAAATTGATTTTCGCTATTAATTTTTTCAAATTTTATAAGTTAGGTTACCTACTAGATGTTTTATTAGAAGGGGTTACCTTAGCATTTGACATTTGAACATATCCAAGTTTGATGGTGAATGCTATTGATTTTTGAATTTAAAAGCTTTATATACTTTATATTATTTTATCTTCAAAATTTTTACTAGTTAATTTAAAACTAATGTTTTTATCAAACTTCACATAAATGAAGGTTGGAGGATACTTCTTATTAATTTATTCCTTAACAAAGTTACTACACATTTAATCTTCATTTAACTATTTATTATAGGTAAAACAATATAACGCTAATTTCTTTAAACAACTCAATGCTACTTAATTTAAAACAAATCAACAATTCAATATCAAGGCATCGACTAGTTGCATTACAACTCAAGATTATTTTAATATGCCATAATAAAGAAAATTAATTAAAAAAACTTACTTTATTAAAATTGAATGATTACATAAGAGCATGTATACCTCCTAATAAATTTAACATTTTTATACATAGATAAATACCTATCAATACATGATGAGTATTTAATAACATGAACTCTTAAATATGTTTAAAACACTTAAGAATGAGAGGGACATACATTAAATCTTATCCTCGATGGTGGTGATGGACTCTAGTGTCTATGAGTTGTTAACAAGTAGCAGCGATTGCATCCCATGTTGTAATGATCACACCGATAGGGAAGAGGAAATGAAGGGAAACAAATGAAGGAAAAGAAGACGAATTATTAAAATATACACACTAGTTCCCAAAGCACAACATATGTTATAAAAGAATCATCATTCACTTACTCTTCAACAAAAAATTTAAAAATATCCACTTTCACTAGTGTGACAACAATGTTTCTAAGCCAATACATTGTATTTTGGTCAATGTATATCAATATAATGTATAAGTTTTAATTTGTTTTTGACGGTTTATGTTTAATCCATTTTTTATAAAATCTAATTTTGGAAGAGAAACATTTTTTTACATATTATGTTGCATTGCATCGTAAATAATTTGTCGACCCAAATCCTTTGAAAATATGTTTGGTTTAGTGATATTAAAAATTTAAAAGGGGGATCAAAAGAAGCAGACACAATGGACCGCCCAACCATTCCTCCATCTAAAATATTAAACCACCAAAAGAAATAATTCTAATAAACATACTATATTAAATGTAATCATATTGAAACCAAAATATATAACAAAAGTAGAAGATAAACTTTGGAACAAACACACGAAAAAAAAAAAAAAACATAAATAAAGTATGTACTAGTTTATATATATTTGGTGATAATATATATGTGGTAGGGTGATCTACTTTACACACAAATTATTCAGCATAAATGCTTTAAATGACATTGTGAAATTATAGTTAATTCATATTAATTTATCCTCCCAAAGATTGATAGGTCTCTTGTGCAGTGGATTCCCCCTTCTGAAGGTTGGCATAAAGCTTAACTTCAACGGTGCCTCCAAAGGCAACTCTAGTTCAATAGGTGATGGTGGTCTTATTAGAAATCACATGGGTAACCTAATTGCCACATATGATGGTCCTATGGGCAAGCAAACCAACCATTATTCGGAGGCCCTAGCGCTCTTCAGGGAATCAGAATTGCTAGGAACCTCAAAGTGGACAACATCATTGTGGAAGGCGACTCAATGAATATTATTAACAACCTTTCTAAGACCCAAACTCCGAGTAGGACCATAAGGGACTTTATTAATGAAGCTTCTACTCTATGCAATGGTCTTAACATCATGTTCCAACATGTGTATAGGGAAGGAAATAAATCAGTGGATACATTAGCTAATGTTGGGGTGTGCATTAATAATTACAGTGAATGGTATGATTTCCAGGACACCCCCACAAGTTCACCACATCATTATTAATGAAGCAAATGAAAATCCCATCAATACTCCTTAGTCGATGACTCCTACATGTGTGGAATCCTTTGCTTGGATTTTGAAGCAAATCAAATTCATTCGATCTTATTCCCACTTATCTCAAAGATTGAGTACTTTTTTAATTTCAAGCAGATACGAGGGAAGGATTTGTGGTTCATCTCTATAACAACCAAGTATTTAGGCTATTGGAGTGATGTTGGTAAGCCTACTTGTTGTTGTTTCCAACTCTACCCTTCTTGGCCACCGGATTTAATCATAATGGGGGAGCTCCATGCAGAGTCGAGCCTATTTTTGATCCACAATGGCAAGAAAATGTGGAACTCTGGGAAACCCTTAACATTGGGGGTTTTACAGATTTTATTCAAAGGATTAAGGGCACGACTAATACATATCTCTCCAATTTTTGGAAAATTGGAAAGAAAGGAACATTAAGTTCAGAGGCAAGGACTTCAATATCTCTGAACAGTTCATCTCTTTCATCACTAGGTTAAGCATGGAAGGTAATAAGTTCTTCAGAAACAACAAAGAGGTAGAGGAAAGAGTATTCCTAGATGATGGTGAAAGCCTTGAAACCAAGAAGGAAGGCATAGTCTATGCCTCTATCCCGCAGCCCTTTGATGAAGTTGCTCACATGATGGTTTGATATATCACTCTTGAGGGAAGGTTTTCTACTATCCCTTTACACCATCTAGTCCTTCTCAATCTTTCAGCACGAGGATAAGGTGAGTTTGTCTTATTATATTCTGCAATCTTTGGAAAAGTCAGTTTTAGAGGTCCAGGGTCATAAGAGGATAGTTCCTCTACATCAAGGGGTCATATTTCTCATACACTAGTATATTATTGATGTTGTGGCCAACAACCCTTGCCCCCACTAGTCCCTTTGCCTCCACAACAACCTCATACCTACCCCAAGAATCTCATGTTCCGCAGCCCTGTCACATAACCTCCTCCCAAAAGGATTCTTTGGAGCAATAAAAAGATAAAGAGATTCTCGCTTGATGATAGCCCCCCTGCTGTCAATCCAGTTACTCCATGTGATCAGGACACCTCCTATGTTCTAGAAAAATATAAAATGCAAGACGAGACCTTGAAAATAATTGAAGATAATGTGGATTTTCTCCTCAAGTCTAGCATTAAGAACTCACTTCTTTTGACTCATGTCCAATCGAGAGAGGAAATTAACACTCTAGCCACTCAATTCAAAGCTCTTGAAGAAAATCACAACTACTTGGCCATCCACATGGCAATTCTCGACCTTATGCAAGTTCACATTCGTCAAATCTGTGACATCTAGTGGCATTCGCCTCATCTTGGAAGAACGGTAAGATCACCAAGAAGTTCAAAGCATCTAACTGGGATCCTAACATTGGTACTGCTTTGAATCTTTATCAGGCACTCAAGATTGCTCTCAAGGTTTACAATAAATTTGTTAGTTAGTGCCTTTGTATCTCGTTTTTGTGCATCTGTTGTGGTGTTGTTGTTTTGCTGCAGCTTTTTCTCTGTCTATTCATAGTAGGGCTTCTTATAGGTAGATGCCCCCATGCTTTAGTTTTTTTTTTTTTACTTTTTGACTAGGTGTGGCCCCACCTATCAAAAAACCACATTTCTCTGTATTGCTCATCTTGGTTGAGCCTTTGGTTGTACTCCTGGGTAAGGTCCCTCCAAAACCTTTTACCTTTAATAAAAAAATCATAGTAATTTATCAAAAATTTCTTCTTTAATTAATTTTGTTTGAATTGGGCATAGTGGGCCCTTTCGTTTGAATTTTACCTTATAAAGCTTTGTCATCTTGTGCATCCTCTAACATAAAATTATTACTATTTGCCAAGGCTAGATAAAAGTTTTCACATTTGGTTGACCATTTATTATTTTTTACAGTTTTTAACTAATTAGGGATTGTTATTATTTACATAAACAAATATAAGTTCTCACAATAACAATAAATATTAGTAAACTTGCACATTTTTAAACAAAATAATTATAAAATTTCATTTATGTTCAATTTGATTGGCTTATAAATTGAGATGTTATTGCAGGCTTCAGAAATTTTGAGGAAAGAATGATATCATAACATTTATTACAATTTATTATATTGAAAGGAACTCGAAATGAACTTGTCGGCTAATAAGCATGTGTAATTTTAACACTTCACCGCAAGCCCCTCGATCGATCTGCAATGTAACACTTGCTCCAGTGATGTGAAAAACATCGATTAGTGTTACTAAAGCTTGGAAAGTACTTTCGAGTCTAGGAAGAGCACCATATGTCTCTTGTTTCTTTTTGTTGTTTGAGGCTTGTATTGGGAGATAGAATAAAAAGTAAAATATATGGGGAGACCCAAGATTAGTGTATTTTCTTCCACTTTGTAGAATTCCTTGCTAATAATCTACGCTCTCGTAGATCTTAAATTTTGCTACATGATTTGCATATCTAAATCTTTTACATCATGCAGTGCCGGATCTATGGCCGGCTAGGGTTGAAAGTTGAGAGATGATGTTTGTGGGATACCGAAGGATGCATGATCGCCGCCGAACTCTACAATCATCCTCGGTTCCATCACAATTTTTCCATTAATTATTTTGTTCCTTCTGTTAATAAACTACAACATGTCTCAATCATTGTTTAGTGGCATGATCCATGCCTATTTTTTAGGATCTAGTTGAGTTCTTCTTCTATTATCTCCAAATAAACTATAGCAGATTGTTTTAAATGAGTCTTTTTCTTCGAATTTAATGTACAAAAAAGGAGAAAAATACGGTATGAATAAAACAAATATTTTATTCTTTCTCTTAGCTTTGTTGTTCACTCACTTTGTGAGAAGATGTATTGTATATTTATTTTTAATTTGCACAGTATAGTGTAAGTGTTGTTTTTTTATATAATCTTCAATTGGTATTAGAGCTGGTTATAGGGATATTTTTCTTTTGCAAAAGTTGCAGGTTAACGGTTCTCTCTAAGAATTATCAAAATGTCAAATGGTGGCAATTTTTTATTCCACTTCCATTGTTTACCGAAGACAACTACGATTACTAGAGTATAAAGATGAAGACCCTACTATTATCCCAAGATATATGGGATTTAGTAGAAGGAGGATACATGAACCTCAGTAAATCATAGTGCTTTAACAACAAATCAATGAACTCAATTGAAAGAAGATAAAAAGGACAATCGAGCTCCTTTTGCTATCCAATCTGCATTGGATATATCAATTTTTCCTCGTATAGATGGTATGACAAAGTCAAAGGATGCATGGGAGGTCTTAAAACTTGCATACCAAGGATATGACAAAATAAGGTTGGTAAGACTTCAAACCCTTCAAGATATTTTGAAAGTTTAAGTATGAAGAAAGCTGATTCTATTCAAGAGTTTATTACTAGGGCTCAAAGTATTCTAAACCGTCTTAAAACTCAAGGAGAAAAAGTGTCACAGAGAAACAAATTGTAGAAAATATTTTGAGATCTTTTCCTCCAAAGTTTGATCCAGTGATCATAGCCATTGAAGAAAGTAAATATCTAACCACATTCAAAGTTGTAGAGTTGATAGGTTCTTTACAATCTCATGAGGAGTGTATGCAATGTTTAATAGTGAACCTAGTTCAAGCCTTCCAGTCTACTGTAAGAATTGAAGAAAAATCTACAACCCCTTCTCAATCAAATAAATCTCAAGGGGAGTTTTCTACATCTACAGGATGTGGTAGAGGAAGAGGAAGAGGAAACAAAAGAGGCAGAGGAAGAAGTTCAATGGATCGGAGAAGCATCCAGTGCCAATATTGTGAAAGGTATGGACACTATGAATCTGAATGTAGAAAGAAAAAATCTAATTTGAATAAGTCAAGAGCCAACTATATTGAAGAGTCTTTTGAAGAAGCAAAACACTCTACATTCTTCACTTGCAATTTGGAAAAAGAACCTCAAAAGGATGTTTGGTTCTTGGATAGCGGTTGCTCAAATCATATGACAAGTAAATCTGATCTCTTTGTCAAATTAGATGAATTTGTAACCTGAGTCAAGTGAAATTTGGTGATGATAAAGAGGTTGATGTAATGGGAAAAGGTACCCTTGCAGTGAAAACTAAGCAAGGAGAAACTACATTTATTCATGACACTTTGCATGTGCCCAAATTACAACATAATCTTTTAAGTATTCGGCAACTTGTAGAAAAAAATTACAAGGTTGTGTTTGAAGATAATTGCTACAAAATATTTGATAAATCAGCTAACCATCATCTTGTAGCAAAGGCTTGTATGACAAAGAATAGATTATTTCCTCTCACTTTGGATTCCACTAAGATGCATGCCCTCAAGGAAACCACAGATGATTCATGGTTATGGCACCAACGGTATGGTCATTTACATTTTCAAGGATTAAGTTTGCTTCATAAGAAAGGCATGGTGAGAGGACTTCTGCAATTTAGGAAAAAGAAGAATTTTTTTAGGGTGTGCACTTGGCAAGCAACATCGAGACAGTTTTCTGGTGAACAAATCATGGAGGGAAAAATATCCTCTAGAGCTTGTGCATAGTGACATTTGTGGTGACATGCAAGAGGAATATTTGGGTAAGAATATTTACTTTCTGACATTTATTGATGATTTTTCACGCCACACATGGGTTTACTTTCTTAAGCAAAATCTGAGGCATTTGAATGCTTCAAGCATTTTAAGGCTATGGCAAAAAATCAAAGTGGGTATTCTCTCAAAATACTCAGAATAGATAGAGGGGAGAATTCACTTCCAATGAGTTTGCTGATTTTTGTAATACTCATGGAATTAAGAGACAACTTACGGTAGCTTATACCCCACAACAAATGGCATTACAGAAAGAAAGAACCGTACCATTATGGAGATGGCACAAAGTATGTTGCAGTTCAAAAACCTTCCTAATTGCTATTGGGGAGTTGCAGTAGCAACCACAACTTATATTTTGAATCGAAGCCCAACAAAATTGCTTCAAATATCACTCCCAAGGAATCCTGGAGTGGACACAAGCCCTTAGTAGCTCACTTTCATGTATTTGGTTGCCCTGCATATGTTCATGTTCTAGAAAAGAAGTGGAAGAAGTTGGATGTAAAATCCCAACTTTGTATCTTTGTGGGCTATTCAGATTTCACAAAAGGATACAAATTCTATAATCCTGACACAAAGAAATGGATTATTAGTCGAGATGTGGTTTTTGATGAAGGGGAGTATGGCAATGGCAAAAAGGAGTTCAACAAACTACACCACTCATCATGGGTATAGAAGATGTTCAACAAGTTCCTCCTCTCCCCACAAGCTCAAGTGGAAGTTCAAGCCCCAATTCACTAAGTTCACCAAGTTCCTCTTCAGGTGATAGTTCTAGTCCACAATCAAGTCCAAGTTCTTCACGAAAGGTATGAAGTTTAAATGAAATTTATCAAAGGAGTTCTAATTTGAATCCAGTTGCCAATTTTGATTTGTTTAGTACCATTCAAGTTGAACCTTCGGTGTATGAAGAAGCCATGAAAGAACAAGTATGGATTGATGCTATGAATGAAGAGATGCATGCAATTGATAAAAACAATACATGGGAATTAGTACAACTTCCTAAAGATAAGCAAGTGATTGGTGTCAAATGGATTTATAAGGTGAAATATCATGTTGATGGTTCTATGAATAGACACAAGGCAAGATTAGTTTCCAAGGGATTTGCACAAATGCCTGGAGTAGATTATTCAGAGACTTTCGCTCCAATTGCAAGATTTGATACAGTTAAGATTATATTGGCTATTGTTGCACAACACAAGTGACCAATCTATTAGATGGATGTAAAATCAGCCTTCCTAAATGGTTTTATTAATGAGGAAGTCTATGAGGAACAACTCGTTGGTTATGAAATTCCAGAAAAGAACATTTGGTTTACAAGCTAAAAAGGGCTCTTTATGGGTTGAAGCAAGCACCTCGTGCTTGGTATGCAAGGATTGACAGTTATTTCTTGAAGAAAGGATTCATTCGAAGTTCCTCAAAGCCAACCCTCTATATCTAGCATCTTGGTAATGATATTCTAATTATTTTCCTTTATGTTGATGATCTCATTTATATAGGTAGCAACCATATCTCATGGAGAAATTTCAAGTAGAAATGAAACAAGAATTTGAGATGTCAGATCTGGGACTCGTGCATTATTTTATTGGAGTGGAGGTGTAACAAAATCAAGGTATATCCATTTCTCAAACCAAGTATGTGGCTGATCTATTGAAGCAGTTTAGAATGATGTCATGCACTGCAGTTGTCACTCCTGTTTCCCTTGGTGAAAAATTAACCAAGGAAGATGCAAGTTCCAAAGTAGATGCTACTTTATACAGAAGTTTGGTTGGGAGCCTCATGTACCTCACTACCACAAGCCCTGATATTATGTATGTTGTGAGCCTCATCTCTCGGTTCATGCAGGATCCACATGAGTCTCATTGGTGTGCTACAAAAATAATTTTAAGGTATGTGAGTGGTACACACAATTTTGGCATTCATTATTCTCCCACACATAAGTTTGAGCTATGTTGTTACACGGATTCTGATTGGGCTAGTTCAATGGATGATAGTAAATGAAAAATGAAAATAAGATTTTTCACTGCAATGTGCTTATTAATTCACATTAGTATGAGATGGCTCCATTTGCAGAGATTAATGAAGTTTTTCATGACAACATGAAATGATTGTTTAAACCATTCTGATCCATTCAAACAAACCATATAGATTATTATTTGTCTGGTTCGGTGACTGGGAGGATGACCCCTATTTCCTCCAGCTGCCTCCTGCGAATTTTATTTGTAAATTCGTTTTCGCAAAAGGTTTGACCAAGTGGCAAGGAGGATTAAAAAACTTGGATCCCCATTTTTTTAATTGAATCTGAAATTTCAAAGTAAAATTGAAACTATTAGCTATGATTTATTCCTTTCATAGATGTCAATACCCTATTTGAAAGCTTTTATTGGTACTTCCGAAGTACAATTTTTATCAACACGACTTCAAACGAAAAAGCGTTGTAATTCTACCGTTTCGCCACAAAATTCAGTGAAAGTTGGCTCAAAATAATTTACTTCTTGCCTGGTCTCTCGTCGGGAAAAAAGATCGATATGCTTCTGATCTAATCCATAAATTACCGATTATTACTCGGTAAAACAAGGCCATTCTGCGATGGTATTAATACTCATTGCAGGAAAAAAATCTTATCAGAGCCAAAAACATAAAACACAAATCATTACGACAGAGATCAAATCCAAATATATGGGAATTATTATCTAATGTTCATGATCATTTTAGCTACGACAGTACTTTGCAGTAGTGTTGGTGTTGTTTTATATGTTCATTTGACACTGTGCTTTACACCCCCTTTAAGTTGAGTGCACACGTTTCCTTTTACTCCTTTTTAGTTTCTGAATATTAAGAAGCTATAAATGTGGGATTTGGTTATAGGTAATGAATTAATTAGACTAACCACATTTAAGATTACAATTAGGTTCAATCTAAATAAATAATAATTCAAACCTAATAATAGAAAATAAATGGTTACTTGGAACATATGACATTAGGGATTAAAAACAAGTTCTTGAAAATACTAGATAATTAGGGTTTTATAGGATAATCCTTGATTTTATATGCATTCGGAGATAATCATTAATGATAGGTGGCTAAATAAAAGTCATAACATCCAGTAAATTGACCCCCATGAGATAGACCTCAAGAAACACCATGATAAGAAAAATATTAGCTATGAAATATATTGACTAGAATCGTAATGGCTATGAAATGGTTTATTAAAGAAAAACATGAATATGAATATGTAAATGCGATCCCCGATCTTGGTCATCAAGAATTTCTTTTAATTTATATGGTTATATCTCAAATAATTGAGAATTTGATTTATTTATTTCAAACATCTGCTAACTTCCACTCCTTGCAAAACCATAACACATGTATGGGTGGGTTGGCGAGAGAGGAGTGGTCTTTTTATAAAGGTTTGTATAAAATGAAATGAGATCACCTAAAAGTATTAGAGATATAAATAATATAATACTCACATCTAATTTAAGGATCCAGTGTTTATGTGTTATGGGACAAAGAGTCTAGTTCTTCAAAATTAACACAATTAATCTACTCTCTTTTTGAATCTACACCATCATAAATTTGGAAATATATTAGTATGTTTTGGTGGTCAACTGACATGCCTCGATCATATCCCTAACCTTTTAAAGGTTGATGAAAAGGCATGACATGATAATTATTAAATGAAAAAATGACAAATATACTAGATTATAGGTTAGAGGGGATTTAATTCGTAATGCAAGGCTTGATTGCTGTTGATTTTTGACTATAAGTTGACTGATTTGAAAATCCCATGCCGATCGTAGGCCAATTCCACAGGTGACTAAGACATGTATGGTAATTATGTAAATTTTTATGTCACAAGCTTATGGTTGTCCAATACGATCCTATTTTTTTATTGATAGAACATGCAAGGAAAGTATGTGCAAGAAAGAGATTAAACAATGATTAAGGAGTCTCTAGGGAGTAAATGATATAGGCAGACTAAAGTGGCTAGGATCCTTTCTATATAGGATTTATGTGATGGAGATAGGTGGGATGTCATGGGCACCTAAGGCATTGAAGATGTAAATGATTAAATGATAGTGGTTGAAATGAATTAAATATTTATGTTGTGTATAGATAGGTTTGATATGATGGGTGGTTACGATGATAAAATGTATTTTATCTCCTTTATCAACCTTAGTTTTATGATTTAAATTTTTTTGGGTGTTTTATGATTTTTAAAATTATTTTCAATGTATTTTATTATTTTTGTGGGATTATTATATTGTGTGTTATTTTTTATATTGTATTAATGGTGGCCTCATGCACAAGGTGTGTTATGTAGTGTCTACATTTTACCTCTTTTGGTTTGCATGCTATAACACGCGAGAAAAACACAAGTAAAGATGATATGGGGTTCATCGAACCTATGACAATGACTACCATGCAAAAAAAAAAATTGGTTGTAGTATGGAAATGGGTTTAGGTTGTTCATGCACTTCAAATGACTTTGTGAAGGGATCAATATGATGATTTTGTAGGAGATGAATATGATTACCAAAAAAACTAGGTTTACATTGATGATTTATTTGATTGACACATAATTTTTTTATAATATTCATAAGAAAATGATGTTGATATAGTGTGAGTAGTGAAAAATGCAATAGAAATGAAATATAAACAAATATAAAGGAGTATACCTCTATCCAAGCTCTTCCTTACAAATCTCAAGTAAGATTGTGAAGTATTTGAACTTGTAGAATCTTGTAGTTTGTTGGATGTCGGTGCTCTTGAATTTTTCTCTAAATGTAGAAATGCAAATTCTATGAAAGCGAGACAAACACGAACTTGTAGAATCTTGTAGTTTGTTGGATGTGAGTGCTCATGAATTATTCTCTAAATGTAGAAATGTAAATGCTACGAGCGAGAAAAAAAAAAAAAAAAAAGAGAGAGGAAGTGGATGACAATTTTGGTAGAAGTTGGCTGTAATTACACAAAGCTTCCAAGGATCTCTAGAGAGGATTATTGCAAAGGATATGGCCTATTTTTATAGCTGAGGGAGAGGCCATGAAAAGTGGATCATAGTTTGAATGAGTTCCAGGATCATGAATGCACTTCCGAAATAAAAAGTGGATTTGGTCTGCAGTTGCATCTTTGAAGGGGCAATGATTATTTGGTTGGTAGTAAGATTTCATCCAAGAAGGTGGTTGTACGTGTAATTTTATTTCCCCACCTTTGTAGGATTCTAGAAGTGGAGTGGAGTGGAGTTGAATAGGATAGTGAAGTGGAGTCCAAATAGGAAAAAAATTTATTTTCCAATTTAATAACTAATTTAATTAGTTATGAAGTGTAAGATAATTAATCATTTATTTAATAAATGTTAATTAAACTAGCTAAAGGTTTAGGAATTAATTTAATTAATTCCAAAGGGTAATAGAATTAACTTAATTAATTCTAAGGGTATGATAGAATGTGTATGAATTAATTAATTTAATTAATCAATTCTAAGGGATGTGAATAACTGAGGATAAGTTGGAAACAAGTATGTAGTTTTGGGGTTCCTAAATTTGACCCTATTTAAAGTACTATTACGAAGTACTAGCATTTTAAAGATAATAGACGCATGCGAGATCATCGCTTAAAGGAAAGGAAGCATAGTGGGCTTGCTTGGTATGCCTTAGTGAAGCATTTGTATACCCCACAAGTAGAATGGTTAGGAATTCCCCCTCAATTGGGTGGGTGACATAATAAAGCGGTGGAAAACCACTTGATAGGAAGAAGACAAGGAATTTGAAGGAGGATGGAAGGGATTGTGTTCGTATCTTGAGCATCATTTAGAGAGTGAAATCAGAGCAACCTTATTTTGATGTTGCACAATAGATTTTCACCATGATTATGAAATAATCGTGATGGGTAATCAGTATGCACCCAAAATTACATGTGCTACATTGTTGGAAAATGGTTACAAAAGTCCCCAATGATGATTCATGTCCTTTCAAGAAGGTATTCGAGCTCCAAAACCCATTCGCGAGTGTATGTTTGTAGCCTATACATCTTTACTTAGCCTTCTTGCGCTTTCTTCTAGCTTCCCACGCTTTTTGCGCATGTTTTGGCCTTCACATAAGACCACCTCCCAAGACAGGCGGCGGTGGTCCCGGCCGATTTTTCCAAATTCTTCACGCGTGTTTTAAACATGCAACGGTTCACTTAATTTTGCTTTTTGCATGCATCCATGAGTCAAATTGTCTAAAATTAGCTTTGATCGCTTGCTCTCCTTCCTCCTTCTATTTTTAAATAGATTTAATTGGTTGGAACTGCTTCTTCTTTCCTTGTGCATGAAGACACCTCCCATCCTCCATTCCTATATATTCCATGCTTGTATTCAAGAAAAATTCCTAAGAATTTTATGTATCTTGCATTGTATTGCTGCTATGATCTTGCTTTAGGAATTATATAGACAAGATTTGATCTCTTGTGTTATCTCTCTTACTGCATTGCATCCTGACCGACATCAAGCTATTTCTCAAGCCCATCCTCCTATTGGTGTTCTTGCATTCCCAATCTCTTGGACTCACATGAACACTCTCGAAAGAAAGAGACAAACCGAGGGGACAATTGCTACACAACCGGATTTACCTATGTTTGTGAATTCCAAAGTTGGATTTGTTATTTGATTTCCTTCATTCTTGCAATTTATTTTTGTTATGCCATATCAAATAGAGTAGAAATCAATTTTCTTTCATTCACAAGTAATTAGTTAATTTCAAGAGGGTTTGAATGATTAATTGTAGCTCCCAGTGGACGGATCCTCTTCTTCCCATCCTTGTGAATCGAAGGATAGAATATCTGTAGGAGGTTGTCTACACATCATAGATCATTTGGAAAAGTTCTTGCTTTAAGTTAGTTTAGTTTCAATACAATCAGCATATGTGAATAACCACATCGGGTTATCTCGCTTGTTTAGTTTTAGTGTAGAAATATTTTAATTATTTAGAATAGAAGCAAATTATTGTTTGTGATTGTAATATTTCATTTTTGTGATTGTTTAGATTAGTTTCCTTTCAGCAATAGCATAGATTGTTAATTTCAGCTTAGTTAATTTGGACACTTCAAACTAGATCAACTCTTAGATCCAAGTTAGGTAGACAAACCATAGGGAATTTATGCTACCCATTCATAGCCTCTAAATCTCCCCTTTGTCAACTTGGCTACCACGAGATCACACTACCAGATCTTAGTCACGGATCCTTTAGTTGGCCACACACACATTCAACATCAGTTGTTCTGGCACGACCTTAGGGGGTAGAGTGCGGTTGAAGATTACGTGTTCATTTTCATCCTTACAAATTGGTGAACCCAACGTGAAGGATTAATTCATTTTGTTTCCTTTTCTTTCATTGTTATTACCTCACCTCTCCATTTTCTTCCCCTATTTTGGTAGGTATTTTATACTTTCTAAAATATGTCTAGAAGAGAGTTTGGTGGGCCATTTGGCTCTGATAGATATTATACCAACATGCAACCACAACAATCCCCTTCTCTTTCGAGATGGGGCGAAAATTACATAAGTAATGTTCAAACCTCCCCTAGTTACACTTCAAACCCCATTAGCTATGTAAGGATGGAGGAGGTGGATCAACCGTTAAACATGCAATACGGTCAACCCAATGCAAACCATGTTGTTATCACAAATGGAACAGAGTTCTTACCATAGGGTCTTGTCAAAACCTCACATTGCCATGCAATCAATAGAGGATGATCTATTTACACGAATAGCTAATCCTCTTCGTCAAATAGATGAGTCTTTGGATAGAATGAAGGCTTCAGCCTCTGAGATTTCGAATACCTATCCTAAGATTCTTACTTCTGAGGAAGACAAGAATTATAACACTGAACAATTCATGACAGGGTATCATGAGCCTACTCAATCAAACCCTACGCCACGGAACACCTCAACAAGGGATGCAATCCTCTCCCAACAATCTCATTTCTACTTTAATGGGGAGGATTAGAGAACTAGAAACTACCCAGACTTCACAACCAACACATGCAGTAGGGCAGAACACGGGGTATCCTATTGATAACAAATAATGCATCCCTTCCAATGAATAACCAATGCAATATCCTATACAACAAGGTTATCAAGTTCATCCAAATCCAGTGATCTTCTCACAGGGTTAGACACACTAGGGATGGGTCCTCATCCTTCTCAAGATTATCCTATGCAAGGGTTGGATGGTAGTGTGTTCTCAAATGCCGCCACAATAGGTAATGCAACGTTCCCTAGTTTTACGCCCGCTAGTCCATATCCTGGTATTATCCCACCTTACATGCATATGTATTCAAAAACTCCCCAGATGGACCCATATACCATTCTCGCTCCCTACATGCCATATCAAGGGACCTCATACATTCCCGTTAACACTTATAATGCATCTTATCCAAGTCCTCCTCCTCTACCTCCTCATTAAGGATCTTCGATGGTGGAATCTTACACAATGGGTACATACGCTGAGTACTTAAAGCAACCTCCTGACTTCACCATACATGGTATCATGCTTCCACGTCCATTGCCAGATCTTCCAAAATTTAAGGGAGGAGAAGACCTAAATGCTCATATCAAGTCTGCGCTCGCTATCGGGAATTGTTTCCTTGGGATGTTGTGGTAGCTAAGATATTTCCAAAGACTCTCAAAGGAATTGCATTGGATTGGTATTACCGTATTCGGAAGCTTCTAGACATTCCTTTAAACAACTTGTTTCGAGTTAATCAAAGCAATTGACATGAACAAGTTGTTACACACGAGGATTAGGAGTTCCTACATATTAGATAGGAGAAAAATGAATCTATCGCCCATTTAATCCAGAGATCCATGCCCTAGAGTTGTTTCAAATCCCCAATCTACTTGTTTTGATAAATTTTCCATTTTCCTGTCTGAGACAAAGCGTGAAAATTTTATTGTTGTCCTCATTTGAATGAAATTTTCAATCTTTCTATGCCCCTAGATCATCGAACCTTGTATTGTTTTCAATTCCTCGGCTCATGAAAGAAATTTGAAAATCGGCACAAAATGGTGGAGTTTTCTTCTTCTCTACATTTTTTCCCATAGTCGGGAACGATGGGCATTTTCTTCCCCATCAAATTTTGGCCCCATCATCCATGGGTACATGGACATACCTAATTGGAAGTGGGTCGGTGGAGAAATTTGTGTTTTTGAGCCTCTTTGTAAAAAAGGTGAAAAGTTAAAAAGTGACCCGCAACCCCGATCAGCTTAAAGAAAAAAGTCAAATCTTGAGCCCACAGGAGTCAAAGTAGGAGGCAGGCCATACCATCGGGGGATTTGAGATTTTGAGCCTCTTTGTAAAAAGGTGAAAATTTAAAAAGTGACCCAGCCCCGATCAAGCTTAAAAAAAAAGTCAAAGGTGAAGCCCAGCAGGAAAAAAAGTCAAAGGTGAAGCCCACCGTTGAAAAGTCAAAGCAGAGATGAGTGGGCCATCGGGGCAACTTTTGGAAATTTAACCAAATTTCCAAAAGTGAAGTAAAAGTTCTAGAATGCTCTGTGGCTCCACCAAGGTCTCGGGCCCGCCATTGAAAAGTCAAAGCAGGAGAGAGCGAGCGGCGGAGAACTTTGAAGTTTTGAGCATTTTTCTAAAAAAGGTTAAAATTGAAAAAAGTGAGCCATGATTCCTTCGCCACTCAAATAAAGCCACGTGTCAGGCCTATGGTGGAGAGGTGGAAGGGCGGACCAAAATGTCAAAAAATGCCAATTTTCTACAAAGGCATAAAATGCAAAAGGCATCCTCCACGCCCGCTCCAATAAATTTCTCCCACGTGGACGGCTCTGTTTAAAGTTTCAAAGGCAAGATAAATGGTTCAAATTCAAAGTTACAAAATGAATGTAATGGCTGCATTATGAAAAGTCTAGTTTTTCCACCATTGGCATTTTCTTCGCGAATCAAGAATCCAAATGGACGCAAATGATTGAAAAGAAATTGTAAACCGTTTCTTGCTAACAAAGAAGAAGTTGTAACCATTTCTTGAGGAGATTTAATGGCTTCTTCACGCCATTGTCAAGGGTTGGTGATTGATCTTGTAAACTCACGAGTGCATTGTACTTAGAGAAAACAAAGGAGATAGCCATTTTTCTTCCATTTCCCCCTTTTCTCAATTTCCTCCATTTCTCCACTATGTACAACTTCTATTAAGCATCAATACAAGAAGAAGGATTTTGTAGCCTCTTTGATGAGGAGATTTTAGAAACTTTGAGTTCACAATCTTATCTCATCTTGTTTCCATTTATAGGGTTGTTTCTTCCCATGAATGCATGTGATGAATTTTCTAACTAGTGTGTGCAGAATCTGATTTCCTACCTACAACATTAGTTCTCCTACCTCTTTTCTCACTCCCTTTCCCACCTTCATAGAAAATTCCCCCCTTGCAGATAACTGCAAGCATTTTCCATAGGGTCAATGGAGTGCCCCTGTTGGATCCCCAACCAAAAGGCCACCACAAAATCCACATTTTCTCACATGCATATATATGGTAGCTACACCGGTTAAGTAGAGGGACTTAGATTCCCAGAGAGCATTGGCAAGGAATTCACAAATTTTTCCACCCAAAAATTCCCTCACCAACAGTTTTTGGCACCCACCATGGGGCAGATTTAGCAGCATCTACACTGAATGCGACCGCAAGGTCAGAAAATTCAAAATTCAAAAAGAGAAAAAAATTTCTGAATTTGAATGGCTATATGAGCCACATGGATTCAAATCATGGCTATTCTGGGAAACCCTCCTATTGAAAGACCCAAATTTCTCTTCCACATCCAAGAAGACGTTGCTTCATATTTGAGGGAAGCTATCTGGCATAATAGACAAAGTGCCAATCACTACTTCATTGCCACGAGAATTCTGGACCTTGAAGAAGAACACACTTGTTGAATTGGAGAGGCAAAGACAAATCCCAACACCACAAAGAAGAGCATAGATTTTCAAGTCTGGTGGATAGAAGATTCACCCGAAACAAAGACAAGGAGGACAAACTGATCCCATTTTTTAGGAACTTCAAAGGAGACAAGAGCTACTCGAAATCCAGAGGCTTCCTTTTCAAGCAACCGGTCACGTTGGGAACCTGAGTGTTGCCAATCCTTTGATGGTGAATTTTCATACATAAATGAGAACCTTGTAGACTTCACTGACGTGAAGACCGAAGAAGAAGCTAGAGAAAGAGAGGTGAGAGCCGACGAAGAAATAAGAGCTCAACTCAAGAAATCAAGAGACTTCAAGCCGGCAGATGAAAGAACAACAAGAAGCCATAACCTTAAAGCAAGGTTGGAAGATAGAAACAAAAATAGAATGGGGGATCGGATCATGAGCGTGAATGGGATCGTGAAGCCCATAGGCCTAATGTACCATGGGGAGGAAACACTAGTCCACTGGCTCTTGCTCAACCACTCCATGAGCTACCGAGAGGCTCGAGAAAAACTTCCCAAAATTCAGAGGGGATGGTTCTCAACTCCTTGAAGAGCATGTAGCAGCATTTATCACTTCTTGTGGTGTGTTGGGTGTTGAGGATGAAGATGTGTCAGTCCCGACTCTTTGTGGAGTCACTTCAAGAAAAGGTTTCCAAATGGTTCTACATGCTACCCCGAGGTCTGTCACCTGTTGGGAAGATATAAGAAGTGCATTCAACACATGGTTCAAGACCACGGAAGATTGTCAGATCTTTTGGTCCAATTGGTACAAATGAAGAAAGAAACCTCCGAGTCAATGAGGGACTTTGTAGAAAGATATGATAGAGTGATAAGAAGGATCCCTGAAGATGTGGTGCCTCCCAAAATAATTTGAAGAGGTTTTTCATCAATGCTCTACCATCAGAAGTAGGTTTCTTCCTCAGAAGAGCCCAACCAAGAACATTGAGGCAAGCCCAAGACTTTGCAATAGAAACCGATGATGATCTAATCCTTTCTGGAAAGGTGAAAGGCCCCAATGGGAAACAAAAGGGTCAAAATTCAAACTCTATCACCACAGATCCGATGTTCCAAAAAATGGCAAATGACTTGGTTTCCTTGAAGAAGCAACTATCTCAGATCACAATGTGGAATGCTTCAAGGAGACCAAACCCTCCATGATAGGCCAGGCCAAGGATTTCTCCACCTCCTCATCGGCTTGCTCTTGAAGCACCACCAGTCAATGCCATCTGTGACACCAAAGAGCCAGAGGAGGAAGCAAAAATTGATGAAACTGAAGAAGAAAACATGGAAGATTATGAAAACTATCTTGAGATTGAGGAAGTTGATATGCACAATGGCCTGATTGAATATGTTGATGATGAAGATGAAGGTGATGAAGAAGTTCCAAGTTTCTCATGTGTTTTTTTCACTCGTGCTCAATCTAAGAAAGGGATTTCAGCCCCAACAGTTGTAGAAAAAGGATAAGAAGAAGAATAAAGAAGATTGTCCTCCAGAGGTTACACAAATAAAATCATCAATAGAGGATCACCATTACCACCTTCCATGGAATCAGCCAAAGAAAAACCAGACTCACTAGTTGCCAAAGAGCATGCTACTATACCAAGTAAGTCATTTGATTCTTCTTCCAGCTCAAAAGTTGCTAAGAATAATTCTCTTCTAAATGTTGGTCCTGCAAAAACATCTAAAGTTCAATCAAAGGCTACACCCTCACCCCCTTCCAAGCCAATTGTTACATCTGAAAAAGAGAACCCAACACCAAAAGTAGAAAAGTCTCTACCATGTAGATCTTCCTCCATTTCAGGAGCCTCTTCCTCACCCACCATTTCCCCATTTGACTTTGTGGAACATGCAAGCAAAACCAAAGTCCAGCTCTCAGAAATAGAATACCTACAAACACACCTACCCAAATTTGACATATTCATTAATACAGTTCATGGTGGTAACCCTATCCTTCAAGTCCTAATTCTAAAGGCTTACTCCCCACACCATCCACACCACCTTCCCAAAACATGCTAGCCCTCATTGCCTCCAAAACCAACAGGTTTGAACCTTTCTACCTATCACTCCTCATTAAAGGCTTCCAACTTAAATAATTGTATCATAGATTCTGAGCCTCAGACAATGTGATGCCAGCCAAAGTTGCAAATGCTCTAGGCCTCACTTTGACCTAGGTAAATGGCACATGCTACTCAATGGAATCCAAACAAGTTCCATTGGTAGGAAGAATCAAGGATGCACAGTGGCACTAGCTGATTTTCCAGACAAGAAGGTGCTCTTGACCATACTGGTAGCAGACATCCCAACATCTTTTGGTATGCTTTTGAGCAGAAGTTTTTAGAGACCTAGGTGGAGAAATAAAAATGGATTGGTCATCTACAACTATCCCAGTAAAAGGTGAGATGAAGAAGTTTCTACCAATAAGAAAGATGAAGTTCACAATATGAAAGTCTGATGATCCAAAGCAAACATTCTCTTTCAAGATTGTGGGCTAGGAAACTACTTCCTCACATCAGAAAAAGAGGAGAACTTTCCACTTCTCATGGAGGAAGAGGAAGATCAAATTTGGACAATGGAATTTGATGGTAGTCATTCTAGAGCAGGTTCAGAGCTGGTGTAGTATTGTACTCTCCTTCCAATGAGGTGTACCCTTTTTCCTACAAGCTGCAATTTGATAATACAAACAATACTGCAGAGTATGAAGCATTGCTCTTAGGCATGAATGCAAAGCAGAGAGGACATGGGAATCAAGAAGCTAAGATGTAAAGGTGATGTAGAGATTGTGGTAAAGCAGGTCACCAACAATATCAGGTGAAAAATCCAAGGCTCAGCATTACAAAAATAGAGTGTGGGATTGCATTGAATCTTTTGATGCATTTTCCATTGAAGCTATTCCAAGGGAACAAAATGAAAAGGTTGATTCTCTTGTAGTGTCAACTTCCCTAGTGACACCTCATCCTTCTTTTGGTAAAGACAAAGTGACCATTGAAATGGTATTCCGGCCTAGTGTACCAGACAATGCAAATCATTGGCAAGTCTTCAATGATGATAACCAAATTCTATCCTTTTTGGAGCAAAGGGATAATTTCAATAATCTCTTCTTCGAAGGAGGTGAAAATCCACACCGAGAAGCAGTCCCCGAAGAAGAGAAAGAAGGAATTGAAGGGATTGATGATGAGGGAGTAATCAAATTGAAAGGGAACAAAATTCCCAAAGGCCTAGTCTCTTTAGAAGACCTCTTTGAAAAACATGATAGATTCATTCAAGAGAAAGAAAAGCAATCTTCTCGGTGCCCAACTGATTTTGATAAAGAAAACATTGGTACCCTGGAGGAGCCAAGGATGGTCAATATCGAAAATGTTGCTCGCCCAAGAAGAAAAAGAAGGTTTGTTGCATTACTCAAGAAATACTCAGATGTCTTGGCCTACTCTTATGATGAACTCAAATCCTTCCAGCCAAAAGAAATGCATCACTCAATTCCTTTGAAGCAGGGTGTTAAGCCCTTCAGCAGTAAAAACAAAGGCCATACAACCCAAAGATTGTTGATACCATCAAGGAGGAGGTAATGAAGATGCTTAACGCAAGGATCATCTTTCCCATCCACCATTCAACGTGGGTGGCTAACATTGTGCCAGTGCGGAAGAATGGTGAAATAAGGATATGTGTAGATTTTCACAACCTAAACCAGGCATCACTCAAGGACAATTATCCTCTTCCTATCATGGACCATATCCTACAAGTAATCACCGATCTGAAATGCTTTCATTACTTGATGGATTCTCAGATACAATCAAATCAAAGTGGCAGAGGAAGACCACACCAAGACAACCTTTACAACACCTTGGGGCACTTTTTCCTACAACGAGAATGCCTTTTGGCCTAATCAATGCAGAGCTACATTCCAAAGGGTGATGGATTTGGCCTTTAAAGATCTGAAGCATTGCATTGTCATATATCTTGATGATCTCACAATATTTTCAAAGAAGAGGGGAGATCATATCTATCACTTGGAACAGTACTTGCAAGGTGTAGGAAACATGGCATATCACTAAATCCAAAAAAGTGCATTTTTGGAGTCACAAAAGGCAAGTTATTGGGGCACATTGTGAACAAACATGGAGCACACATTGATCCTGAGAGGATTAGAGCCATTCAAGCATTAGCCCTACCCACAAGTAAGAAGGGAGTTCATTCATTCTTTGGAAAGGTAAATTTTCTTCATCATTTTGTGCCTGAGTTTGCTGAATTGACAAAGCACATCACTTCCATGATGAAACCTCAAGAAAGTTTCAAATGGAACAATGAAGGGAAGGCAAGCATTTGAAGAGATCAAGAAATCCATTTCCAAGGCTCCAACCCTCGTGTCTCCAT
The DNA here is from genome assembly GCA_018340775.1 of Taxus wallichiana var. yunnanensis. Taxonomy (NCBI): domain Eukaryota; kingdom Viridiplantae; phylum Streptophyta; class Pinopsida; order Cupressales; family Taxaceae; genus Taxus; species Taxus wallichiana. Next base: position 640,534,802 of record CM031241.1, on the reverse strand, counting down.
ATTTTAACAAAGAGTTCATCATGTATTGTTATGCATCAGAGCATACACTCTCTATTGTTCTTGTTTAAAAAAATGATGAAGATGTTGAAGCACCTATTGCTTTCATGAGTTGTCCTTTGAAGAAGCATGAGCTAAAGTACAACCAATTGGAGAAGCATGCCTATGCAGTGGTCAAGGCTGTAAAAAACTTCAGGTTTTACATTCTCAATTCTCATACAATGGGTGATGGTCCCTGGCAGTGCAATCAAGTCCATCTTGACACAACAAGATCCTGAGCTAAAAGAGGAAATTGGATTGCAAAGACTCAAGAATATGACTTGGAGATTCACCCTCCAATCTGGTAAGGGGAAATGGCTTGTGCAAGTTGATTGTTGAAGATGAAACTCTCAAAGTTCAACATGGCGAAGAAACATGTACTTGCTCAACTTGTTCAGAAGACAACCCACTGTTCTCTTTATCACCACTACCGATGAGTGGTACGCTGATATTGCCTACTACTTGACTTATGGAGAATTCCCTCCTCATCTTGATTACAAACAAAGAAGAACACTCAAGCTGAAGGCAGCCAAGTTTGTGATCTGGAATCATGCACTTTACAAAAGAGGCCTGGATGGTTGTTTCCTCAAGTGCGTAGATAAAGAGCAACAAGAAAAGTTGCTTATAAGCATACCATGACCAAGCATGTGGTGGACATTTTTCAGCAATGGTCACTACACACAAGATCCTCCGAGGAAGGTATTATTGGCCCACCATCTTTGCAGATACTCGAGATTGGGTTTCTAAATGCAAAGCATGCCAACAGTTCATTGGAAGATCACAACTCGCTGCATTACCACTCAGCCGTGGTTATTGAAGAACCATTTCAACAATGGGGGTTGGACTTCATTGGTGTTCTGAACCCTCACTCAAGCATGGGGCACACCTATGTACTCACAAAAACAGACTACTTCACCAAATGGGTGGAAGCCATTCCAACCAAACAAGCCAACACTGAAACAATATGCAACTTCATCAAGGAGAATATCATAGTCCATTTCGAGTGCCACAAAATATTGTAAGCAGATAATGCTACCTATTTCTCTTCAAGAGAGCTGACCAAGTTTTTCTATAGCTATGGAATCTCCTAGCTCATTCTTCTGACTACTATCCACAAGGAAACAGATAGCCAATCAAGCAACAAGAACATTGTGACCATTGTCCGCAAGCTTGTAGATGAGAATCAAAGGAATTGGCACAAAAGGTTATACGATGCATTATGGGTAGATAGGATCACTCCCAAGAAGGTGATAGGTATGTCTCCATTCCAACTGCTATATGGAGTTGAAGCAGAGATTCCCCTCACAATTGAGATGCCATCTCTTAAGTTGCTACAGAAATAGAAGATGGTCAATACAAAGATTCCTTAGACAAAAGGATCCTATTTCTGGAGAAGCTGGAAGAAAATAGATTCCAGGTGGTGGATCGAATCAAAGAACACCAATTGAAAGTGAAGAAGATCTTTGACAAGAGGGCTAAGGCAAGAGAATTCAAGGTTGGAGACTTTGTCCTACTATGGGACAAGAGAAGAGAACCAAAGGGCAGCCATGGAAAGTTTGATTCATTATGGCTCGCCCATTCCAAATTCATGGAGCTTGTGGTGAGAATGTTTTTCTCCTCTCATACTTGGATGGAACGCCATTGGAATTTCCTCAAAGTGGGAAATACTTGAAACTATATCATCAATGAAAGTGGGTTGTCCCCCATCCTTGTACCATAGGTGATTTCTTGGTGTGTTTCCCTTTCCATTGTGTGGTTTTGTTTCCCCTTCTGTTGTGTGTCGTGTGTTTCCTTCCTTTTGTGTGCTTGTGTGTTTCCTTCTTCTATATTTCTTTCTCAGAATTGTACATGACTCTGCAAGGCCCAATGGATAAGGCACTGGTCAATGTTATATGGTTTAAAAATTGAGATTCTAGATCCTCATACCACGTCTTCACCATGCTCAGTCCATGCCATGTCCCCAAGCTAGAGCCAATTGTTGTCCCCCAAAACCACTTTTCATTTTCCAAGTTAAATTCAAAATTTCAGCTCTTGCCCTCCTAAAGTATTTAAGCCAAGTTGAAAGTTCAAGAGATAGAAAATCCATGCCCTAGAGTTGTTTCAAATCCCCAGTCTACTTGTTTTGATAAATTTTCCATTTTCCTTGTCTGACGCGTGAAAATTTTATTGTTGTCCTCATTTGAATGAAATTGTCAATCTTTCTATGCCCCTAGGATCATCAAACCTTGTATTGTTTTCAATTCCTTGGCTCATGAAAGAAATTTGAAAATCGGGCACGAAATGGTGGAGTTTTCTTCTTCTCTACATTTTTTCCCACAGTCGGAACGATGGGCATTTTCTTCCCCATCAAATTTTGGCCCCATCATCCATGGGTACATGGACATACCTAATTGGAAGCGGGTCGGTGGAGAAATTTGTGTTTTTGAGCCTCTTTGTAAAAAGGTGAAAAGTTAAAAAGTGACCCGCAGCCCCGATCAAGCTTAAAGAAAAAAGTCAAATCTTGAGCCCATAGTCAAAGGAGTCAAAGCAGGGAGGTGGACCATCGGGGGATTTGAGATTTTGAGCCTCTTTGTAAAAAGGTGAAAATTTAAAAAGTGACCCATAGCCCCGATCAGGCTATCAAGGAAAAAGTCAAAGGTGAAGCCCGCAGGGAAAACGTCAAAGGTGAAGCCCGCCATTGAAAAGTCAAAGTGACGAGCGGGCCATCGGGGCACTTTTGGAAATTTAACCAAATTTCCAAAAGTGAAGTAAAATTCTAGAATGCTCCATGGCTCCACCAAGGTCTCGAGCCCGCATTGTTGAAAAGTCAAAGCAGGAGAGCGGAGCGAGCGGAGAACTTTGAAGTTTTGAGCATTTTTCTAAAAAAGGTTAAAATTGAAAAAAGTGAGCCATGATTCCTTCACCACTCAAATAAAGCCACGTGTCAGGCCTATGGTGGAGAGGCGGAAGGGCGGACCAAAATGTCAAAAAATGCCAATTTTCTACAAAGGCATAAAATGCAAAAGGCATCCTCCACGCCCGCTCCAATAAATTTCTCCCACGTGGACGACTCTCTAGTTTAAAGTTTCGAAGGCAAGATAAATGGTTCAAATTCAAAGTTACAAAACAATGTAATGGCTACATTATGAAAAGTCTAGGTTTTTCCACCATTGGCATTTCTTCGTGAATCAAGAATCCAAATGGATGCAAATGATTGAAAAGAAATTGTAAACCGTTTCTTGCTAACAAAGAAGAAGTTGTAACCATTTCTTGGAGGAGATTTAATGGCTTCTTCACGCCATTGTCGAGGGTCAGGTGATTGATCTTGTAAACTCACGAGTGCATTGTACTTAGAGAAAACAAAGGAGATAGCCATTTTTCTTCCATTTCCCCCTTTTCTCAATTTCCTCCATTTCTCCACTATGTACAACTTCTGATTAAGCATCAATACAAGAAGAAGGATTTTGTAGCCTCTTTGATGAGGAGATTTTAGAAACTTTGAGTTCACAATCTTATCTCATCTTGTTTCCATTTGCAGGGTTGTTTCTTCCCATGAATGCATGTGATGAATTCTCTAACTAGTGTGTGCAGGAATCTGATTTCCTACCTACAACATTAGTTCAGCAGAAAAGTTTCATGAAGACTTCCAAGAACGAAAACCAAAGGCAACTCTTTGTAGACATGTTCCTAGCAAATCTTGAAACAAACTCGCAATCTAACTATATAGGACCCGTAGCTCCTCGAACTTTAGTGTGAGAATATTTCGAGATCCGCTTCCTACACATCCTGAAATTTTCAAGGTGAATTCACAAAACACAAACAAAGGAATTCCTATAGGAAATAATGACCATGAAGCCTCAACTTCCAATATTTCTCGGGTTGCTCCTAACCTTGGTTCAAACGATAATACAAAAATATTGGGATTAGTTGAGCTAGAGTTTGAACGTGAAATTAATGCAAAAACTCCGTCAAAGGATTATGTTTCACAACCCCTTCCCACTCTTTCCTTCCCCGCAGATAACGTTCTTCTAATCACAAAACTAGTAGAACCTATGATTTAATATTGGATTTGAACAAGACCTTTTCTCACATTTCATTCCTAGATTTGCTAAAGAATTCACATGCGCATCACTTTGCGTTGCTCAATGCACTAGGTCTTGGTCATCTAATCCATGTTACGCCACCTCCTAGCACTCAAATAAATCATATCACTTTGACATACATCCTCCGGGACAGAATGATAGGGATACTTTGGGTTTGTTTTTGATATAGACAAGATGCCATCTGACATTGAAATTGCCCAAAGAGGTGATCCTGCCTTATTTTTACAAGTCTAGGTTTACAACAATTGCATTAAGAGAGCCATGATTGATGACGGGCTGTTGTAAATGTGGTTCCTTTCTCTTTCTTGCAGAAGTTAGGATATGGAGAGACAAATTTCTCCTCTACAAGAAACATGTTACGCAGTATGATAGTCTTAAAGCGAACTCGGTTGGAACCATAGTTCTTCCAAATCACACTTCATATAAAAACTATCTTGACGGAGTTTTACATTATCGACAGAGAAACAAGGTATAACATGATCCTTGGGAGACCATGGATTTATCAAATGAAGGCTATCCCTTCTACCATGTTCCAAGAGATTAGATTCCTCCATTTGGGGAAGGTCTTCATCACTCAAGGGGATCCTAAGCCCTTTGATATACACTTAGAAAACCTCAATAAGAAGAAAGGATTCCATACGGAGTATGAACTTCCTATGAATCAATTGAATAAACCACCTCCATCAAAAGAGTTAGTCCCAGTTACCCCTGACATTCCAAAGGCTAAAGTTGTTGACCCAAAAACATTTGAGGTGGCAAAGGTAGATAAAGGTAAATCAATATCTATGGAAGTAGTGTCCACTAAGACCACAATGGAAATTATGAAACTCTTAGAGAGTGACGATCCGATCTTCCTCCCGTTTGAACCACAAGGATGGGTAGTCTTCTTGGTTTAGCATTTCTTCCTTCTTGATGACCTAGGTTTAGGTGTAAACATGATAGAATTAACAAATAAAGAAGGGAAATTTGAGATTGAAACGATGCCCATCAAAACCATCTCTAAGGGTTGTTCTATTATAAACCCCGGTTTCAACCCATGTGCATATGAAACTAAGCTTTCCATATCCATGGGGCAAGGCCTCATCATTCAACAAGAGTCACAATTAAACATAATGCTCTACATTAGAAACAAAGCCAAGCAGAATAGTCATGCTCACCCACACACCATGTCTCAAGAACGTGATAAAGAGGTGTATGAATGCCTCTTTCAGACAAATGATTTTAATGATTGGACATATACACTTCTAGGAAAGGGTTGTAAGTTTAAACCCATAATGGTAGGCCCTTGTCAAGAGAATAGAAATTTTGAGGATAATGGTTCTCCGCTGTGTACTTTTAGGGGTGAAGAATTCGATATTCATCAACTTTCTTCACCTTAGACATCATGACATGTAGTTTCACCTGCATTCCCATATGTACATTATTGCATCTGCATTGCATTTTCATCTTCCATTTCATTTTGTAAAATTTGTGATCAAGGGACTTATTCTTATAGCAATTCCTAAAAAAGCTTTTGACAATATTGACAAAACATTCAAATCTTCACGGTATCATCAATTGTTTCGAATCGGTTCTTGATCCAAACATGATAAGATAAATTTTTGATAGAACCATACCAAGCCCGCATGCTTGGTTCTACTTTTGGTCTCTTTTTAGATTAGGTGTCTTTACCCATGGTTTGTTCTGAAGCTTCATGGTGTCACATCTATCCCATAAAAATCTCTTTGGAAATAAGAACATACTAGATATTTTGCCTAGATGAGTAAGTCAATTGCAAGTCCACATAAAAATTTTATTTTACACATTTCTTTGCCTACCAACCTTTGGTGTTGAGCCCGCATCTCTTACTAGAGATGTAGGGTTGGGAAAGGAGAGAAATGCCCTTACTTGCCCATTCCTTGTTTGTAGTGATAAGCCCATGCTTCCTCCCGTAGCATGGGGCAAGGAGTAGGGGGTCTCGTTAATAAACTTGAAAGTTACAAATAAATTGCTCAAATATTGTGAGTTTATAAGTCAAGAACAAAGTGAGTTAGATGTCCAAAATTCCAAAAGAGTTTAAAACCTCGAACCCAGACTTTTTCAACTAAGTAGCCATCTACGGATCTAAGTCTAGATAAACTGGAAAGTAATTCACATTCTAATCTATGAAGTAACTTGAGTAGGGTGAAGTTGTAGCATCCCAATTTGGTCCTGTCAAACCATTGTCTTTCCCTCATCATTACCATTCAAAAAATTTCGTAACTCGTGCCCTTCCTGGCTCTTGGTGTTGAGCCCTTGCATCTTCTAGTTGTGTGGGGTTAGGGGTGGGAGATTTCATTCACTTATCATATCACTCTTTCGTCATGTTTTGCCATAGCAATACAAAGTACCAAAAGTTGCTCGGAGAAAACTAAATTTCAACATCACAATGTGATTGCATTATCATATATCAACATTCCAAAGCAAAAAAAAGAAATCATTCTGCTAGCATTCATGTCCACTGCATGCATTTTGAAAAGCATAGAAAATCATAAATTATAAACATCTAAGAGTACACACGTGAATCAAATCATCAATTTAAGCCAACTCTATGCAAGGAATAACCAAACCAAAAAGATATATCTGTACATATCATGGTGTGTCATAGTTTTGTACAATTCCATCGCATACTAGGTGTGGTCAAAATGCTCACAATGAGCATGAAATACCAAAACATCATATATGCCTTACAAAATGGAGACTAATCAATAAAGGCACTCTATCTATCCACCTCTTTGAGGCCCCTTATGACCACTCTAGTAACGAATTTCTTAGGAGTTCTTCTCAAAAGTATTCAAACAACAAAGGGGCAAGCCTAACGTAAAATACCATTCCTAATTCCATTCCAATTTAACCATACTCAAAAGTGAAAATGGTCAACGTGGGCCCAAAGGTCAAAAATCAACAAGTCGATACGTGTAAATAAACCGGGAAATGAGTTTGTTTAGATATGTATATGTGTGTGTGTGTGTGTGTGTGTGTTTACAAATTCATTTTGAGTGCATGTGTTCACAGGCTGTGGCTAGAGCGTTGACGTAGGTATATTTCTACATCCCCTTACGGATGGTAAGTCCTCTTATCATTTTAATTTAGTGTTTATTTTTCGATATTTTATCTATCTACAATTGAGTCTTCTCTTCATCTTGCGAGGTAGTAGTGGGAGTGGAGACATTTCGACACAGTGGAGACATTTCGACACACGACATGTCGTATAGCTTCTAACTGCCCATTTCGGGAACGTCATACTCGGACTCTATGTTTTATGCCTTTTCATGGCTAAGACGCTTCTCTGAGGGGGCAATATGTACAAACCCAAAATTGCATGTGCTACATTATCAGAAAATGGTTACAAAATTCCCCAATGATGATTCATGTCCTTTCGTAAGGTGTTCGAGCTCTAAAACCCATTCGCGAAGTGTATGTTTGTAGCCTATACATCTTTACTTAGCCTTCACGTGCTTTCTTTGGCTTCCCGCTCTTTACTGCGCATGTTTTGGCCTTGATGCCAGGACTCGCCGCCCTACGCAAGGCGGCATCCGCCCACTTTTTCCAAATTCTTCACGTGTGTTTTAAACATGCGACGGTTCACTTAATTTTTCTTTTTGCATGCATCCGTGAGCCGAATTGTCTAAAATTAGCTTTGATTACTTGGCTCTCCTTCCTCCTATTTTTAAATAGATTTAATTGGTTGGAACTGCTCCTTCTTGCCTTGTGCATGAAGGCACCTCCCATCCTCCATTCCTATATATTCCATGCTTGTATTCAAGAAAAGGCCTTGAGAATTTTATGTATCTTGCATTGTATTGACTGCTACGATCTTGCTAGGAATTGCATAGCCAAGCTCTGATCTCTTGTGTTATCTCTCTTACGCTTGCATTACATTTGACCGACATCAAGTTGTCATTTCTCAAGCCCCATCCTCCTATTGGTGTTCTTGCATTCCCAATCTCTTGGACTCACATGAACACTCGGAGAAAGAAAGAGACAAACTGAGGGGACAATTACTACACAATTGGATTTACCTCTATTATGTGAATTCCAGGTTGGATTTGTTATTTGATTTCCTTCATTCTTGCAATTTATTTTGTTATGCCATATCAAATAGAGTAGAAATCAATTTCCTTTCATTCACAAGTAATTAGTTAATTTCCAAGAGGGTTTGAATCATTAATAGTAGCTCCTAGTGACGGATCCTCTTCTTCCCATCCTTGTGGATCTGAAGGAGAGAATATCTGTAGGAGGTTGTCTACACATCATAGATCATTTGGAAAAGTTCTTGTTTTAAATTATTTTAGTTTCAATATAATCAGCACAAGTGAATAACCACGCCAGGTTATCTCGCTTGTTTAGTTTTAGTGTAGAAATATTTTAATTATTTAGAATAGAAGCAAATTATTGTTTGTGATTGTAATATTTCAGTTTTGTGATTTGTTTAGATTAGTTTCCTTTCAAAGAGTAGCATAGATTGTTAATTTTAGCTTAGTTAATTTAGACACTTCAAACTAGATCAACACTTAGATCCAAGTTAGGTAAACAAACCATAGGGAATTTATGCTACCCGTTCATAGCCTCTAAATCTCCCCTTTATCAACTCGACTACTAGGAGATCACACTACCGCAGATCTTAGTCATTGATCTTGTAGTTGGCCACACACACATTTAACATTGGCTGCTCCGACACGACCTTGGGGGTCGAGTGTGGTTAAAGATCATGTGTTGGCCATTCATACAAGAACCCATTATATGTGTAAAAACAAACACACACACACACACACACACACACACACACACTAAAGAAAAGATAACAATGAAAACAAACCCAATATACACCATATAAGTATGCACCATGGCTATGAGCATTGAGATCATGAAGGTCTTCATCAAAAAAGGGAGGATAAATTTCAGCCATGTTAAGAAGATGATAATATGCCTAGAAGCTAGGTTGGGTTCGAACAATGGGTTCACCAAATGATTTAACAAAAATATAATTTATTAAAACCTAATTGTAGAGTCATGTATGATACTAAATGTTAAAGTACAGATTTAACACAAGTTATAAGCTAATAAAATATATTCCCTAAGTGCAAGAGGGAGAAGAATGGACTTAGTTGATTTACTCGATGTCCGGGACAAGTTTGAGCGAGAGAAAAATGTTGAAAAGGAAGTGAAGAGTGTCACAAATGCTTGTGATAAATTACGGATCGTAGGAATATGGCAAGACATGGGATCCCACGGCTGATAGGGGCGCCAGGCACGATGACCTTAAATGGGAGCATGTGATTGCGAAAATGGTCATAACTTGATCTTCATTTTTCGCATAATTATCGCAAATAGTCTTTGTTTATCGCTTGTATGTCGCCCTTTGATCGCCAAGGTACTGTAACTGCAAGATAAATATTCACCTGCAAAACCTCCAAAATCACATCAAATCCAAAATTAAAAGATGTAATATGGGGAGTCAGACTGACCCCAACGATCACCCAACAGAGTGAGCTTACAACTAAGTGTTGCACTACATCTTAGACTCGTGTAGTTCTGGTGAGTGTGTGTAGAAATCATGCCCTAGGATGCCCTTGTGCAAGTGCACTTGATAGCGGGCTAGCTAGATGTAACAATGTAAATAGAATGTGTGGATGTCAAAATGAACTTCCCTTTCCTATGTATCATTGTATGCAGAAAATGCAGTCCCTTGTCCCTTGATTGAATGTCAAATGGATGCTTTGAAGTGCTTTAGGTTCCTTTTGAGTGCAAGTTTAGGTGATATTAAGGTAGAAAGAGGTCGGGCGCCTAGATGGGACGAGGACGCCCGGGCGCCGGCATCCCGACCGGGTGTTGGTATCTCAAGTCATGAAAGATAAAGCAATAAAGTTTCAACCGGGTTGTAAAAGGAACGCTAACTAGATTATACCAAGCCAAGAACACAGATGTTAATCAAACACCACAATCAATAAGATGAAAGTAATTCGCTAGAATAACTTTACATAAACCTTTGCAAACAAATGAGCAGTAATATCATATATTATTATGGAACTCAATGAAATACAATGAGAATGGGCCTTGCTTATATAGGCAAGGAATAACAATCTAAGAACCAATTAAGGTCGTAGATCAAGTCATAAATCAAGGAAAGAATTAGTCATCAAAGAACTAGTTAAGTCCATAGATTTAGGAGAGAACTAGACATCAAGGATCTAGTCAATACCATAGATCAAGGAAATAACTATACATAACAACTAGATAATATCCCCCTAATATCTAAATAAATAAAAATAAATATTCCACACACATAAGTGGGCGAGAATAAATACAATAATGGTAAATAAAGTACCTAGGTAAACATGAGCTAAGGTAAATACATTCTCTAATAGGCTATAGGGTGTGCGAGACCAAATAAAAAATAAGAAACTCATAAAAGAGGCCAAAGATAGTTATCAATTGTTATTTTTATCACTTAGTAATCATGTAAATGCTAGTATGTGTTTGTGGACCTAGAAATGTACCCAAATGCATAATTTTGTGTCTACATGAAGCAAATTCGATGAAACAACAACTAATACCATAAAGGAGCAGCCATAAATTAGAGAGTCTTACCCAATTTGAGCGACCATTTAGAGTTTTTTAAATCACCGAATTCGAATTGATTTATCAAGTAGAAGTGACTCTACAGATTTATGGTTGGTTTTATAGAATTTTCTACTTCCCTTCTACCACCCCAAAATTTGGAAGTTAAAACCATTCCAATGCTCCTTTTCTCCATGCATAAACTAAACCAATAATTAAGATAAGCATGAAAATAAAAACTTCTATAAATGTGGGGGTGTGGGTGTCTCGCTTATATGTAAATTATATTAAAATATGTAGGTTTTTGTTAGAATAAATGAAAGTTGTTAAAAAAAAATTATACAATATTATTCTTGTGCATAATTTGAACCTCGGAATATCAATGTGATAACCTAAAAATTTGTTTGGTATGTATAAGTGGTGATCAAATTTAAAGTATATCGTGGATTATAGGGGCTTGATGAGTTTTATGTCTTAAAGTTGTTCGTCTAACTCTTTATTTCATTGTTCAACGTTATATTATTTTAAACTCAATTTCAAAGGTATAAACAAAGCTAGTGCTCTATTCAAGTGCTGAAATTATTACTGGAAAGATCTCAACAAGTTAATTCATGTGTTTTATAATCTTATTTTTCTCGTTAAAATATTATTTGAAATTTAGTTTATGTGTGCATGTGTGCGTGTGTGTGTGCGCATGCGTGTGTGTGCGTGCATCATAAATTAGTAAAATATATACGGTAATTATAAAAAGGTGATCGAGTGGTATACATGGTGATCTCCATGTCACAAAAGAACATCTCAATAGTAAAACAAATCAAGGAACTTGGCATGTTGTATGTTGTTTCACTAGTTTTGGGTTTTGCTTGGCTCTCAACTATTGCATTGGTAAAGGCGGCGTGTAGAGGTGTTGTTGGCAACGATGGACGCTATGGTGCCTATGGCTCTCTTTACCACCTCTCTAGGGGTCGCTTTTGAGCAACTCGGCTTTGCCTCTGCTGCTTAAAATCTCAATAGTAAATGTTTTGGTTATTTGATTATGGTCGTCCATTCGATTAATAAGGGAGTTGTGAGGGAGTGTTCTTGTGATTTCTCATGTTGTAATTTCCAATCAACTTATTGTGTTAAGAGGCGTTACTATTAAATGTATTGAAACATTCGGAAAAAAATTTAAAATTTTGAACGTTTGGAGCCACATTTAATTTGTCCATCTAGTGCACAACCTAATTGCGAAAGAACAAAGTTAATCAACTAAATCAATGTCAAGTCTTACCCAAGATTTTAATATTAATTGGTTTTATATTCCGAATGTCATGCGACATATTTTTGAGTCTATACTTAGATGACATATAAGGGAGAGGAGCCATGATTGTGTACCCTAATTGAGGTTGTACAATAACCACATAATACCATAAATTTTGAAAAAAAACCCTTTAACAGATAAATTTATTTTTAATGTAAAAATAAAAATTAGAGCATTTACATTGTACGGAAAGTGGTTTTTTAAGGTATTTAAATCAAGTAGTTTTTCATACAAAAAAATTTAGGGTGGACCATTTGTTGGGCATTATGTCATGCATATTTTTTCACTTATGTGACATCATTTGATTGGGTGATTGTTTGATGAGATTTGATGTGACTCTTTTTATTGGCTACTTTTTTTTCAAATTTTAAGTGGAAAATATACATGTACTAGTCATTGACTTTACATCTACCCTCACCATTATTGGTCCATGCTCCACTATTGACTCCTCTCCCTTAGCATATAAAGAACATACCCTACCCTATAGTTGTACATGTACCAAAACATGTACATTGGATTTCACCATAGCTTGATAGAAAAAGTACCAATAGTTTTTCATTTTTTCATTAATAGTACTTTTTAAGATGATGTGACAGTGTCATAAGCTACATAATGATATATTATTCTTTACACAAGTGAAACCTCTACATAAATCTATACACCCCTAAAATTAAAATGTGCCACTATGGGGTCATCTCGATTATATCAAACTTGACCTCATTCTTGGCAATTAAACCAATTCAAACATAGCTAGGCTACTCTACCTAAATGTCTTACGCTTTTGCCTATCCGGCCGTACCCTCCTTTTGTCCTTTAGGGTTTATAAACGTTTTCAATGCAGCTAGTCGTACACTCAAAACCCTACCATTTAAACTTAAAAGGTAGTCCACACCCACCATAAAATAATGAATTGCGTGTAGGAAAATCAAGTGGAATTATGAGCGCCGACCATACTTATTGCTTCTCGATTCCCTACCATACACGTGTTCAGTTCTTTTTAAGTACCTTAATTTATTAATATATGGGGGAGGCCAAAGTTGTAAGTATTCATGTTCAGTACAATTAGAAGTTTGGCATGTAAAAGAGATTGTTCATTATTCACGTGAAGAAAAGGAGAACTCGTAAAGAGAAAATGGGCAATTACCATCATACCATGTGTCATTTCAAACCCAACATCTGCAATGTTATTTATAACTTGTAATAAGTATTATAATGCGCCCTGATAAAAGTTGTAAAAATTGACATTCGAAATTAGTATTTTCGAGCGTCTTATTTGTACACATTTTTGTGTTACTATAAAACTTAACTATATAAATTTATAACTAAATTAATGAATTAACTAAGTTCACATTAATAATTATTAATATCTGCATATGTATTTGTACATAATTTTATTAATATAGATATTTTAAATACACATATAAATGGTGTAAATTGAGATGCATTAATGTGTGAGGCTTGAAAAAATAATTGTAAAAAAATGGCTTTAAAGTTATTGCATCAAGGTTATTATGATTTTTCAATTGATGTTCTTAAAAGGAAGACTCTTAAGTGAGAGTCAAATGGACATCAAATTTAAAATTGGAATCAAAAGTGAACACACTCGTTACATTACAACCCACCACCACCTCCTAGGATACCATTATTTAATGTCTCTCAACATAATAATATAAAAACAAAAATAAACTAATACTAAATTAATTAATTAATCTTGTCCCTCAATAATTAATTAATATACATTCAACACTAACAAAACTAATTAGACATGGTCCCACAACAATTATTCAACATAAACAAATAATAATACTATAACAAATATTGGATTCCATAGTAATATTAAATATTTACATTATCTATATTTATTTTCTAAATACTTTACTTACTTTTCTAAAATTTGTTGCAAGTCAATAGGAAACAACTCTCTTTCCTCCAAATTCTAAGAAATGCTACAATGCCTTGTAAAATAGTAAAAAATGGGACAAATGATGAAGGAGGTTGGGGGTGGATTAAAGGCCATGTCTCAATTAGGGCCCTTGAGGGAACAAGCCGTGAAAACAACAAACATTATGGTGTAAATCAAGTGCCCTAAACTTGTTCTAGTAAAAGATGCAACAAACAATAAATGTGAGATGCTCTTCTCTAAATGTTTAACTTTTTTTGCATGGTACTAATATTCAAGTTTTGCATTTGGGGGTCACTTTGGACCATGACGACTTAAACAGGAAAAAGTAACTTTAGTTACTTTTATTTTATTGGCCCCTCCATGGAAAGAAATGCGTCTAGGGTTTATTGGGGCTCTTTTGCCTTGAGAAGTATATAAGGAGCTAGGGAGAAAGGAAAAGGGACTTTTTGCATACATTTTATTTACCTTCACGTGCAACTGATTGTTTGCACATCTACAGCTTGTGGAGTGAAATCCCACAGGGACCCTAGCTTCGGTGGTGAGAGACCCGTCCCTAGCTAGCAGGCATTCTTCGATAGTGAGAGATCTACCCTAGTTTGTCATTTTGGAGCCGCTTTCAGGGCTGTGTTACAGAGATATTATCAGAGGTTTCAGAGGAAGGATTTTGAGGGTTTTGGGGCATTTGGGGAAGATAATCAGAGGGTTTCCAGATCAGATTTACTGGAAGCCATTTGGGCAGGGCTTAACATCACTTTGAAGGCGTCTTCATCAATTTCCAACCCTTTTCCAAGCTAGGTGACTTGCAACCTTTATTTGGAGGGTTTTCCAGTTGGCCATTTTCAGATCTAAAGGTTGAAATATCATTTCCTATATTTGTTAATGTTATTTCCAAAGTCTCATAATTTTTGCTCTTGTATTTGGAGAGTTACGAACCTCTGAAGTTTTCCAGTTGTCTAGGGCACGCTGTGATTTTTCAGCATTTTAATTTCTGTAAAACTCCAAAAATAATTTTATTATGTCCTTTATAATAATATCAAGCTCTCTTTAAATTTTCAAGTAATTCAAGTGGATATTTTGGGAGATATTAATTTTCTTTAGTTCGCTGTCCTTACTGTAAAAATATGCAAAAATCAGTATTTTATTTGGCTGCAAATTTTCAATATTTGTGCATTTTTAAGTGGTATCCCACAAGGGATATTTCAGTGGTATCAGAGTTGTTGTTCCTCCAAATGTGTGGGTTAAATATGGTAGTTTGGAAAGATCTCAATGTGGGTTTTATGAAGGAAATGTTCACCAACATGGTGAAACAACAGAAGCCACTAACCTTTATTTGAGCCAGCTCACTCAAAATTTGAATCAAAGCAAATCTTGGGACAATAAGGAAAAAGGTGAGAACAATAATAAAGGGCACCCAATAGAGGTGATTGATGAGGATTCTTGTTGGAGGAAATACCAATCTTTGAGTAAGGGTTTCAGATAATATGTCATTTCCAGATTATTGCATGATGAAGATTGGTAGCAAGCCCAAGCGAGGTCATCATATGCCGGTACCTGAATTACAAAAGAACTCATTTGAAGAAGAAGCTTCTAGACAAAAAGGTATGATTTCCATTGAGCAAAATAATTGCATTAGTGAAACTTTGCTTGTTAGAGAAATTATTCCAGCTCAGGAGAAGAAATTTGTATATGCAAGCAAGGAGGATGTAATGGAAACTCTTAAAAAGTGTGAGGAATGGAATAACAGAGCTAGAGCTGCTAGGTTGATAGTGACTCAAGCAAGACAACACTTACAAGAGTTCAAGGAAACGATGAGGGCAATTGATGCAAGGAAGTCTACACCCACGAAAGAAGACTCTATGGAGCAGCTGGCACATGAGGAGGAGCCTCACATGGACACTTGTGTGGAATTACACGCTTGTTGCAATTTCCAAACTAACAACTCATGATAAGCTGATTTATGAAGAATTTCAGCCCATTGTAGACCATAATGCTCAGGATTTGTGGCAAAAAAGTCAAGTCATTTTGGAGACCAAGCTCATGATCCAAGGTATGAAGTGGATATGTCTTATTTATTGCTACCTATTCCAATTTATTTCCATCATGAGATGCATGGTATGGTAGATGATGAAGTCTTCATTATGGAGTTTGTTGAACCATGGCTCCAACTTTGTGTATATGAGCATAAAGTTGTGAAAGGTGTTGATTCTTGTTCCACTTATTCTCCATCTAAAATCATGAATCACAATAGGGATGGTGTTTTGGAGGTTTCTAAATCAGCAATAGAAGGTGAACCTTTTGATGATATTCTTTATAAGGAGGTTAGTAGTAGCATGGATTTATTTCATCATCTTCATCCTATATCATTACAATAGTTTTATCATGATGGTATTCAACCTATTGTTGATAAGAATGCTAAGAATTTGGTACATCAAAGTCAATTCATCATGAAGACAAAGAGTGATGATCTTCTTTATGAGGAGATACAAGAGAAGCAAAGATGGAAGACCTTACATGATACAAGGGTTCATGGGCATTATAAGGTATGGGATCCTGGTAATATGTGGCAATTATCCAAAACTATCAATTCTGATTTTGAAAACTTTGTGACTGATTTCATAAGCAAAAGAAGGAATTCAAATGTGTCTTTTGGGATTACAAGTGTTGGCAAGCATGATTTCTTCATTGGAGACTCCAGTGCAAGAAGGGAGAGTACCTCTCAAGGTACTAGCGTTGGTTTTCTAGTTGCTAAAAAGGGTAAGAGAATATTTTTAATCATCTTCAACATGTTGGACTGTGTATAACAACAGTCATAATGAGAGGAGAAAATAGCAATATGGGACAACATGGTCAAAGAGGTGAGAGTGGACATTCAAGGCAACGGCCTCCCCATTTTTCTCCCAGCCTTTGGGGCTTCACGAACCTTCTTTCTTGAAGGATCCAAGTTTCACAGGTACAACAACCAGTAGATATTTTGGATGAGGAGTCTTGTTGGGAGAGGTACTAGACCTTGAGTGAGGGCCTTTCGTAACAACATGCCATTCTAGGAATATTGCAAAATGAAGATTGGTAGTAGACCCAAGAGAGATCATCAGATACATGTACCAGAGTTACAGAGGAGATTGGGACAGATTTCCATTCCACACTTTGATGGTTCTAAGAAGTGTACTTGCACCGTCTTGGGTTCAGAAGTTGAAGACATACTCCGACTTGAATCCTATGCGTGAGGAAGATGCAATTAAGTTTGCAATCTTACATCTTGAGGGAGACACTCATGATTGGTGGCATCATGGGTTGATTACACAGGACACATACACATTACTACTTATGCAGAGTTCACATAGAGGCTGGGGAGCAGATTTGATAGGAGGGACCCTGACAGGTATTTCAGGGAGTTGACTCATTTGAGACAAACCGGTCCCCTGGATCAATATATCGCAGATTTTCAGATTATCAGTCATGGTACCTAATGTCACGAGATGAGGTTGATTTCACTATTCATAGCAGGTTTGATAGATGCTCTCACTGGTTTGTGAAGGCATTTGAACCTTCTTCTTTGCACGAGGTTATTAGGAAAGCTCGGACTTGGAGTTATCCACTCCAAAGCCGAGGGCTCCACCTCGCATTCAACAAAGGGAACCTCCATCTAGATCGATGAAACTTTAGCAGAGGGAGCCTCCACCGAGGCAGGAGGTGGCTAAGAAGCCAATCATTTCCCGAGAGGACAGAGATGAGTTGAGGTGAAAGAAACTATGTTTCGATTGCCACACACCTTGGGTTCCAGGACATGATTACAGAGGTAGAGGGAAGGCCCAATTCATTGAGGTCTTCGAGGAGAGTGAGGGTGACAGAGGTGAGGAGTTAGAGACTCGCGAGATGGATGATGGAGATGGGGTTGCATTGGATAGTGCTGATGCGGGGCAGGAGGAGGAGACTTTTCCTCGGAGATTATAGCCACATTGTCTAGTACTCTGATGTACAAGGCATTTAGGATTAGAGGAGTTATGCAGGGTCAACGAGTTGGGGTACTCATTGATAGTGGGGCAACCCACAACTGTATTGATGCCTCATTGGTTGAGGTGAGGATTACAGACAGAGGATTTTGAGGGCTTCAACGGGGTTGTAGCCAATGGAGAGTCTATGAGGTGCACACGACGGGTTCCCCAAGTGAGCATCACGATGGGTAACTATACAGTTACCGATGATTTCCACATTGTTGGTATGGGAGTGACCAACATAGTGTTGGGAGTGCAGTGGCTTCACTCTCTTGGTGAGTTTCAGACTAACTTTCAGACGATAGAGCTGAAGTTTAAGTCCGAGGGCAGGAATGTGATTTTGAGGGGATTATCTACAGGAGCACCTAGGGTGGTTACAACTGAGGGGATGGAGAGGACGTTCGGCATGGTGAGGAGTTTTATTATTGTGGATCGATGTGGAGTATGATGGATGTGGATGTGACCAACAATGTTGCACATGAGACAGTTACAGAGATTGGGATTACAGGTTCAGATCATCCGAGTTTATCATTATGTTGGTTATCTAAGTTTTGGTAGACTGAGATCTCATTTGCTTGTTGAGTACTCCAAGAACCGACACACTTGTGAGATTCTGGATGGTCACATACAGGATGACAACTACAGATTGGAGGATGAGATGATCTTCTATCAGGGAAGATTGAGCCTTGTGTCAGATTCATGGTTGAGGATGGAGATATTGTGACATGTGCATTGTTCTTCCGTGACTGGGCACTTGAGCTTCGATGAGACCTACAGGTTCATGTCAGAGAGGTTCATATGGCATAGGTTGAGGGAGGATATCCTCAACTTTATACATGCATATACGGTTTGTCACTATGACAAGTCGAGCTTACGGGTTCATCATTTTTTAATCGACATGGGATAACACTCCTATGTATTTTACTACTTCTATGCCCGGTGAGCACTTCACCCACGTGTTAGTCAGTGGAGAGATGAAATTGACTCATGGTTATTCAGTAGGTTCACATTCAACGCAGAGGTGGACTATGTGGAGCCGATATTGTCGGTTGACTGTCTACTGGAGTCTTGGGACTTTTCCTCCACGGGACACATTGAGATACATTATGAGGAGCCTTGCTCTCACACGAGTGTAGGTCATGTGGGAGAGTTAGCACCATTTGTGCGTATACAAGTTGTTTCACAGGTTGATTCAGGGATTCTACAGATTCAGAGTGAACTTTCATACCCAGGAGTTGATTGGAGAGGCAGTGAGTGATCACATGATGATAGCCTTGCATTGGCAGGGATTGGATAGATTGGAAATTTTGTGTGGGTACTAGTGGAGAGTCGGTGGGCATCATACTACTTTAGGAGCAACATTGTTCTCTACACGACATGGAGAGCATGATCACTACATGGGGTGTCTTGGTTACTTCACATCACACCGATCATTAGTTGACTACAGGGTGAGGTGGAGAAACTTATGGCATGGTATTCAACTTCTGTAACATGACAGATAATGCTTGGGGTCAAGCATTTCTCGGGAGGAAGGAGGACTGTAATGTCCCCTTTCCTACGCCAAAGGCCTAAGGGTCAAGTCGAGTCCAAGCCGTGGTCATACCCAAGGGGTTGTGGACACTGGGAGCTATTGGGAAGGGGCCGCATGGTACTAATATTCAAGTTTTGCGTTTGGGGGTCACTTTGGACCATGGCGACTTAAACAGAAAAAGTAACTTTAGTTACTTTTATTTTATTGGCCCCTCCATGGAAAGAAATGTGTCTAGGGTTTATTGGGGCTCTTTTGCCTTGGAGAAGTATATAAGGAGTTGGGGGAGAAAGGAAAAGGGACTTTTGCATACATTTTATTTACCTTCACGTGCAACTGTTGTTTGCGCATCTACAACTTGTGGAGTGAAATCCCACAGGACCCTAGCTTCGATGGTGAGAGACTCCGTCCCTACCTAGTAGGGCATTCTTCGGTAGTGAGAGATCTACCCTAGTTTTCATTTTGGAGCCGCTTTTAGGGTTGTGTTACAGAGATATTATCAGAGGTTTTAGAGGAAGGAATTTGAGGGTTTTGGGGGCATTTGGGGAAGATAATCAAAGGGTTTCCAGATCAGATTTACGGAAGCCATTTGGGCAGGCTTAACATCACTTTGAAGGCGTCTTCATCAATTTCCAACCCTTTTTCCAAGCTAGGTGACTTGCAACCTTTATTTGGAGGGTTTTCCAGTTGGCCATTTTCAGATCTAAGGTTGAAATATCATTTCCTATATTTGTTAATGTTATTTCCAAAGTCTCATAATTTTTGCTCTTGTATTTGGAGAGTTACAACCTCTGAAGTTTTCCAGCTATCTAGGGCACGCTGTGCTTTTTCTAGCAGCATTTTAATTTCTGTAAAACTCCAAAAACAATTTTATTATGTCCTTTATAATAATATCAAGCTCTCTTTAAATTTTTAAGTAATTCGAGTGGATATTTTGGGAGATATTAATTTTTTTAGTTCGCTTTCCTTACTTCAATCTAAAAATTAGTATTTTATTTGGCTGCAAACTTTCAATATTCATGAGTGTGTCTTCTAAATTCACATATGCATTTAAAGACTTTTAAAATTCTAATTAAGACTCTATCAAGACACAAGACAACATACAATAGATAGACGGGAAATTTGTAGACACAAAATCATGAACTTGGTTACATTTCTAGGTCCTAATCATGTACTACTATTCATATGATTCCTATGTGAGAAAACTAGCAATTGACATTTATCTTTGGCCTCTTTTCAGTATTTCTAGTTTCCTCTTTGGATTTTCACACCCCACAACCCAATCTGATCTTCATTGTTTTATCTTTATTGACTTTGGACACCAACGCCCAACTGGGACGCCAACGCCCTTGTCCCCTCTAGGTGCCCCTGACTTCTTTGTATATTACTCGCCTATTTTGGGCCTCTTTTATATTTTGGGATTCTTGTTTTCTTATGGGTTGGTCTTTTAGTTTTCAATTATGAAATTCAAGCAAAGGAATGATACAAATACAAAGCTATGTGACCATAATAAAGGAACAAGCTCTAAACATCTATTACCACCACCTAAGGTTGCATTCAAAGGCATCTAAGAGCATCAAAGACATTCATCTAGAACTCGTATAAGGGACAAGGGACTACATTTTCTGCATACATGCATAGGAGGGAAGTTCATTTTGACATCCACACATCTATCTACATTGCTACATCTAGTTATTTCTCACTATCAAGTGCATCTTGCACAAGAGCTTCCTCAATTTCTACACACACACACAAGAACTACATGGAGTTTGAAATGTAGTGCGTGATTGGTTATAGGCTCGCTCATTTGGGTTACTATCGGGTCAATCTCGACTCTCCATTTGCATATTTATTTTTAAGGATTTAATGTGTTTGGGGTTTTACAAGATATCATTTATTTTGTAGGTTACAGGTGAACTCTGCGATCATCCAACAACATATAGGAGACCAATAGTGAAGGTTAGTGGCCACCTTGCACAAGAAGAATTAGTTTCTGGCCATTTTTGTAGTCACACCGCCTTTAGCAGAGGTCTTGACAGACCAGCACCCCCGACCCGATCCTAGGGTTATTCGACGATTATAGAATTTTTGGGTGTGGTTGCAAAAATTTCCTCCTCTTGTTCATCATTCTTCCGATCTATAATACTTGAAATTTATTATGAAATCAACTAAGTCTTCTATTCTCTCTATTGCACTTAGGGTTTCAATTTTCATTAGCTTATTGCTTGCATCAATTATGTGCTATAGTGATCATCTATCATATGTGACTCTGCAATTAGGATTTCACAAATTCTATATTTGTTTAAATCATTTGGTGAACCCATCGCTCGAACCCAACCTTGCTTCTAGGTATTTTGTCATCTTTTTATCATGGCTCAATCTTATGGACCATTTACTAAAGCCCACCTTTAAGAGCTCAATGATCATCTTGCTAAACATCCCCAAGATCTAGATCTACTCTTATTCATTTCTTGTGAGGAGGCCACCAATCTTGTTGAGCTTAATGTTTCTACATCCATCCCCATGTAATATCCCCTTCCCAATCGAAGACCCTTAGCCTATTTTGTCTACCCGATGGCTAAGGGAAGAAAATAAGGGTGACTTAAGTTATAATATTTTATTATAAAGTGCAAAATAAAAATAAAATAAAAAGAAACATTATATGCACTTATAATAATTTATTAGTAACTTAAAAATAAATAAAAAAAAAGCAAAAGCATATGAGCCAAAGTTATCCACTCTAGAAAAATGCAACTTGCACTAGGAAGGAAAGTAGGTGGAAAAAATATTAAATGAAGGAAAAATCTGATTGAGTGTTGAAAGAGGTTAGTTGTGTCATCTTCTATATATAAGCAAGTTGACTTTCTTAGAAGAGGCATCACTCATTTATTATCAAATTTCATATTTGTGTGTAAAGCTTTTGGCTTGCATTTTCTCTCGAGGACGAAAACCCTTTTAGATTCTAGAAAGGACGAAAAACCTTCCTCTAGTTTTGAGGAGTCTCTACACAAGGATTCCATTGAGCATCATTGAGCTAGCCGTAATTTTCAATATCTTTTCAGAGTTGAAGGAAAAGAGGTATGACTTCTAATAAGCAAAATAATTTCATTAGTGAAGAACAAACATTGCTTGTTTGCAAAGTTGAAGAAAAAATTCAGTTCCAAAGGTACACATCAATGAGTCATTGTCACATGGGATGGATTTACCAAGCAATGGTATTGATGGGCATGAAATTGTGAAGAATGTTGATGTTTGTGTTGTGTCTAAAATCATGAGTCACAATAGTGATGGGGTTGTTTTGAAGGTTTCCAAATCAGTAGTTGAAGGTAAACATTTTGATGATCTTCTCTATAAGGAGGTTAGTAGTAGCAAGGATTCATTGCATCATCTTCATACTCTATTATACAACAATTTTATCATGATGACATTCAACCCATTGTGGACAAGGTTCTCTAGGGAATTGATACAAAAAGTCAAGTTATCATAAAGACAAAAGATGATGAGGATATGATGATACTCTAAGGTATGAAGAGCATAACAAAGGGCCATATTTATTGTTGCATAATAAACCATTTCAGATTTTCTTTATTCATGAGGAGTATGGTAATGCAAATTGTAAAATGAAGCATGTGGATCCTCTGTTCCAATTTCATGATTGTGGGCATTATGAGAGCTACATATTTTGGCAAGAGCTCTCTCATTTGATAGGTACAGGTGCAAGGATTTTGGATCACTTCAGCATGTTTTGTCTATTGTGCATGACACTTAAACAAAAAAGTTGTAATTGCTTGAGAGCAAGCAATTTTGGGAAGGGAGGATTGTAATATCCCCTTCCCAATCGAAGACCCTTAGCCCATTTTGTCTCCTCGGTGGCTAAGGAATGAACACAAGTGGGACTTAAGTTATGATACTTTATTATAAAGTACAAAAATTAAAAGAAAATATTATAAGCACTTATAATTTAAAATATTATGAACTTAAAAATAGAAAAAGACAAACAAAAGGCAAAAAACATTTAGCAACAATAAATTACCCAAGGAAAAATGCGACTTGCACTAGGAAGGAAAGTGGGTGGAAAAATGTTAAATGAAGGGATAAATCCGATTGGGTGTTGAAGGAGGTTAGTTGGGCCATCTTCTCTATATAAGCAATTCTACTTACTTAGAAGAGGCATCACTTTTTTATTATCAAATTTCATATTTGTGTGTAAAGCTTTTGGCTTGCATTTTCTCTCGAGGACGAAAACCCTCCTAGAGTCTAGAGAAGGACGAAAACCCTTCCTCTAGTTTGTGAGGATTCTCTACACAAGGGATTCCATTGAGCATCATTGAGTTAGCCATAATTTTCAGTATCTTTTCAGCAGTTGAAGGAATAAAGGTTGCATATTTTTGTCAAGGGTTTGGAAGAGAAGTTTGTTGTTATATTTCCCACTCTTTTCTATATGTTTTTGCTGCAATTTCCAGCCCAAAACCCTAGGGAGAATTGGTGTTTTGGTTGTTTAGGGCACTTGTGGTGGTCATTTGTATGAATGGGTAACATCATTGCATTCTCCCTATTTTTTTGAGTCCGTGTGTGAATCGGAGCATTTTTGAGTGAGTTATGAATTTTTGAAGTTATCATAATTTTTCTGGAGACTAGGGTTTTAAAATAAATCAATTTCAGCCTTCTTGTGCATCAAAATCTATATTTTTCTTTATATTTTAGCTTTATAAAATTGAAGGCTCATATTGGATTGAAATATATAAGTTTAAGTGTTGGTTGTTGTGAGTTTCCTTTCATACCCTAGTCGCACTTCCCATGTTTAATTCAGATCTGCATGATACTTTATTGGTATTTTGTCTACAAGTTGTATTTGGGGTTTGGGATTGGCCTAAAATCCATTTGGGGTCAAATATGTCCATTTGGGGACATTACACCATGCTTCTATTCCTATTGCTACTCACCCCCTACTTCCACTCTTCCACCTACTTCTATTGTTCCCATATTTATTCCTACTCCCACCAACCACTTCACTCTACCTCTTGTTTCTCACATGTAGCAAGTCTCTTCCACTAGAACTCAGGACCTAGACTATCTCTATTAGGATCTCCAAGTTCAAATCCATCAATTGCAGTAGGCTACTTCTCGTGCATCTCCATCTCTTGATTCCACATTACTACTTCATACTCCTTTTACACTTGCCATTTCCACTTATGCCCTTCCTCCAAATTTTTTCACTCCCAAGATGCCCACCTTCAATGGCCATGGTGATCCTCAAGAGCATCTCCGAGCATTTCATGTGGCATGTCTAGATTATGTGGATGATCATACTTTACTAGTAAAGCTATTTCCTAGAATCCTCCAAGATTATGTAATGTGTTGGTTATATGATCTACTTGTCCATTCAGTAACATCATTTACACATTTAGCCAATGTTTTTCTCACACATTTTTCAATCAATATTGGTTCTAAGATATCCTATGCTCAACTCACACAAATTAAACAAGGATCTAATGAGCATCTAGTAAACTATGTTTTATGATATAAAAACAACCTAGCTAGGATGACCAATGTACTCACAGACTTTGAATTGCAAGATCATTTTGTCCAAAGTATTTTGCCTCATTTTCAAATGTCATCTTTAAGACCTCTCCATCATTTGATCAGTTATGTCATACTCTTAAGCTACGCGAAAGCAAACTATTATCTATGGGCAAGCTTAAATATCATGATCAAGCTTCATCTTCTACTCAATTTCAAAGAAAATAAAATTTCAAGCCATCTAATAATCCCATTGAAGAAAAAGCTATTGTTAATGTTGTCTCTACTCTGAAAAGCTTTAATGACAACCTCCAAAGCATACATTCACAAAATTGCCTTGTGCTCCGCATATTCTATTACCACAACTTGTTGAGAGAAATCTTATTACACTTCCTCCACTTAATCTGGATCCATCTCACCCTAAAGGATGCAATTATAATGAAAATTTTAGATGTGACTATCATCAATGTGTTGGGAATTCTATTAATCGATGCTTCAAACTTAGACATCTCATTCAAGATCTCATCGACAACAATGCAATCAAGCTCCTTGAACCTTCGGCGTCTATGTCGATCAATGAGAAAAAAAAATCTCAAAATCTTTAATGATCCTCTCCCTAAGCATGACAAATAGGTTGTTGATTCTTCAACTAATCATACATATCATGCAAAGGCCTCCTCCTTCATTGGGGGCTCTTGATTTTCTAGTTTCTAATGTTGATGCATCTCTACCATTCATTACATTCTCTAATCACGATTATCATGCCAAATTTTCTTCTAATACATTACATATTCATACTTCTATCGACCTCATGCTATCAATAATATAATGATCAATCCATCGATTCATATGGGTGTGTGCTCTATTGCACTTCTTGTCGCTATCAACTATCCACTCTCTCATATCTCATATCTAGTTCCCAAATCTTATGGTTTTGTCAAGCTTCCAGTTATAGTTGGTCCTCTCACCATGCTTGTGTCATTCATTGTGGCACCTTCAATAAAAGGTTATGACATGCTCTTGGGTCTTCCTTGGCTCTGTGTTGCTCAAAGCTATCATTTCCATGAATCACTTGTGTCTAAAATTCATTCACAATAAGCAAGTTATCACCATCAAAGGTGTTCCACCATGCACATTGTGGTCGTAGCATCCTCTTGAGGTTATCATTACACTCACTAAAGCATCTAGGTCCTCGAGACCTCTTAAATCTAAAGCACAATCTACTCTTAGCTCTTCTATTCACACACGACCTACTCGGTCTCATCATAGAAAGGCACAAGGAAATGTGATTTGAGAGATTGGAAAGTTGATAGCCAATAAGAGTGCTAAAGAGAATGCATTAGAAAGGCACGAAGGATGGACCATAGTATTATTGACTTGATGAACACCAATGGAAGCATCAATATGCAGCGAATCGGAAGAAATGTAGCATGGTAGTCATGATCTAAGAATGTAATAATTAGTAGTGGCATATCAGCAAGAAGAATAAGAAAATCAAGCGGTGTTGATGAGGAAGGAGGCACCGCATGATATGCGTGATTGGAAGAGGAATTAGTAGCCAACTTGTCATGATTTGGTAATGGGTCATTGAATATTTTAAGATTTTGATTATCGTTGATCGCATTGTTGTCGATAAGATCTTGAATGACATGTTTGAGCTTAAAAAAGATCAGTAGAATGCCCATTGCATTGGTGATAATCACAGTGTGTATTTTCATCATAATTACGTCCACGTGGTCGAGAAGGATCTAGATTGAGCGGTGGAGGAGAGTAATCGATTACTTTGAATGAGTTACGATAATAAGAGCCAAGGTGCGTAAGGTAGCTTAGTAAAAGTGTGCCTCATGGATTGCAATTAAAGTTTGGTGGTGTAGAAACAACGTTGACAATAGCTTTAGAGTCGGTAGGATTAGTGGATGGTTTGAATGTGGATTTGGCTTGAAACTTGTTAGAAGATGAAGTGGAAGAAGTATCATAATACTTCAATTTGCCCATAGATAGTAGTTTGTTTTGTGCAATTTGAGTGTGTGACACAATTGATCAAAAGAAGGAGAAGTCTCGAAAATGACACACTCTTGGAGTGGAGGAAAAAGGCTTTGAATGAATAGGTCTTGCAATTCTAAATCAGCTAGAACATTGGTCATTTTGGCAAGGTTGTTCTTATACCACAAGACATAGTCTGCAAGATGTTCATTAGATCCTTGTTTAATTTTATCAATGTTGTTGTTATACCATAAGACATAGTCCGTAAGATGTTCATTAGATCCTTGTTTAATTTTATCTAGTTATGCATAGGATATCTTAGTGTCAATATTCATAGAAAAATGAGCAAGGAATGCATCGGCTAAAGATGTAAAATATGTTACCAAATGGACAGGTAGATCATAAAACCATCACATAACATAGTCATGTAAGCTTCAAGGAAACAATTTTGCCAATAGTGTAAGGTCATTAGCATAGTCAAGACATGCAATGTGAAAGGAGCGAAGGTGTTCCTGAGGGTCGCCATGGCCATTGAAGACAGGAAGCCTAGGTTTGACAAAGTTAGGAGGCAACGAATAAGAGGAGATGGCAGGTGTAAAAGGACTATGAAGGAGGAGTGAGGAATCTAGAGATGGAGAGGAGGAAAAGGATTGTTATAACTGGATGAATTTGGGTTTGTAAATCATGGTACAATGAGGCAAGGTCATGAGTGTCTAAAGAGGAGTTGGGTCATGTGTGAGAAGTAATGGGGAGGGTAAAGTGAGTTATAGGGGTAGGCATAGAAACGGGACAATAGATGTAGGTGGAAGAGTGGTGGCGGAAGGAGGTGGAAGTGTCACAATAGGAACATAAGTATTAGGGTTGTGCTTAGCTAACTACTTAGCCTCATCATGGGAAGTGAATGATAAGATATCTAGGTCTTGAGGGGTTTCACAAGATGAGCATGGGGATCATGAATATCTTGTGTCGGTAAAGGGGTCATAAGTCTTAACCATGGAAGAAGATCAAAAGAATGTTTGAGGAGAAGTGGGGTTCACCAAATGATTTAATCTAATTTGAATTAAATCTTATTTCAGAGTAACTTACTATAATAAATGATATTCAGATGATTAAGTACAATAATATGTAATCACTAAGCATTCAAGGATGTAAAACCCTAAGCAAATGAGAGAGGGATGATGACTTAGCTGATTTTGTGCAACCTGAGTGATCGTGATCTGTATATGCTAAAACATGCTAGAATCATCGTCATGAAAAGGATTAATGAGGGTTCAAAACCCTATGAAATTACATGACAAAGCACCTACTGAAGGACAAGAGTGCCTCAGTATTAACGATTGATATGGGTGCCTATGTCATTAAAATGTTTAGGTTTTAATCTTTTAAGGTTAGAAGACCTTATTTATTAGATTGTTGGTTGCACCAGTAACCTATAAAAATGACTACATGCACATGCCTACAAACCATATCAAATCTAATAAAAATATGCATAATGGGGAGTCAGATTGACCTCATTGTCACCCAAAGAGTGAACTTATGATCAAGCATTGCACTACATCTCAAAATCCATGTAGTTCTTTGTGTGTGTGTGTGTATCTATTCGTGTCTTATGCCCTAGGTTGTCCTTGTGTAAGTTGCATGATGATAGTGGGCTAGATCTAGATTGTCTCGAATATGCAAAATGTGTGTGATGGAATAGAATAAACTCCCCTCCTATGCAGTGTATGCAGACCAATGCATCCCTTGACCCTTGTATGGATGTGTTAGATATGTACTTTGTAGTGCTCTTGTGCCTTTGTGCAAGCTTAGGTGGTGATAGATAATGCTTATAGTGCTTGGCCCCTATTTGAAAGAAGTAACTATATATATATATATATATATATATATATATATATGATTCCCTTGTTTGAATTTTGTAATTGACAACTGAAAGGCCAACCCAAAGTATTAAAAGGTGACCAAGAAGCGAAAGGACCCAAAATATTAAGAAGAAGAAAGAGAGGGACATGAGTGCCAGGAGGAACAAGAGCGCCCGGGAGGACATGAGCACCTAGGCACTTCTATCCTAACTAGGCACTTTGGTGTTTGAGGTCATCAAAAGGTAAATTAGTCAAGTGCCGACAAAACTGTAAGATGTGCAAATCCAAAATGATGCTCAATCAAGCTCATAAACAATAAAGTACAAGAGATAAAACAACCAAAAGGCTAAAAGGAGTTATCAACCACTAGTTTTCTTGCTTAGGAATCATGTATACATTAGTATGCTTTAGGACCTAGAAATGTACCCAAGCACGTATAGATTTTGTCTCTACACCTCCAAAGCCACAAGTTTGAATATTTGAATTGTCATTTAGTATGTTATAGGTTAGGTGTTAGTGTAAGGGTAATAAGTGGTCATGAAACATATTTATCACCTAGACATGACTACTTAATTCTACTAAGGTGTTAACTCACTTAAGTTAGCTTTATTTTAGGTGAGTTAGTTACTTGAGAACCCTAACCACCTCTTCACTATTCATTCTCAACATAGGCATTCGAGTGGGAGAGAGTATGAATTAAGTAGGGAGAGTTCTAAACATGCGTAAGTGTGTTTGACAAAGCCACAAAAGCTCAAGAAGCATTGTAATGTTTGTAAAGATGATTAATCAAAGGAATTCTTGGGAAATGTTTTGTAAAATTTGTGATGAATGTCTATATCATGAAGAATGAATGAATATTATTGTATTTTAAATGATGTTCATGGCTTATTAAAGGTTATATACAGGTGTATGTGGATGGTACAATCTCAATAGGACATGAAAGAGAAATAAGGGTGATAGAAGGTCCACGTAGGTAGTCAAGTGCACGAAAGAATGAGGTAAGAATACACATATATGATTGCATGAAAGATAGAATTTGAAGTGTGCATGAATGAAATACTGTGTAGAACTAATGAAGTCTTAGTTTTTGGGGTGACAAGAGAAGATCATATGATCAATGCACTTTTTAAGGGTTTTGCAAGAATCGAAAACTAAAATGTGGGTTGGTAGTCTATAAGATGGTTGGTGAGAATGTATAACCTTTGTTCACGAGTGTTGTCTTGACTATGAAGGTTGATAGAGGAATAAAGGAGTATGTAGGTGAGTTTTAGAACATTGAGAAACCCTATAGTATTTCAAGGAATACATAATAGACAAGAGATCACTTTCTCGGTTTGTATATACCTTGTTTGGTGTTTAGGAACAAGAGAGCACCGTTTAATGCTAGGAGAAACCATATAAACCTGTTTAAAGGGGTTGATCAATATGTTTAAGGAGTATTTTAGGTGAGTAAGAAGAGTATAGACAATTAAGAATAATATTTCTAGAACAATATGATGAACTCATCCGTGATCGTGTCACTAACTAGTTGTGAAGATTTAGATGAAGCATTCGAGTGAAAAGTCATTAGTCCATGCATTGGAATTCTCAGAGAGTCTTTGAGGGGTTGGAGATACATTCAAAGGTGTCAAGAAGTTATAAAAAAATGGTTCTAGTTAGATCACCGAGAAATTCGGAGGAAGAGAATGCATGTACGAGTCCATAACTAGTTGTGACAATCATAACTACTTATGAGAAACCATTGCCTTGAAAGAAAAGAATTCAAAGGAACGGTGAACAAACATGTTGGGAACATTAGTAGTGTGTTCTTAAGCCTTGAAGGATGAGAAAAATTCTTTGAAGAGTCGCCAAACAAGTAGATCAATTGATTGTCTGTTACAGATCCTTTAAAGATTTTAGAGAGGAGCAAACAAACATTAGATAGGAAGAGTGCCTTCAATGGTTGATGGAAGGTATAGAGATAGTGGAATGAGGAATGAAATGAGATTTGGAGAAATATTAAGAAAACAAAGTAGTAGAATAGGGGATGGAAAATAGGGTTGAGAAGAATGTATAGTGTTTAAAGCAAAACAAGACCTAAGAAGCTAAATCTAGGAATGTTGCATATTTGATGACAAAAGGATGATTAAACATTAAATACTACATGATCAAGATGGGAATAGGTGATTTAAGGTGTCTACAAGATTGAATTTAATCCAAAGTGTTGAAACCCTAATAAGGTCCTTAAACCCTAACTAGACCTATTTGAAAGCTAGTCAAAAGGAAGGAGTTTTAGTTGGGAAAATTATACAAGGAGTTGGAGGATAAAAGTTACCATGAAGCAAGAGGACCCAAATGAGTATCCAAAAAGCTAACCATCTTTCCATGAAGGTTTGTGGATTGTTCCAGACATGAAGGGTTGAGAGCCTTAAGGGTTAGTAGAGAGACCTAGTGAAAAACGGTAAATTGAGAATAAAAACACATTGGCTAAGAGTTAAGTTATGAAACTTTGTAGGCATCTAAAGAGGCATAACTGGTCCCCAAAAATGTTGACAATCAAGGGAGTTTGATTGTTTTGGTGATTTTGAGCAAAATTTTCCCTTAAGAAGGGCTATAAGCAATTTTGAGGTTTGATAGGAGATTGATAACAAATGAATGTTTGAAACTTTTGTAGGTGGCTAATCATGCTTGTTTAGTGTCCTTAGAAGGTTCAAGACCTTTTGATCTTTTGAAACAATTGTTTTAGCATTATTGGTGTTGGTGATCCAATTTAGGCTTCTTGAGGTAAGCATATTTGCTTGATTTTTGGTGTTATGGAGAAGGAGCAACTCTAACTATGTTTATTGTCGAGTTGTATGTTTTTGGGCCCACCATGCCTCTGCATCAAGTTGGCTAGTTTGTATAAGAATGTAATGGGAAATGAATTTGAATAGTTGGCTCTTGAATTCTTCAATTGTATGTGTAATTTTGTTTCCTCCTTTGTAGGGTTCTAGAACTTAAGTGGAGTGAACTAGTTAAGTGAAGTTGAGTAAATAAATAGATTTTATTTTATTTAAATAGCTAATTAAATTAGCTAGAGAGTGTAAGTGTATGGTTTATACATGATAAAATTAATTAAATTAATTCTAATGAGATGTGGGTGACTTCTAATGGGATGTGGAATGATAGTGATCTAGAACCGATTTGGCACATTGTGCGGATGATAGGGATCATCATTTGGAATTTCAAATTATGTGTCCTGTCAAATCACAATTCTCTGATTTGCTTAGCTCTTTTAGGTGGCTGTAAATTCCATTAATTTTTATAGATATATCTATAATCTGTTCACATATATATAGATAGGTATTATGTTTT
The DNA here is from genome assembly GCA_018340775.1 of Taxus wallichiana var. yunnanensis. Classification (NCBI taxonomy): domain Eukaryota; kingdom Viridiplantae; phylum Streptophyta; class Pinopsida; order Cupressales; family Taxaceae; genus Taxus; species Taxus wallichiana. Next base: position 640,502,687 of record CM031241.1, on the reverse strand, counting down.
TATAAAAAGACTTCAAAAAAATTAGGGATTTCAAAATTTACACTGTCATTATTTACGGTTTTAAAAATATTTCCCTGTATTTTACGGTTAAAATCATAAAACACAACCTACACTGTCACATTTCCGGCTGATAGGGATGATTAGGAATAGGTATGTATTTTTAGGGTGTCTCGTACTTATATAGGCTTTTGAAGGTAAAATGCCATGCTTAGGTCGACCCTAGGGAGACAAAACAATACATATAAGATAATCAATTTGAAAACAGAGTCATTAAATAAGAGGCGTAATTTTAGTCCACTAGAGACTAAAATTTTATAGTTTTGCCCGCGTAAATAATAAGATAAAAGTTGAAATTTTAAGAATGATGCCTAGAGTTGAATTAGTAATTTGTTTAATTAATTTTCCTGAATGAACAACATAATAAAGTGTAGGGATGAACAAGTCAAGAAAGAGAGAGAGTAAGATATGTTGATTGAACTTAAAAGTGTGAGCGGGTTATTTTATGCGATGAACTAAGTCAAAACAAAATAAAAGAGTCAAAACTTATCATTCTAAAAAAAACAAAAACAAAATTGAAATTATTGAAGTGTCTAAAAATATAATTGTGATTAGACCAACGTCATTATTTCTATAAGATTTGTAAGATAAACGTTTATCTTATTAAAAACTGCGTGAAAAGTCAATCAAATGGTGAAAACATTAATCCATCAAATTCGAAGTGGTCCATTCCACTTTGGGAGCTAAATCAATCTATTTTTCTTTAATGGCCACCCACTTTGGGTTTGTGCTCATATATGGTGAACCACTCTTTAGAATTATTAATTTAAGCAAATCTAGGGTAGAGAATGATTTAAATTCTACTAAGTATGTCTATGAAATGTTGTTCCATCAGCATCTTGTTCCAAAGATCACTCTCCAACTTTATTCCTATCTAAACTTTCGCTACTTGACTGGGGACCCCAATCAGTCAGCTACTTACATATCCCATTATTCACATTGCCTTTTCTTCATTCCTTATCATTGGTGGCACTGTCTGCATCATCACATTTCCAATTGGGTGTTTTGTCAAACTTCACCCACACGTCCAACTAGATATACATATCAACGGAAAAGGAAGTGCTTGTCTTAAAGGGGGTTTACACTTTTATTCCTTCCATTTCAAAGTTTTGGTTGAGGAATTTTGTCAAACAGTTTATAGGCGAACTCCATAATCTCTTCCAGAAAATTCAATCATATATAAAAGAAAATTTAACACGTGTGCAGCGAATTTTGCTGCTATTGCATTTGCTCCTCAGAAGCCAACTGGGATGATCATGCGAGCGCAGCTGTTTGGCTCATTCCTTTCTTGGCGTAGTGGCAAGGAATAAATTGGCCTCAAATGGGGATCATTCTGTTATTTCTTCCTTTAAATTATTCTTTATTCAATTCCAGAACCCAATTGGGGTTTTGGTGGACATTAATATCAATAGGAGATTTGCATGGTAAGTCATTAGCCACAGCCGTTACATTAAGTAGAATGTAAATGATCCTGACATAACATCCTGGAAGTTTTTTCACCACAACATAGTTTTTTTCCAATTTCTTCTGTTCTAAATTCGAACCACCATTGATGCCCTCAATTTAGAAGCACAAGTACCCATGTCATTGAGTAAGCATTTTCAATACCCCACGTATAGGAATTTAGATTTATCTGTGCTCTATCCTCTAGCCTGTTTATATATACGGTTTCTTGGCAAAAGAATTACCCTGTAACATCAAAAGACCGATTGCCCTGTTCTAGCACAACAAAATAAACAACCTTGGGACAAATAACTTCAAATCTTAATAAACACATAATTACAAACGGGCAGATAGCAGATACATCTGCTACTAAATATTATCATTATTTGCATTATCTGTACAAGATTTGGATTCGAGAAACGACTGCATCTGTTTTTCTCCTATTTGGATTAGGCAAATTATAGTTTCAAATATTTTTTACACCAGAGTCTTGCATGATAGGGTAGTAGGATCCCAAATAGCCGGCAGTAAGAACATACGCCCGTTTACTCCACGGGCATTATAGCTCGCCCCTGTCGTTTTATCCAGCAACAGGTTACCGGGAAAACCAGGATACGCCCCCTTCCCATACATTCCAGGGCACGCCGACACGGCCTCCAACGGTGCAGAGGCGGCGCCTTGAAAGTAACCCGTATTGAACGGGTTCGTCACGGCTCCAGCGAGCACCGTGGCAATGTTGATGATCATCCCGTCAATACCCGTGTCACCGTTGGGCGAAACCAGCGGAGGAGTTTGAGGGCCATACAGGGGTTGGTGAAACGGCCATGCGCATTGCCCTGGACACTGTGTCTCCGAGTTCCCCACCCATGCATAGGGAAGAGCACTCTTTCCCTTCACTATGTTGGCATGGAATCCACAGGAACTCATGCAGAACCTCTCCACCACCACATCCTTCGACGTCAGAACCAAATAAACAACATTGCCATTTACAGGCAGGGTTTTTGAAGAAACGGCCCTCTCTACCAGGCGTACGATGTCCGCTCTCTTCAATAACTTCCCAAGGGAGTAGGCTTCGTCAAGCTGTTGCTTCCCAAGCTTCGTCTTGGTCTTGACAACAGCTCCATTTGACGCAGCCTTGTAGGCTTCTGTTGTTTTCCACCAGGAATAAACAGAGCCCTTTCCAGCGCTCCCCTGAATACACCACCCCCAAGGACTCCACAAAATCCCCCACAATGGAGCGCTGAACGGGAGAGAACTTCCCGTACCAGATTAAATGCACATCCAGGGTGGGCTTTGCGGTGAGCAGGGGACCATTGTGGTATTCTAAAACCAGTGGCTTTTCTTTCACCAGCACAGACGAGCACAGCTCAACCAGACAGAAAACAACGAGAAGCTTGACAATCAGACCGACGGATACACGCTCACTCCCTCCCATGTCAAAAAATTCAGACCACTTACAGAGTGCAGAGTCCAGACCCTGTGGCAGGCTGTTCAGACTACACGGTGTAAAACAAGGGCAGTGAGGCGGTATTTATTGAGAGGGATAAATGGCGTCGAAGGAATTATCAGCAGCGGCCATGCTGGCTAAGCCGGAGAGCTGGCGTGTGGCAGTATTCTATTATTTGATTATGGCCGACACGCCTCCCCATTCCGCTTACACGTGTTTCTTGAGGTTCGGATAACTCCTGGAGATTGTCGACGTGGTGCCGCATGGTTGGTCCAAGTAAGAGTACCAACAGTGTACATAAAACTGATGATCAGATTGTGCAGCGGGCCCGTGATTTTCGCGTGAAGAACGAATGGGCAACGAGTTCGAAATCAGGAGAGGAGCCGTTTTGGAATGAAACTCTTAATCATATGACCGGAAGGACCCTTTTCAAGTCGGTCGCGGCCCCTGGGCCCTACTCCCTACGCCTGCTTAGTCGGTACCAGTACCAAAACCCATGCGCAAATATCTCACCTACCCGTACGGCCCGTAAATGGGACCAGTCGGCAGTCATCAGGCTACGAGTCTACCGGCCCGGGCCCTAGTGGAATGGTTCAGAGTTCGAGGTCAGAAGAGCGCTGAGATTTGACGCCCGTCCCGGACGTTTTTTTTTCCCCTATTTCATCTGTATTTCACATTTTGTAAATCCGTTTCCATTTGAGATGAAAAAGATATCGTCGTTAATTACTATGAACATATTCAATAAGTAATTTATTTTTGTTTGAAATTTGGTAGGTTATAGACCGTCATATCTTACGGGTGAGGTGGACAGACTTTTCGGTTAAGCGGGCAAGCACCGAGGGTTTCCATTCCGCCAAATTCGTCCGAGGCACAATCCTGGCCTCATCCCTTATTACAGTATCTTTGCCTTCGCTTTCAAAGTGAGGATTGAACCCTGCTAGACTTTTTAAGAGCCAAACATTTTCACCTCATTGAGTCAATTGACATTCGGTAATAATATTTTTTTGAAAATATTGTTGATATCACTTACCTCACAATTTGTAAATGTGAGCTAAAACAAATAATATACTTTTTAAATCATTATATAAAGAAAAAAATATTTAATAAAGATGGAAGCACTCTTTAAAACCTCAAAACATCATATATTTTTAGTCTAACCCATAGGGTCAGCCGTCAAATCTAATCCATAATAAGAATGCTAACAAAATAAAATAAAATATCCCGATTCCCACGTCGTGTCAAATCGTCAATTCAAAAGCCAAAGGTTTTAAACATTTTTAAAAAAGTGACTAAATACCTGCAAGCTGCAAGTGGACTAAAATAATGACTAATAAACAAATTTTAGACGTTGAATGCAAAATTAGTATCAGTAATGTCACATTCAATACCTCAATAATGTAAAGCAGGTAATCAATAATGCTTTGCTTTTTATTTTACGGCTAAAATCATGAAAAACGTTATCTTTTTCTTTGACTAATAAAAGAAAAATTAGTATCCGACTCCGGAGGTCATTCTTTGCTTTTTTAGCGACTCCGGAGGTTTTACAGGTAGTTTCGATACAATTTAAATATACACCATCGCGATTCGCATACCTATCGCTTCTGAAAAAGTTAAACAGAGAATAGAAACTATAAATTTTAAATAAAGGTGGATATTCGGACAGTCATAGTTGATGATTTGTTTTTCAAATTCCGAATATTCTGCTAAAGGCTTGAAGTGGAAGTGGAACCCATTCGAAATCTGCCTAAATTAAATTAAACCGTGGGAAGTAGACATTTGGTAGGTATATGTTTAATGTTTACTTATTTATTATTCTTAAGAGAGAGAGAGGGGGCCAATAAATGAGCATGGAGCAATAATTGTGAAGGTACAATAACAGGACACCCTTATTTAAATTTTGGTAAAAAATAGTCAATAAAATAAGTACCAAATAAATTATATTCTAGAACTATCTAATCAAATGATATCATATAAATATAAACAAATATATTATTTGATTTTCAAGTAATGGTTCATCTTTAAAAAAATTGTATTTAAAATTTATTTAATTTAAATGTTTTAGAAAAATATTATTATACAAAATTTAAATATTTACGCCGAAAGGCATGCTATAAGTTAAAGAGCACTCTCGCCTCTAACATGCCATAGATAAATGGACGTTTGGAATTAGCGAGCAGACGATATTGATGCGAGACACTTTTGTGATCGTCCGCGTGTTATGAAGCCGTGTAAAAATCATGCGAGTCGTGGCGGATGCGTGTTTTGAATGCGTTGGAGGCCGTGTTTTGAACCCACGTGATTGTAACTTTGTATTTGTAAGGAAGACCGTGAGGATCCATCTCAATCTCCATCTTTATTGAGATTTTTGTTGGGTCTCAAAGCATAGACGAGAGGTAAGGAAATGGTGTGCAAGTACGAAGTGGTTTGTAAACTCCGTGTGTTTTTGTGGGTGTTATTTATTATACTAGCAATTGCAAATGAGTTGCAAGTTACGCCGGAGAGGGAATGAGATTTGTGTATACAATATAGTATGGGTACAAGGTGAAGGTGATTTGTGTTTGTATTGCATTACAAGTGGGGTTTGCGTATATATATGTACAACTCTTAACTTATTTAATGTTGGAGTTTACCAATGGATCCTAGATCGTGGTATTGTTTTGTGCGCATGATGGGGGAAGGAGTATTTCCATGCCTTGTCGCCGTGTGCCAATGATGTGTTGCAAAAAGTCTTTTCTCCTCCTCCTTGCGTGATTTTACGTTCTTGGTATATCTCATTCGTGCGTAGCGTTCAAACGTAAAAGCTGGTTGGATTTGTAGATCGTTGATGGCACGAACTCTTGACATTGCTGTGAATGTTAGTCCTTGACGGTCAACGTTTCCGATGTCTATTGTGGCCTTGTCAAGAGTTAGGCCCTGTGATTTGTGGATGGTAAGGCCCCAAGACATTTTTAGTGGGATTTGGCGACGATTTCCACGTGTGACAGGAGGTAGGGGCAAGTGTGTTGGGTTGAGTATGTCCCATGGGGGCCCTTGGTAGTGTTTGAAGTTGACAACAACAAAGGATGGCAAGTCTGGTGGTTGTGTTTCTGGGTTGTACACGATATCTGTCACTTGCCCGAGTGCACCATTAACCAATCCTGAGCTAACCCATAAGTTAGATGTCAACATGACCTCTTGTCTGTGCATAGGAAAACTACTGGGTCTAGTTGAGTGTCGTTGATGTCTGAGTCAGAGTTATGTTTGCTTTGTTCTGCGATGCTCATTGCAATTGGTACGTGCAAGGATTTTAGCATTTGTTTATTGTGCTTGTTTGCTAGGTCCTTTGTTGCAAATAGGTGCTTCTCAGTCATGAACATGGATTGCTCTGAGGTAGACATGCACGACTTGGTACGTGACATGAGAAGAGACCAATCCTTAACGGTTGCTTCTGCGTTTCTGATGTTGGTCAACATTTCTCTGAATTCAAGTTGTGTCGAGTTTAATCCTTGTTGCCTAAAGTTTGTGTCCAAGGTGATCACGGTATCAAAAGCATGCCAAAGGGAGCTTCCTACTTTGTTGCCTACATATAATGGTACATCGTTGACCGGAGGGAGCTGGCCTAAGTCTCCCACCAAAATCATTGAGCAGTTACCGAACGCGTGGTTACTATGTCGGGGGAATGCCTCACGAAGTCTTTTGTTGATGTTGTGTAACATTGTAGGACCTATAAAGCTCATTTCATCTATGAGTATGTAACGTATGGGACTCATATGCTCTTGGAAGATTCTTGGGCTTGGCCTTGAAGGTTTCATGTCGGATATGGGTATTCGGAGGGAAGAATGTATAGTAGATGATTTTATATTGAATGCAGCAATACCTGTTGGGGCTAGTACAAGGAGGGAAGATTTTAATTTGCCAGCCATATTTTCAAGCCCATTTCTTATGCATTGTATGAGGTATGATTTTCCTGTACCAGCGGTTCCCTGAATGATCATCTTCAATGGTGGGTGTTCCCCTTGTTGAGTTGCATGGGAAAGCACAATTGAGTAGGCAAGGTGTTGTTTTGATGATAGTCTGCAGAGCGTCTAAATGGGTAGGTGGAGTAACAACTGGTGGTGAATTTTCAGTGCGGGCAATGTCTATGAATTTAGGTGCACTTATTTGTAAGGCAGCAGGGATTGAATGAACCTTCCAATCGTGGTTAATGTCAAAGTCACGGAGGCCTATCATGTCTACATCATCAATTGTTGTATTGAGTGTTGGGTGCATGCGTGATATATGCTCCCATTCAAATAGTTGTGCATGCAGCGGATTAGATCCTTGCGAGTCATTGTCGTCGCTACTTGCCCCATTGCAGTTTCTTCTAGAGTAGTGGCTCTATTAACATGTAAAGGGGCGTAAGAGTTTTTCATTTTTCCCATTGGTTAGTTATTTCAGATGTGGAGATGCCAATGTCTGTTTGGATATGTCGAAAGGGTTTATAAAGCAGAAGCTCTGTCCAGCAGAAATCCTCATAGTGTATCGCATCTGGGGTGGGGACATCACTGTATCGGGGAATACGTGGACGACAACAGGGGTTCTTCTTTGTAGCCATTGAGTAACTTTCCTTTGGTTGTTGTAGGACCAGGAACGAGCAGCTTCAAAGAGGGAGGTGTTCTCTAATTGTGTAGGGCATTTTATGTATGCATCTATGAATGAAGGGAATTGGAATGTGTTTCCTAGAGTGCAGGAGGACACGTTTGAATACCTGCTTACCGACGGATAGGGTAATAAATGTTCGGCTACTGTTTGGAAAGGGGGAGTTTTTGTAACATGTGGCATGTTTCTTGTGCACCAATGTCCCGGTCGACAATAGTTTCAGAGAGGAATTTGTTGTAGGCCGTCTTTGCAGGGTGATCGACGCTAACTTCATTAGATATCCTTGTCAACATGTGATGGTAGCTTTCTGATTTCTTCTCTGCCTTGGCTGCATATTTTGCAATGTATTGTAAGACCGCATGTCGTGACACAACGGGCTGACAGTCGACATTGGCTCGCCATAGTGCTAGCATGTCTGAGTTGTGTATGTTGACCCGTGCATCATTGCGTGCAGGGGTGTACTTTTTTTTACCGGTTTCATCTAAGCCCAAGCTCGAATACTCTTGGAGTGGCCAAGGGGCTTTATATCTACATTGAAGTGTCCCATTTTTTTCTGCAAGCAGGTTGCCTCACTACATTTTGTGTGGCGTTGCACGCGGTTCAACAAGTTCTCATAGTCAGCTACTGGGTTGTTTGTAAGTATCCCGTATGTGTCTAACAAGCACGGGTCATCTTCCTGTGAACGATGTATCTGACGTTCTCCACTCTCAGGGCCCCTTGGATTCCATGCAGTTACTAATTGGTCGAAGTAAGTCTTCGCCGCATCAAGTTCACGGGGGTTGTCCCAGTTTAGGTCCTCCATGTTTGGTGCATTTGGAAGCCATATAAATCCGTGGATATGAGCCGAGCCTCGGTGTTGCCATTCGTACCTGTATTTTGCACAAAGAGGGTCCAGCTTGGTAAATGGGGTAGGCGGGGTATTGTATTAAAATCTAAGTGGTAGTGAGCTCACCTGTACCAGTAGTCAGTGCAATGCATTTTTTTAAGCACCTCCTCACAAAATATTGTAAATCTTTTTTCCATGTATGCAGAGACGATATGGGGGTGCATGTTCAAGTTCGCGTTTCTCCACTGCTGGCTAGTTGTTGAGGGTGGCGTCGGTGTTCCTGGCATTGCTTTGTGTAAATCTGGCCATTTAGTATCTGCTGCACTTAAAGTGAAGAAAAGTGTAGGGCTTTCTAGTTGGGTTATCATATCTGTGAGTTCATGTCTGCGCTTGCACCAAAATGATTTAGTTCCTCGCAAGTTGGACCCAAAGCGCATTAGTTGCTCTGCAATGTGGGCATCTGGGTAGTGTGCAAGTTGTTGGCGTAACATCGAAACTGTGGTAGGCAAGTTGTCACCTATATTTTTTTGTGAAAACAACAGATGTTGATTGGCTTCTGTGGCGCAACATAATGTTGAGAATGAAGTAACGAAAGCGCGGATGGCTTCCAAATCTGTTATCATGGTAACGTAGTAGGTGTAGTGCGTATTCATGCATGTGAACCCTCTTGATGCGTGCTTGGTGGAACAATGCAACCCCTGTAGGGAACAATGTTGGAAAAGCCATAGATAGCAAACCCTCAGTGTCGTATTCGCTGACCGCGGATGAACCAATGTGTGGCCACTCAATTGACTGTAGCGGAGTTTTTTTTCTGCCTTCGATGAAATTTGTTATTTGGTCAACTTCTGAAGTGGCTGGAGGGAGGGAGGACACAAAAGATGATGGTTGCCGCTCGTGGGTATTTGGTGGGGAACTTGGGCGAAGCTCTGCTTCTGGTTGTGCTTCAGCATTGTCGGCGATAGTTGAATTGAAGTGTGGTAGGGAAGTAGATATATCAGTACTGTGATGTGGTAGGGAATGCAATGCAGGTTGGTCTAGGACAACATCCTTGTAGTAAGGGTCATGAGCTATTTTGAATTGCAATGCAGCCAAAACACGAGATCTCTTCTGGCAAAGCGATCGTAAGCTTTATTTGTTGCTCCGATTCTTCGGATGATTAAGATGTCCAAGTCTTCGACGCGCCGAGGCAAGTGTTTAGTTATGGATGAAACTTCTTGGGGGAAGCATATGGTGTGGCCCCTATATTTGTATTGGCCACCTACAACGTGAGTCACTTGCAATATTGGGTTGACCCTTGCTATCAACATTTCCTCAACTTGTGTAAGTGAAGATAACACCTTAGGTTGCGGGCCTGGGTCCATGTTATTCCAACTTGAGAAGCGGCGATCATCCTTTTCAACAATGCATCTGTGACAGGTATGGGCACCTTTGTAAACCCTTGTACGTAGCCCAACATATAATTCATTACAACATGAACATGTGTTTGGAGGCGGGAGGTGATCTATTCTTTGGCGGAATTGGCGTTGTGTATCTTGGAGTGAATGCGTATTTGGTGTGTGATCTTCGAGTAGGTTGGCATGGTTGGCTATATAGACTGGCGCCTGTGTTCAGCTTTTGTCGTTTCATGCAAGCTATATGGCGACGATGCTCATTGAGGTTGTTTTTGTTGGCTGCATACCTCAACCGAGCCTTTGCATTTTTCTCAGTCCGTGTTAGGCCTGCAAAAAATGAGTTAAAAAGGTAACAGTAATTAGGTATAGAACGTAGTTAATGCAAGCAAAAAAGAAAAGTTCTTTTGTTTGATTGGAGTGAAGTGTAACAATGTATGTTGACAGTATTTGCATTGCTAGTATAAAGTGACTTTGATTGCACCCGAATATGTGTATTATAAAGACATATTAAGAACACAGAGTGGTATATAAATATAGGAAAACTTGAGCACAACATGCGTTAATATTAAAGGTTATATAACTTATGAATGCAAAAACCTATATGTGGAGTAGGTGGTATGGTAAGTATGTATTGGTAAGTTGCTCATATTGTGTGGGTACAGTATAATATGTTTTCTGAGGTAGTGTAGGATCTTTTCGATCAATACATAGTTAAGGTGTTGCGAGGAATGCATCTAGTGGGGATTCCTGCATGCTGGAAGTCATGTCCTTAACTGCAGCGACAACAGTGCACTGGGCTTTCTCTTCTGACTGTAGACCTCTAGCTTCGCGGATATTGTGAACATGTAGCGGTGGAACAGAATTGGCTTAACAACAGGCCAAAACTTGTCAGGTGTTGGTGCAAGAAGTTGTAGCTCTTGTGCTGATATACCCATGATTGATGTAGCAACCTCATCAAAAGCAGTTACCCATGTTGTTGATGTGCCATCCTCAATGATGAAGTGTAATGCATATTTGTAGTCGCAATGAGAGACGTCGTGCTTGCATTTTTGGCAATACCAAGAGGAGTTTGCAGTTAGATCAAGTTTTTTCTTGCATTGCTGGTTGTTAACAATTGATGTGCATGCTGGATAGCTAAAGGAGGACATATTAATGTGTATAATTGTTGCTGCGGTGGAGAAGGTGAGCGGTTTACCTAGCTGCGAGGAGGATTTCATGCCTGCGATATCGGTTTTCTCAATTTTTCCAATACTCACTGAAGGGTATGCAGTTGTAGAGGCGAGCGAAGTAAACCATGCACGCAGTGCATGAGCCTCAGTTATATCAGGATCTATGAAGATTTGTGTATTAGGGCCCGTGGCTAATGTTGTTCCTTTGAAAGTTGTAGTTTTTGCTCTCTTAATTACAAGAACTGGTCGGATTGATGTCTGTGTAGCACATAATTCACTCAGAAGTTTTCCCTCATTGTCACTAAAAGCGCCCCATAACGTTGCCTCAATACATAGTGCCGAGTTATCACTTAGTACGACTGTGCATTTGTGGTTGAAAGTACTATCACTTTTCCTGATAGTGGAGGGGGCGGTAATGGATAGTGCAATAGCTAGTAGGTCAATGGTGGATTTGGCGGGGGTGGAGTTGATTTCTGCTATTGTTTTGAAGCGGAAAAGATATTGCGGTATGTTTACGGACTGGTTTGTACTAAGCTTTACAGAGGAGTCCAAGTCTAGGATGATGTCCCAAGGAGTTGTGGAGTTGTTGTAATCTTTTTTTGCAGTCCGCAAGGTGCCTCCTTTGATTGTGTATGTTTTACCTAGTTGTATTTGGTTGTAGTAAGAAGTTGCAGCTAGGTCAAAAGAAGTCACCACTATATCTGAGTTGCTTTTGTCGATAATGTCGAAGCTGAAAACCTGCCCTGTGCGTTTTTCCGTGTTGTAGTTGTTTAGGTTGCCTTTTTGATGACCCTGCCTTCAATAGTCCAAACGCTTTGGTAAGGATTTAACGATTTAATTGGCGTGAGTTGCATGCAGTGTTCAGGACGGCCTTCACGAGTAGCGGTGCCAAAGTATCTGTGCGGGATGTTGGCATGTGTACGACCAGTTGGGGAGGAACAACGTTGGGGGCAATGGAGTCTGCGATGCTGGTGGTTCCTAAACAATAAAATAAAATGGAAATGAATTAGCAAATGGGGTAATGTTAAGTACGAGGGAGCATGCGCTAAACCATAAAGTGGGGAAACCAAGTTATGGCCCACGTAAAGTGTTTTTTTAGAGAATAAGCACGTAAAGATATGTACAGTGGGGAAGATGTTTATATAACACAACAGTTTCTATGCTCATTCTTTAAGTAAAGTACGAAACATATGTACAGCAACTCTATTGTATATATCGTGATTGGAATTATACAAAACTTTTGACGACGGTTTCAAAATGGAACATGTACACCATATTTATGCAAGTATAGGTTTATCAAGTTAGACCTTCAAAAAGAGGTTACTGTGGGGTAGGATGAAAGAGGTGGGCATATGTATGAGCAGTGCAAAGTCGTAGTAGGGGTGAGGTAGGGACTTAAATTAAAGGGATGCAAGATAAGCTTTGAATGCAGCTCTAATGGAGTGTTCCTCGCCGCCAGAGTAGTACTGGTCGTAGCTGAGCGAACGAAGGAAAGTGTACAATGCGTCAAGCCTAAGGTACGTTGCATCTACCTTGTGCATCATGTCTAAGACAGTGGTTAAATCACTATCGAGAATCATTGCTGATGGGATGAGGGACTCTGATATTCTACCAGAAATGGTTGAGCATGTAGCTGCAACAGAAGTAGCCAAAGTATGGACAGAAGTCGCAAGCGGTGGCTGGACACTTTGTATTGAGCTTTCGTTGGTGGTTGCTTGGGTTGCATATGACTGAGGTGTCCCATTTGAAGCGACCAGTTCAATAGGAGGGCTCCCGACAATGGCACCAGAGGTATCATCAGATATTGTGATAATGGATGGGCTTCCACTTGGAGTGGCCATAATACCTGGAAAAAGCAACCAACTTTGTTAGTATAAATTTAGCTTCTACTGACAAGTACAGAAATATATATACATATATATGACACGGATTATGGTTAGGACAAAGACAGAACCATGATATTTAGTGAATGTCATGCAATTGAGTTAGAGAAGTGCTGAAGAATTCTAAACATTGCAAAAAACATTGGCTCGCTGAAACTGAAATTGCAACTACATCCATAAATCATATATCATATATTTCATCCATAATTCTCTGTATGCAACTATGGAAATGTCAGACATGCTCATTGTAGTTTTCAGCAGAGCTTACATAAAGATTATCACTAACAGATTAAGAGCCTTTGAACTATCAGCAGCAAAACATATTCCAATACAATTACTCTACCCGAGATGATTAAACAGCTGCTGTCCACTTACAGTGAAACTATTTCATGATTATTATGTGCTTATTTATAGTATGTATCCATAGTACATTTCTTAAGAAAACATGCTAATCCCAATCATGGGAGCATCTAATTCTATTACACAGAATTGGAGGCCCCAACAATTACCAAAAACAATAAAAAAACTGAAACAAAAAAATTAAATAGGTTCAATTCCATGCAATAATTGTTCGACTAAACAGTATAATCACATAGATGGCCAGCTAAAGTGGCTTTTCCATACACAAGATTCGCTATGATGTCGTTCCTCTGTATTGCCCTCCAGCCATCATTCAACTAAGTTTCATTTGATGCTATCCTCGGTAGCGTTCCCAGGCATATATTGATTATTTAGAAAATGTCCTCTTAACCCGACTCAGTATTTCACAAAAGATGAAAACTTGTCATTTATGGATGTGATTTTAATTTTTACCTATGGTGCCAGGCCAACCAAAGGACAATTATCCAAGCGTATAATACTCATCACAAAGCATAATTTCGTCATGGTTTGAGACATAGAAGGCAGAATTTTATAAAAATGTTATACAAAAGACCCCTTGTAAGTTTTCTACATTTTCCACTTATGCTGCTTTGAGATATCTGAGATTCGGAAAAAATAGGCATCTCATCCCTCCAGTCCTACTCCTGGGTGAAAAATTGGCATTTCATAAAATTCATACAAGCTTAGGGAGACAAATATTTAGCACGACGCATTGAAAGGGATCTAACTCTCCCTACAAGTTCCAGATTGCTACAAAATATTTTCAACGTGATTATAAGTTGCTTTTCCTTGTGTAATACAAAATAGGACACGTTGACCCAGCACAATGCAAGGTGCAGAAACAGAATTTCAGATGTATGACATCTGTGTAAGGCAAATGTGCGTGCACTGTGAACAATAGCAAGAATAGAAAGAAATAACAGGTACTGAGCAATAAAATTTGAGAAGAATGTAAGCAGGAGAAACATAAAAGGAAGATGAAACTTCTGCTTGGCTTCCTATTGCTTATTACGCTAAAAAAGTGTTAAATACCCTGTGGTTTGATAGTATTGAAACAAGCTAAAGTTTGTTTACATTTTATCAGCTAATAGCACCCACAACCGAGTTTGATGAAACTCCTCCTTGGTTTTCTATTGCTTATTACGCTCAAAAAGTGTTAAGTAACTGTAGTTTGGTTAGTATTAAAACAAGCTAAAGTGTCTTTACATTTTATCGACAGTAAATACAGAGAAAGAAAGAAATGCTGCTAAAAACTGATCCGGAAGAAGTTGGCATAGCAACAAAACAATACTTTGCAAACCTGTTATATCTCTGAACTGTGGCGTATATGAGGTGAGAGGGTGTTGCAAGCGCTGGCAATAACAATCAAGCGGAGATGGTGCAGGATGTAAATTTAAAAAAGCAGGGGTGTATTTATAGAGAGAGATAGTTTAAGCAGCCTGTAAGAGGAGGACAACAGGTAGACAACAATGACCGACTCTGTAAGAAATGCAATTACTCCTCTAAATATCGCACCAGCACACTGTTTCTAACATCAGCTTTGCACTGTTACAGAATTGCACGTATATTTTATTGACAAGCTTTTATTCGCACGATGCATACACAGTGTGCAGTTTCCAACGGAGTTATGGCGAAGCGGTGGACACGGCGACAGGAACTGATAAAAAGCGTCATGTAGCATGCAATTATTTTTCTATCTTTTTCCTCCCGCCCACTACGCAGTCTGTTCGGTTTGCTTCTGAGCGGGCCATATTAGCAAAGGCAGTACCTTATTCATACCTTCAATAATGTCTTACACTGTTGCGGCCACACGTCGGGTATTCTGCCTACTTAACACATTTTGTCTTACAACTTGTTATTTCAAATTCACTAGTTGCTCGACCTCCAACCCAGTCATTGATCGATGATATCCTGTAAGAGCAAAGTGGGTAGCCGGAAAGGTTAGGCCGGAAAATGTTGCCGGAATTTGACACTTTCCAGCAAAGCCTACTTCAAAGTAAATGCCTCCGTGAATTACATGTGAGATTGGAGAGATCGTTGAGTATAAACAAGGAGGGTGTTTCACTGATTGCATTCAAGACTACGCATTAATTAGTAGCATGCATCCCTTTACAAAAAAAGTCTTTCTCTAAATGCCAACTTTTTTTTCTCACTTTTAGAAATCCTTTGATAGGAGATGAAGATTTTTACTGTTTACTTTTGTGTGTAATATCAATTTGGTCAGTGTAATTGTTGACTCGTGTAAATATGGATTTGTGTGGTTATTGGGTCATGGTGGGGTTTGGGTGTAGCTTATATTATTTGGTACTAAATTATAGAGTCAATTCAGATCCTTGGAGGCATATTGTTTGACATAAATTGTTCTTTAGCTAGATTGAGTCAAATAGTCCAACCTTGTGTTTTCGGTAGGCTATTTAATTTTAATTTCCTTCATTGTTTTTGGCTTTGATATGTTCCATATCCCGGAGTTTGTAGGAATGTGTTTTAGGTGAGTATTTGAAACTTATTTGATGGATTAAACTCAGTTGTTTTAGGTAGAGGAGTAGCCCATCTGAAGCTATGGATTGATGGTAATTGCATAATAACAAAAAAATTGGAATTGGATCTTTGGAATGAATATTTTCAGCTCAAAGTAACATTTGGAGTTAAAAAATATTTAGTCGGCGAGTTGGCTTCAAGTGTGTTCTTGGTTTTCTTGTGAGGAATAAAGATAGAGACCATGAAAGCCTTATTGAGAATGACTTCTTTTGTACCCACATGGTATTTGGGGTAATGCTTATGTCACCAGGATTGCACGACCTTTGATTATTGGTGTTAAACCGATTCTTGGATAAATTCTCGAACAACGAGACCTTTGTATTTGGGCAAGCTGGAATGCTTCGATGAGACCCCGTGTGTGGAATGGGGTCACTTGCACTCGGGAAGGTCGTGATGTCGAGATGAGTATCCCCAAGAGCCATCCGGTGGGCATCGTCACGTCTATGCTCGAACTCTTGTTTACCTATGTCGTCTCAATCTCAAACACAACCGCCTCAATGGGAGCTTGCCTCTTGACCTTTTCAATTGCACGGTCTTCGAGTTTGCTTCTCAATGGGAGTTTTCTTTCCGACCCCTTGTTTGCAAATAATTTCTATGTTGGTGCGAGTTATGTTGGTAGTGTTGCTAAGAGCGGTCGGTGGTTTCTGCGGGGTTTTGTTCTAAACAACATAGCCATCGCCTCCTCCTCAAGTAAGCGATAGGTTAATGACTGCATGACAACGTATCTTTTGATTTAATTGTTTTTGTGGTTTTCTTGTCAAATCTTTGATTGTGGGGAAATAATCAAGAAAACATGTAATACCCATTCATGTGTTTTCACCTTTATCATTGCTCGCCTTGATCCACTACTTGGATGCATTCCTTGAGAATGTATAGTGTGGCTAAACATTGACATTTGTTGATTGTGTTGTAGGTTTTCTTCCTTAGGTGGATATTTGTGAAATGGAACTATTTGTGTACATCTAACGATGGGCGATCTTTAGGGTTGCGTTGAACAAAAAATTCTTAGTCGGGAAATTAAGTATACAATGTTAATTTAAATCTATTTAAGATATGCGTTAGGCCTAGGCTTGCTAAATGTTTTAAATCTTAATCTAACAAGAAAAATGGTTGGAGGACATTTGTGACCTTCAATTTCTTTTGCCAAATTTGGAGGTTTTGAGAGATATTAAGTATTGGATATCTTGTAAATTATTAGTAATCAAGGGTGTGGTTTGTGCAACATTGAGGGCATAGGATAAAGTTGGTATTAAGTTCAAAGGGGTTGAAGCTGATATAAATTTCAACCTCATTGACTATGAAGACGGTAATCATCTTTTTATTTTGAAAATTGAAGTAGGAATCATCTTTTTATTTTGAAAATCGATGATATTTGTTATTCCAACTGTGTTTTAATGTATATATCATTGTAGTCACCCATGATTTCTACAGATGGGCCATCTTTTAAAGGAACAATTTGTACACATTTTGAGCTGCCAAAGTGTTGGTTTCTCTAGAGGAAGTTCAAAGTTCGAAGTGTTACTTTGCAAAAATGTGGCAAATGGGAAGCCAGGATGGGACAGTTGAAAAAATTAAGGCATCTTTTAGTTCTTAAATTGTTTTATTAGATCTTTCAATGACTGAAGTTCCTTTCAGACATTACTTTACATATTTAGGTCTCTCCATTTCCATACAGTAATGGGTTCTGGTTTTCATTTCAAAGATTCATTATAATGGCTATCTGACTCAGAAACAAATTCCTCCAGTGATTAATTAGTGCAGGGTTATTTACATGGATTTAAATCTCTGTTGGCATAAGTGATCAGTATAGTAACTTTAAAATGTTTTTTCCAAGTTTTTGGTTTCCTCGAGCTTGGTCATTAGGATTTCCACCTCATTTACCCGTAGATGCAATTTTTTCTCAATGACCTTTTTGTCCTCCTGTAGTTGACCAACAAACAAAGAAAAACTTATTTCACGAACTATTTTAAACTAAACTCTTTCATTTGTTTTAATTAACATAGTCTTTTGATTGTAAAAAGGCATTGTTTTTCCGTAATATGACCACTTTATTTGCTTACTGTCATCTAGATTCCGAAGTTTACACAAGTGTAGGGTGTAAAACTAGATACACTTCTTTCTATTTTTGAATTTGGTTTTTGATATGGCTATTATTTCTTTTCGATGCTTTATGTTGTTGTAGACACCTGAAATATGCTTACACTTAGCATTTCCTCCCATTCAACCGATTAACGACATTTCGTTAATTGCCCATTCTTCGCCCCACTCTCGGATTCCCATTTACGACACCTTCTCAGTCGTATTCCTCCTATAATCAGCTTATTTGGCTAATATCTCTCTTATTAGCTAAACATTCCTCCTTTCAACCATTTAGAACCTCCCTAGTTCTCTCTAGACCACTTTTATTGGCTTTGTAGGCTATCTATCAGTCACAATTGATTATCCAGACCCCTCCTAACTCTCAATGAGTCTCTAATCACTTGCTAATCAAGTTTAACTAGCCTAAATCCTAGTTAACTAGCCTAAACCAAGCTTATCTAAGCCTAAAGCATGTTTATCCTAATCTAATCTAAAAGTTCTTTTTGAGCTTTAGTCCCACATGCACCCAAATTCCAAACTCTCCCAAGTGAAAAACTATAAATAGAAGGGTCACCCCTCCCTCTCAACTTGACACCTTGTTTTCATAACAAAAATCTCTCATATTTGGAGATCTTGGCATTAGAAATCATTTGTGATAGCTTTAAGCTATAAAACATTTGGATCTTGGCCATACTCCATTGTTAAGAGCTCCCCATCTTGCATCCATCCATTCCAAATATAGTTAGTAAGGGAAGATCTAAAGCTTGGCCATGTAGCCAACTTGGAGAGATCTCTTCACTATGTTTGAGAGTAAACAATACATAATTTGATTGCTTAGAATCTAACTAGGTTCACTTTCATTAAGCTTTCATGGAGTAGAGAGTAGTATATATGCTAGGGTTTGAATGTTAGTTTCAAATTTATATATGCATAGATAGTTTCTTGTTTAGCTCTAATCTTATGGTGCATGGTTGAGTTTAGTCAAGCTTGAGGTTCTTTAACCTCATCCCATAGCTTTGTAAACCTTTCCATTGCATACATTTGGCACACCCGGTGGGACACTTTGTCCATCCTCCATTAATGGAGTCACTTTGAAGCTTTTCATTTTAGTTTCTAATTGTTTCTTAGTTTCAACTTTTCTAGGATAGTTTCAAGCTTTTTAGATTAGTTTTTCAAAGTTTTTTTAGATTAGTTCAAGTTTTTGATTTCACTAATCTTTTTGTATTAATGGCTAAATATCAGGTTTCTTAACTAGTTTAGCTAGGATTGTCTTGCCTTTGTGCTCTTTGTAGGATCAAAGGAGGTAAAGTGCTGCCAAAATTGAACCAAATTGATGAAATTTTGATGTTTTTGAGATTTTTTTAAAAATCTCGTGTTTTTTTAAAGAACCTCACGAGGAAAGGCGCGCATACACCTTTCTACCAAAGATAAGCACCATTGATGTCATTTTTGTGACAGAGGTGCGCAGTATCAAAAACCACGCATAGGTGCCTAAAACCACGTGCAGGCACCTTAAACCGGGTGCACACGCCCAAAACATGGCGCACACACCTTAAAATTGTCATTTTTTTACAGAGGCGTGCAGGTACCCAAAACCACGCGTAGGCACCTTAAACCGGGCAAACACGCCCAAACCATGGCACACACACCTTTAAAACTATCATTTTTTTAGCAGAGGCACGTAAGCACCTTTTCTCTAGCGCAGGCACACAAATCCTAGCGCTGACACAAATCCTAGCGCAGGCATCATTACTAATCTTCCGGAGGCCATTAATTTTGCTCCCGAGCTTGAAATGACTCCTGTTTTTGTTGCGTTGGAAAGGTATTGAAGTGAAATACATAATGGAATCATAAAATTAGGATTTTGAGTTATAGAAAATTTATGGTTTACATTATTAGGTAACTAGTCATTTTCTAACGTATCTTAAAATTTGAAAAAATGTTTTCTTTGCTATTCTAACACTTTGAAATATTTTGTGACACTAATCGAGTTGTTTACAGGGTTTTTTTGGTCTTATTTTTGACTAACTTAGTTAAGTGTTTCATTTCTTAATTGATAGAGGTTTTTCAAAGTGCGTATGCTCTTCCCTCACACCTTCTAGGTGATCTTGGGAACCAAAAACACTTTTAAAACCCTCTTATTGCTTTAAAAACACTTACTTTACGCTTCCTAATGGATGAACATTTAAAAATGGTTAAAACGAACTCTATCTTTTGCAAGGCACACTTACAAGTTTTTTTTTCCATAAAATGTATTTTATTGAAGTTTTTGCGTTGTGTATGCTCTTCCTTCGCACCTTTTGGTGATCTTAGGAATCAAAAGCAACACACAAACTCTCTTTTGATATCATGATATTTTGTGGAAAACTACTAACTCTTTACGTACATGACCTAACGCTTGTTAAAGAAAGGAGTCAAAATGAGACAAAACAAAACCTTTTAATATGTGTTTTCATATAGGTTGCCAAACGGTGTGCTACTTAAAACCACATTAAGCTTAAGCAAGATAAAAAAACACACCACTTTCATCACACTGTATTGCAAGTTTCAGAAAATGGTACGTCCTTATCCGCTTAACTAGAACATAACCCCTTTGGCATAACGCCTTAAGCTACAACAATGGGGGTGGTTCCAGGAACCCTAAAGTAATCCACCGTTGAGTAACCTCGTGGATGAAACAAGAAGCGCTCTGCTTACCCACTTGACTAGTTTTTCATTGTGAGTTAGCGTTACCGGTTGTCCATGTATGACAACCTAGTGAGAGTACACATGGATGCATTTATTGCCCACTGTGCTTGAAGGGGGTAAAGTAAAGCCGAGATACTCCCAAATTTAGTCATTACAACTTTTTGGGTAAATCGAGCTCGCTTAAGACAACTTTGTAACACCTAGTTGAGAGATCTTATTAAGGAAGCCATTCCATCAAGGAGCCCACTTTACTAGTCCATTATCGTGTCTTGGCCATCACGAAGTGATAACTTGTTTGGATTCAGAACCTTATTTTTTGAACACGGTAATGAATCCATTTAAGTTAGATCTAAGTGTGTCTCATCACGAAATTAAACGACGTATCACTTAGCTTGGTTTCTTTCTCACCTTCGACAAGGTGAAACTCTGCCCAAGTGGCGCTTAGTTTATTTTCATCTTTTGATCTACACCTTTGCGTTCTTGTTTCCCATTTGGGACAAGAGGAGGCATCTTTCGAGTGTTGTCATAGATAGTGTTCACCACTTTTTTGTTCGTTTACACTCATCCATGTTTGCGGTTGAGTTGTTAAATGTCTAAAGTGTGTGGATGCGTCCTTATATCTTTGATGGCCACTTGATCTTGATTTCAAGATCATCATCATAGTTAGGATTGATTCATCATTTGATCTCCCTTTGACGTGTTACCTTGTTTACATTGTCTCAACACAATTAAGATACTTATGTCGCGTTTCTCATAAACGTAATCTAAGTGTAACACTCCAAAATTACTAGAATTGGAAAATGAGGATATATATTTTTAAACATACATAAAAATATATTACACAATACGTAATCGTCCGATTTATTTAATCAAATTCTTTAAATTAAATTTGTTCTTTTGATCTATCTGATAACATCCGTGTAAGCCATGTGCGGCTGAGAAGGGTGTATCTAGATCTCCACGATCTCCCTTTGCCACTACTTTGAGTGTCAATGCTTACTAGCATTTTGGCTCAACCTTTTTCAAGTCATGGGAACCATGTGAAAGTCCTTGGGTCTACCACAAAGCTAGTTTTCTGACTTCGTATTCGGTATCCGACCATTGCCTACCTCATGTTCACTGTTCAACTTCCCATGATCAAGTTACTGGAAATTTTAATTTAATTGGAGGACTAGGTGATCAGACAATGCACAACCATCAATGCATTACTTTGGCCAAAGTTTTCCACAGTCATGCAGGTTACGGCTAAACTCAAGACAACACACTAGTCTTATGAGTTTAAGTCTTCCGCCACCTCACAACTATCCCTTTCACAGTTATCTAGATCTTATAGTTTGTATTTACTTTATTTCTAATTTAACCTATCTTGCAAGAGTTTATATCGAGATAAATGTCAAAGGCCAACTAGGATCATCATGAGATAAGTACATTCGTTACCTGAAATGTATCTATTTCAACATTTCGCATGTACTTATCCCTTAATATGCCTAATGGATCTTTTCATCTATTTATCTTCCCATTTAGTTTCTCTTTTCTTGATGCTTGGTTTTTAAACCTTAAATTACCTTTTACTACGATACTCTTCCATTCTCTATACAACAAGATTTGATCTTATCATATTAATACCAAGTTTACCGAAAGGCCGAATTAAATATATATTAATACGTATATATTTAATTATTCCTTCGATTAGCTACGCCACTAAATAGCTTATTTAATTTAGAAATTAAAGACAATTGATTGTTACAATAATTACCCAACTATCGGCTTCATACATACAAATATCAAATAAATAAATTTAACAAATAAAATAAATTTAACAATTTATGATAAATAAGATTTCTTACTTCTAGTATTTATCATTTACTCATATTGAGATATTATTACATACAAGGTAATCATCTCTTTATTAAAATAATAAATGACATATGCCGTTAAGGTGAAATATATAATTATTATAGTAACTCTCACATAATGAGGTTTGAATATTAACAATGGGTCCAAGATCCCAATAAATTTAGTCAAAATTCTGGGATATCATCCTTCTACAAATTGAAATCCAAGTATCTCATTTAGATCCATGCTACGATAAAACTTCACAAGACATGAGTTTCCACATATCCGAACGTGACGGCTAATTGTCCTACAAGACTAGAGTAGTGGTATGTTGTCAATTCAAAATGAACTGACATGAATATTGCCTCCATTTTCTAATGCAATTATTTAATAAAATATGAAACAATATACATGTTATTTTATCAACAAATGTATGGTAATATAGCGGAGAATGTATTATTACATGTTTTTCATCAAGATACAACTATGAATGTACACAAATAGAACAACCAATTTCTATTTCAGCAATCATGTTTCACTCTAATCACAAGGATCAAGACATAATCAAACCATAATCATTCAACATCCGAATTGATTAAACCACAAGAAAATCATGCTTCACATGGTACAGATTCAACTATTATTTTTCTTACCTTCCAATCAACAAACAACTTAACAAAAGCTATCTCAAAATCATCATTTCCAAATACTAATTAGACATATTCCCTCCGTAATGAGCAGCTCTATAAAACGCATAATAACGTTATTTCGAACAATCAAAATACATACATACATACATACATACATACATACATACATACATACATACATATACATACATACATACATACATACATACATATATATATATATATATACATATATATATATATATATATATTTATAGGAATCCAACTAAACAGTGTAAAAACACCTCTATTAAATCATTTTAACATGTTCTTTCAAGTAACCAACAGATCAACAAAACAAATTAACCCACATACCACATGATGATAATTTTGAAGTCTATTTGCATAGAATAACAACAATAAGTTTCTAACACTTCCAGTAATGAAATCCTTTAAGAAAAACTAAGTCATCTTACATAGACTGTTAACACTAATTTATTTTTCAATCAGGTAATAAAATTATACCTACAGGCAAATCAGCTTGTACATATCCAAATCAGTTCATTTGAGCATTACTTTCTTTTCTGTTTAGAAATTATTAGAATCCGGAAGCAAATATATTAGGAAAAATGATGAAATACCTAGTAAAAACATTTTTCACACTACCTAGAAATTGCTTTGCTCATACAAATAAATTATTGTTTGACTGTAATAAAACCCAGAGGTAGAAATCAATTTGGGTTTCCAGAAATAAAATTTAAAAAGAAAAGAAAATAAAATAAAATTGATTAGGAACACCCATCTGCATTTTTTCTAGGTTTAGCTAAAACCACACAAAGGAAACTTAAGAGAATACAGAATCCATCAATTTCCTTTTTAGATTTCATTTCCAAGCAATTAAATCAAAATTTGTCCACAAATTCATTTAATTGCCATTTAAAATAGAATGTGTATTTCCTCATTATTTACAAATAATGCTATAAAGAAGGGAGAAGATATTCATGCTTGAAGTAAACCCAGAATCGCAACCTTCTACTCTTCCCACTCCAACAAGTTGAATCCTTCTTTCCTCCAAAACTCACACAAGTATTCCAGAAGAGAAGAATGAAAACAGACAAAGGAGAAATAAAAGAAAATATAATGAAGAAACTATACTATAATGGAGAATTTTCGGGCTTCCCAATGTTGCTTCATGCATTAATGCATGCCACATACTTGGTGTCAGATGAAGGTGTGTCCCTTTCAAAACTCTCGATTTTAAATATTAAATATTATTATTATTATTCTTTTTAACTTTTGATTTACATGCCAAATCCTTTTAGGATTTAAATATATAATTTCATAAATTAATAATGCATTTTTTTAAATTGATACGTAACTTTAATGGTAAAATTAATCATCATAATATAAGTCCACATATTGCCAACAATATGTTATCGTAATAATTATTTGAATTCCCATGTTCCATATAAAACATTCAAACAAATGAAAATCACCAAGTCCATAAATAATAATTCGAATATTCTCATAAAGTTGGTTTGATATAGCATTGTCAAATAAAACAAAGGCAGTATTCATCACGGTCATTACAAAAGTCGAACAAAACAAAAGACGACCAAACCGATTAAAATAAAGTAACTGGAATATAAATAATTGAAAGATTCACTATCATTTATGAACTGTTTTACCTATGATTAAGGCCTAATCATATTTTAGGAAGGATCATCAAGGTGGGTGCGGGGTTATTCGTTCCACAATGTCATGCTCCGCAGTAGAAGCAGTGGGTCATGATACGAGGAATCAAATGAATTTTACACCCAATGATGATCTCGTCTAATCCTGTTTAGACTTAACCATAGTTAATTTAACTTACAAGAAATTTTGGGATGTTACACTAAGTGTCTGCATTATGGCATTACATTGCCCACATTTTAGCACATCCTTAGTATACTTTGACTTAGTTTTACTTCAAACATTGTCCAAAATCTTGAAGAGTGTCACTTACTTTGTTTGTGTCATTTTGATACCACTTTGACACTAATATCTTGCTTCTCCACGAAGCTTGATAGATGTGTCCAATTGGTGTGGTTACGTGGCTTACATTTGTAAACCTCACCCTTTAACATTTTGACCTTGTTGGTTGTTAAACTTGTCGTGGTATCCTTTGATTGGGAGTCATATCTACCCTTTGTTAATATTTATGCCTTGTTCATTTCGAGCTTGACGTAAATATTGACATTGTGTTGATCATCTTTGCATCGAACTATCATTTTGCACACACATTTTTAGGGAGTATTTCCTTATTGATTGGCTTTGTGTTTCACGTTTTCATGATTGTTCCTTGTGGTTATTCATCTAGAAAACTTATTTTCTAGGAAAATCCTTTTTGATCTCGTTGAGATTGCGTCATAACGATGTCTATTTCCTTAGACCTTCTT
This sequence comes from Taxus wallichiana var. yunnanensis, assembly GCA_018340775.1. NCBI lineage: Eukaryota > Viridiplantae > Streptophyta > Pinopsida > Cupressales > Taxaceae > Taxus > Taxus wallichiana. The sequence continues at coordinate 640,477,265 of CM031241.1, read as the reverse complement.
TGAAAAATCATGCACGCATCTCCATACCTATGAAATGTCTAGTTGGTTTCCATTATGCTTCCTAAATCGACATGTCACTTCCTTCCCTTTGAAGGAGTTCAATCACACTATCTAGAGATAGAAATTTGTACCTAAACAATGCCAACAATAACTGATATCGATTATAAATGCGGTTCCCCATACTTACAAAAATACTGAACCTAGGTTTAGGAATTCAAATCAAAAGATTCCCACTACAACTAAACCTCGTTTGGTTCTTCGTGCTAGAGGGCCCATTCGGGTATCCTGTCCCCCACCTTCAGCTCATAGTTGGTGGTATGGTTTGGATGCCTCTGATCCAAATTATTATTTAGGTTCCCCCACTCTTCTTCCGATTCAAATCCAAACTACCATTCGGATTCCCACTCTTCTTCTAAAGATTCGATCCCAACTATTATTCGGATACCCCTAGATCACATCTTGAATCACGGTCCTCCCTTCCTTTGCAGGACCTTCATTCCCAATCACCTCAATGATGTCTTCCTCCTTTGAAGACTCGTGTGACTCCAAGTTCCATCGATCGAACATCTAATTTAGTTTTTGAGTCACGGTCCTCCCTTTCTTGCAGGACCTCCTTCATCAGTCGTCTCGATGACCCCTTCATCCGTCGAAGAGTTCCACAACTCGGATTCCCTCTAGTCAATCATCTAATTCGACTCCTACATCGCAACTTAACAGATGGCTATGTGATCCTACTTTCCAACCTACATTACGTCGTCTTCTAGAAAAATGACCTAGGTCCAAATCCAAATCATCCATTGATGAGATGCTTGCCACCAAATATACGTCATCTCTTGAGTCGTCTTTTGCTATCAAACCGACTTCAATCCCTCTTCAGCCCTTGAGCCCTTTCAACCATATCATACCATTTCCTCATCCATCTTCTAAAGATCAATGTTTGCTGACCATGTCAAACCATTAAAAAGAAGCCATGTGCTAAGATATCTTTTCGAAGCACTATCAAAACTCTTCACGAGAGTGATAAGGTCAAGCCTTCCCCTTGTCTACATCATCGGACATCTTCATCTTCTTCTGTCAATCAATCTTCCCCTCGTTTCAAACTCTGCTTCTTCTATTCAACCTCCTATGGTCAAAGAACAACAACCTCTACTGATTGATTTCTCTCAGGATGAAGGAACAATCGACTACACAAAGATATCCCTTTAGAGGATTGCAAACAAGGGTTCTTTCTTGAACTTGATACGCTCACGTATTGGGAAAAGAAGTTGATTCCTTTTATCAGAACATAAAGGAAGAGCCTAAGGTCATGGAACTTGATTCTTCTTCTATTATTCCATCTTCACCTTCCTCTGATCATGATGAGATGTCGGGATCTAGCATTGATCCATGGCCTATCTTCTCATTGCCAAATCATTCCTTATCTATAATCATTCCTCAATTGAAATCTCACCATGGCTCACCTCCGAGTAGCCTAATTTATTCCATCTTAGGGCCATATTCTCGCGGCCCATCGTTACCTTCTATTCTTGGGCCACGTCCTAGTATCCCTTCATCCTCTTCTATCTATGGGACACCTCTGAGTAGTCCCTCCTCATCTATACTTGGGTCACCCCTAGTATTCCCTCGATATCATCTTCTATTCTTGGGCCATGTCCTCATAGCCCAATTTCTTCCCTCTTGGGGCCACATCCTAGTAGCCCTTCCTCATCTTCTAGCCATGGCTCACCTCCGAGTAGCCTAATTTCTTCCATCTTAGGGCCATATTATGGCAGCCCTTCGTCATCTTCTATTAGTGGCTCACCTCTTGGTAGCCCATCCTCTTCAATTCTTGGACCGTATCCTATTCGTCCATCACATAATCCTTCTACCAATGACTAGGGAAATCCCACCATCATTTCTCTCATTCCTATCATCAATCATAAACGTTCACTTTCCTCTCCCACTTCTCGGGATCAAACAAGTCATGCATCAGCTTATAAGAAACCCAAATAGTTTCTTAATCAAGCTCAAATCAAAACTGCAAAGAGCTCTATAGCTCTAACAAATCAAATGATCTTAAGGTTAAAAATCAAACATAATTCAAGAACGCACATCAATGTAACCATCAAGTATGGCACAAAGTGCATAAACCTCTAGATGGGGAATTAAATCTCCCACATATGAAATCCATGTTTCAGGATAAATCATAGTCATTTGTTGAGTATGAGCTCACCTCAATCATCGAGATCGGGGATAACATGACTCTTGATAAACAAACACGCCTAGTCTCCCTTATCAAGGAAGTCACAAACATTGTTGTTGGATCTTATCATGCAAAATGACTTTGTTGGTCCCACCTTTCCAAAAACTATTGAAAATCTAAAAATCAAAAGACAAATGCAAAAATACAATTTTTTTAGAAAACACCGACACAAATCAAAGGTACACAATCAAACATTGCAATTAGGTATTGTGTACACATGGATGTTTCTTTCTTCCCTTCCTTACTAATCTTCTACAAGTCTTCCAACCATTTTCATCCCTTCGGTGATATTTTGGTTAACCTATTCACATGCATTTTGCAAAATTTATCTCTATGGTATCCTTTTGACCTTGGTCTTTTATCACCTTGGTAAATTAAAGAACGAATGACCTCTTAGAGATCCTATCACAATCAACATCTAATAAACTTATTGTGAAGAAATTTTGGACATATTTTTTGACACTAGCCAATTTCATCATCACAATCACTTCCACCTCCTCTCATCAAGCCATCAGTGGTTCTTAACCCCTTGTCAAACAAGAGAGCTAAAATAAGTTTTCAGAAAGCAAAAGAATCAAAATCAATCAATCAAAATCTAAAAGCTAAAATCAAATGCAAATTGATATATAACTCTCTCTTGAGGTATTTCCAATAATCTCTATTGGGGCTATGGACACTTGACTGGCAATAGAGCAATGTTGTGATTAGAATCAAATACATCTCTGTCGGGGCTATGGACATTTGGCTAGCAGCAGAGCAATGTATGGCTATCCTTCCACCCTTCATTCACAAATCACCTATCACCTATCAAAATAAATCATTCCTACACATTGGCTAGGGTGTCTTCACTTGTTGTCTATTAAATCTTCCCTTCAAGAGGTAATTAAATTCCACGTGAACACACTATTGCTTGACTCTTTCTTCATGGTAACATATGAATAAACAGGATTAGTATGTTACCAAGTGTCTTTTTTGGACCTTGTTCAAACTCTTGCTTTAGTCCATATCTCATCTCACGATTTGTGCCTTTGGCTAATCACTTCTTCATCGCGAGGCTTCTAAGATACATTCATATCATTCACATTGTTCTTCTACTTCGTTCAGAACATCCATGTGTATAAGATTACTTTTTGCCATGTTTTTGGGAACCTTTGTCCCCTTTCACAAAAATAATCTTCTCCTTCCTTTCTATCATGTGATTTTAGGCCAACTTATGTTGGGGGCATCCTTGTTTCTTCCCAGCACTTCATTGGTTTATGTTCATCATCATGTTGAACCTATCCATAATGGCCTTGGGTCCCGCTTCTACACATGAAGAGTTTGCCTTTGAATACTCCCACCTAATCACTGGGGCATTTTTGCATCTTCACCTTTCTTGTACACACGTGACCTTTTGCCCTTATACATCCCATCTATCACTAGGGCATCCACACTTCCTCGTCTTCCTGTACATAGTTTTAGAAAACTTTCAAAATCAACAAAAACATTCAAATATGTTAGAAAAATAAAAAAACATTCAAATATGTTAGAAAAATCAAAAACATTCAAATATGTTAGAAAAATCAAAAACATTCAAATATGTTTCAAGAAAACTTCTAAACAATATAAATCATCCTACAAAACATTGCTCTTTGGTTCTCACTTGTTCATGTGTACGACTCATGGATCATCTTGATCTACCTCCATCAACAAAAGCTAGGCTGCTTACTTCATTTGTACTCTGGGGCAATGAGTTGCACAAATCTTGTTTAAAGTGCACATTACTTTTTCATCGGACCCAAGTGTCCTCTGTTATTCCCCTTACATGTATCCTTGTTTGGGGAACCGTCATTAACCCTTGTTGTTAATTTAAATAGGTTGGAACTAAAGCTTGATAACAAAAAACATTGTACTTGTTTCTCTGTTAGGTTAGCTTGTTTACTTTCTCGTATTGCATTGCATTATGTATGTTGCATGGAGTTACGCATATTTTAATTTCTCGTATTGCATTGCATTTTGTATGTTGCATGGAGTTGGTGTTTTTAGCAATGGACATTTGTTCGTATATGGATTTTCATGTCATACTACACTTTTGTTCATTCTTTTTAATAAGGACCGATGATGAAGATCATTAGCAATATGATGAAAAATAAAGTTGTTTAAAAGGCACTTTGGATGGATGTTAGCTCATTCCCTCTTCCTCATACTCTTTTATTCTTCTATATCCCCTTTCTTCTTCACACTATTATTTCTTTTGTTCTCTTTCTGTCATCTTTTCAATCATCGATCGAGTTCTTCTATCACCCCATCGACAATCGAGGGGGCATCCTTCATTCTAAACATTTTCTTCTATCCCTTCAAGTTTTTCTATTTGTTTATGCTTGTCTACTTTCTTTGAAGTGATGTTACTTACGCCACCCAAAAGAGGGGAAAATGTAGACACCTGAAATATGCTTACACTTAGCATTTCCTCCCATTCAACCGATTAACGAAACTTCATTAATTCCCCATTCTTCGCCCCACTCTCGGATGCCCATTTACGACACCTTCTCGGTCGTATTCCTCATATAATCAGCTTATTTGGCTAATATCTCTCTTATTAGCTAAACATTCCTCCTTTCACCATTCAGAACCCCTAGTTCTCTCTAGACCACTTATATTGGCTTCGTAGGCTATCTATTAGCCACAATTGGTTATCCAGACCCCTCCCAACTCTCAATGAGTCTCTAATAACTTGTTCATCAAGTTTAACTAGCCTAAATCCTAGTTAACTAGCCTAAACCAAGCTTATCTAAGCCTAAAGCATGTTTATCCTAATCTAATCTAAAAGTTCTTTTTGAGCTTTAGTCCCACATGCACCCAAATTCCAAACTCTCCCAAGTGAAAAACTATAAATAGAAGGGTCACCCCTCCCTCTCAATTTTACACCTTGTTTTCATAACAAAAATCTCTCATATTTGGAGATCTTGGCATTAGAAATCATTTGTGATAGCTTTAAGCTATAAAACATTTGGATCTTGGCCATACTCCATTGTTAAGAGCTCCCCCATCTTGCATCCATCCATTCCAAATATAGTTAGTAAGGGAAGATCTAAAGCTTGGCCATGTAGCCAACTTGGAGAGATCTCTTCACTATGTTTGAGAGTAAACAATACATAATTTGATTGCTTAGAATCTAACTAGGTTCACTTTCATTAAGCTTTCATGGAGTAGAGAGTAGTATATATGCTATGGTTTGAATGTTAGTTTCAAATTTATATATGCATAGATAGTTTCTTGTTTAGCTCTAATCTTATGGTGCATGGTTGAGTTTAGTCAAGCTTGAGGTTCTTTAACCTCATCCCATAGCTTTGCAAACATTTCCATTGCATACATTTGGCACGCCTGGGGACACTTTGTCCATCCTCCATTAATGGAGTCACTTTGAAGCTTTTCATTTTAGTTTTTAATTGTTTCTTAGTTTCAATTTGTCTAGGATAGTTTCAAGCTTTTTAGATTAGTTTTTCAAAGTTTTTAAAGATTCTTTCAAGTTTTTGATTTCAATAATCTTTTTGTATTAATGGATAAATATCAGGTTTCTTAACTAGTTTAGCCAAGATTATCTTGCCTTTGTGCTCTTTGCGGGATTGAAGGAGGTAAAGTCTTTGCCGAAATTGAGCCAAATTGATGAAATTTTGATGTTTTTTGAGTTTTTTTTTTTTAAATCCTGTGTTTTTTAGCCACCTACAGGGAAGGGCGTGCATACACCTTTACGCCAATAGGCACCATGTGTCATTTTTTTTTTTTATAGAGGTGCGCAGTACTCAAAACCATGCGCGAGCCCCTAAAACCACGCGTAGGCACCTTAAACTAGGTTCACACACCAAAACCATGACACACACACCTTAAAAGCTATCATTTTTGTGAGAGGCACGCAGTACCCAAAATCACGTGCATGCACCCAAAACCACACAATTGTGGCACTTTGGATAGGTCCTTAGGTGAAAACCAATTTCGGTGCTTTGAGAGGATTCGTTGTTCACAAGCATCTTGCATTTGAAGGCTACTTTTACTTAGCCTAGAGCTAGTTCTGCATCTACGTCCAAAATTACCTCGTAATCCTAATCTTGTCAAGCCTTGATCCAGCTTTGTCTCCTTTCATTCATCTGTGAAGGCATGGTCTTTGTCTATTCCCATCTCATCTTTGGGGGAACTTCTGCGACTTCACCTTCTTGTTTATAAGCGCGTGGCATTTGCCCTTGTATATTCCCCATCTAACGTTGGGGCATCCACACTTTCTTGGTTACCATGCATAGCTCCAGAAAACTATTAGAAAAACACAAAAACATTCAAAAATGTTAGAAACTCTAAACAATAGAAAATTGTTTCACAAAACTCTAAACAATAGAAAATTGTTTCACAAAACCCTAAGCAATAGAAAATTGTTTTAAAAAACCCTAAACAATAGAATTTTTTTTCACAAAATCAAAACAATAGAAAATTGTTTCACAAAACAATCTTACAAAAACATTCACTTTAGTTTACTTACGTTATCTTGTTTCTTTCTTTGCTTGATTGCTTGTATAGTTGCTTCATGTTTGTACATTTGTATTGTTTGTTGCTTAGACATACTTTGTTAGGATTCATCTTTTCTTGATTAGATCAGATTTATTCTTACTTGTGCATATTGAAGTGTGTTTTTGCATGCTGGTGAATCATGATACATTGTTGTATTGGTTCATTATGTTCTTTGTTAACATTTGATTGTGTTTGCCTATTACATGTGCATCATTTTGTTATCACATCATCATATTTCCATCAATATCATCACATCTAACATCATATATACATCATATATCAAGAAAAGCTAAGTATACATCATACATGAATGCTAAGCTAATCATCACATATTGTATCATCAAATGGGGCAAGAGGGATCGTAAATATCAAAATCTATCCCCCCCACACCCATATCATCATATCATCTCGTCCACTAAATCTAGCACATCACATGAGAAAATACATTTGATATACTCTATAGATCTATCATCTAGAAATCAAAGCACATGCGATACATCAAAAATCAGGATACATATACATGTGAAATCAAATCAACTAACATCATAAACACATCCATATATCCATGTACTCAATCAAAAATAACAAACAATATCCATCATCTCATAACACATGTGTCATGTCAAAAATGTCCATATATACATGTGTGTGGTATATTTGTATCAAAAATAGATATACATCACTACTATACATAAAAAATGCCTTCATCTGAGGCATACAAAAAGGATGATATACATCGATCAAAGAATACAACTACCTTCATTAGAGGCATATGTCAAAACTGTTATACATAAAGAATGTTATACATCGAGCACAAGATGCTCATAACCTTCATCAAGAGGCACATGTATCAATACAATAATCAGGGATGACTCGAGCCCTCAAAGGGGTTAGCTGGTCTGTCCCGTGGTGGAGGCATTGCATGAGCATTGCTCAGTCTCACAGAGAGGCTACTACCCCGTAGCTGCTCCATAAAGGCCTGAGGCCTCTCTGACCTCGTCCCTCTACTCGATTGTTGGCTATAAGAAGGTGCCCACTCAGCCGGAACTACCTCATAATATAAAGATCTGTAATAAGATGCTTTTCCTGTCTTTATATAGCTAGATCTCTGTGACTCCATCTTTCACCACTATGTCATCTATCTATGCGTCGGAAGGAGGCTATCTCTACGATACTCGGGCAAGCTCATCCTGACCCACTACTTGCTCTGCTCTCAGCCTATCTCTCTCTAGTATCACGAGGTTGTGGCTAAGCTTTGTGTGCTGTTGATATAAGCTTGTCACACGAGCCATCGTGCTTCCATCTGCGAGAATCTCTTGAAAGTGAATAACATCATCACCTCCTTGGCCAGCTTGCTGAGCTGAGCCTCGATCTCGCTCTTCTATCATTGCTAAAATCTAGTCTCGGGCTAGTCTCTCTCTTGTTATGGCATGCTACTAATTACCGTTGCTGCAAGGTGGCTATTTGTGCCACTTTGGATGCACCACAGGGCTGCCCCCTATATCGATCTAGAGGCCTATCCCTGCTCTCATAATTTAAGATTGAAACCTATGCGGGTGCCTATCTTGGTCCTTGTTGCCTCGTCCCCTGCACATGTCTTGCGCTCTGCTCTTCATGTGGCAGCCCATCAAATGGATCATCTGGGTCATGGGCTATTGCATCCTCCCTCTTGTCACCACTATAATGAAGCTCTCACGGTGGCCGAGTGCCCGTTGCCGTGTCTCATCTAGAATAGTCAACCATCGTGGTAAAACAATGGCATACTAATCCATGTAATTGACAGTGGTACCCAGATCTATGACTGTCGAGATGGGTCCCATGCCTGTGGTACCACTTGTAAAAAGTTGGCCTTGGCTCGGGTTGCTTGTATGCGGGGCCCCATGGTCGGCCTCTCAGAGTCTCAGCGGGCATACCACAAATCTAGTTGTGGAACCCCCTACACCATGCCCAGTATCGCGACATCGGTCTACTCTGTATAACTCAATAATGTAACTCGGCTGCTACAGAAGGAAGTGCTCCATTACATAAACAATGAGCTCTACTCCGTCCTCACGCCCATATGTCTGCGCATGTAAGGCCTCCATATAATGTCCCTATCTAACATCTCATCAAACTCTCATCGATATCGATACAAGCTGCCTAGGTGCCCTCGTATGTCGTCACCTATAGAAACCCAAGCCATGTATGACGGCTCCTTTGGGACTTGGACATGTAATGCGCCTACAGGGTGCTTGATAGCTATGTGGTCCCAAGACCAAATCTATAGTAAAGAGGCAATCCCCACCGGCTTCGATGGTGGTATGAAATCGGATGCAAGTCCAGTATAGATGTGCCGGTATGCACTTTTGGCCCCCAACAATAATGCTCACCACTGAAAATCCCATGCACCAATGTCATCAGACCCCTAGGGAAGGATGTCTAGGTCTTATCGTGTGTAAAAACCAGCGATAAGTGACATCACATATAATGGCCCTCGGTGCAAGTGTCGGATCCGCTATGCACTCATGCAATGAAACTGTCATGCCATCATGTGGTATATCATCATGGTCAAACAGTCACTGATTGCCACCTGATCCACCCAAGGTCACTAGTATACTCGATCAATGAACCTAGGATAGGTACGCGGAGAATCTGCCATACGTCCTCCAAAGTAACGGTCATCTCTCCAGGTAGGGAGCTTAAAACATCGGCTCTCATTTGTGCCACTTTGCTCGACCAATGCGGTCGATGAGACCATGGTCCAAAGTAATGGAAGGCATCCGAGATATGGGGCCTAGGCCCACCACCTCTAAAAGTATCGCCACTGCACACCGATCTCATCTGTGCATGCTCCCCTCTAACTCTACTATACATGAATGTTGCTCACACGTCATGTAGCATGGGAAAACATCTCTACAAAATCATTCCATTTGTCATTCTGAACATTTCTTCTAAATTCTACCTATCTTTTTATAGGGTTAACCCAAAAATCCTATTTTTCTTCTAAATACCATCATTTTTGGCATTTTTCTATCTCTCCTCTGTCTACTCTCGGTGTGCATGTGTGCCCTCCTTTTGGCGCATATGCGTACGCGCGCATCCACCTATGGACGCTTGCGTTATCTTACAGGTACATGCACGTGCGTGTGTGTGTGTGCCATGTGTGTGTGCTACCATGTGGTGCATCCGCATGCACACACATTTGTTATGTGGGCATATACGCATGTGCGTATATGTGTTTTTGGTGCTTACGCATGCGCCCATATGCTCCAAGGCCACTGCACCATCATTAGGGCACCTGTGCCCCAGCGCATCTTGTAACACAACTTAAACCCTACTTTCCTACTTCTACAAGCATTAATTACAAAATTGATGAAGAGGGTTAGGTTACTCACAAAGATGCCATCGTCCGTATGTCGATCGTACCCACTGAACGTGTCTACTCATCTTAAACGGTCTCATGCTCTCACCATCGTCCTCGTCGCTATCAAAGCCTCGCGGTAAAAACTTGGCAGTGGTTGGTAACAAATGAATTGGTCGTGGTGATTTACCCCCTGGTGGGGTATATCAAGCTATTTTTCACTGGCCGTGGTGCCTGGAGGCTTGTTTTGACCATTGTTTTCTCCTCTATTCACCATAAAATAATTATTTTTCTTTCATTTTTCGTCGTGCTGGGGCATTTTTTGCCGTCTAGTACCCCTTTCTTCTCACTAGGACAATTTTTATTGCTCCTAGGCAATTTTTCTTCTTATCCACACTCTCTTGAATAATTATTTTTTAAAAATAATTATTTTATTAATTTTTCCACTATACGAGGACAGTCCACTGTTTCTTCTTTCTTCACCACAGGGCATTTTCTTTTGCATCTAGGCACTTCATTCTATTTCTTCTATTTTCTTCTACTTGCCCACCACATTTTAGACAACACAACCAAATATATATATATATCACTTCAAAATCCAAAAACAATTCAACATTTTCTACATAAATTCTAAAAATAATAATAAAAAACCCTGCAAAAATAGGTAACCCGCTTATTACGGCTGAAACTTGTGTCTTGCGCATGGTATTCTTTCCATATCCTACTTGGTTTGTTTCACATCTTCACCGATCAACATGACTTGTAGATCACCGGATTCACAACCATTCACAAATCTAGTTGCTTGCTTCATCTGTACTCTGGGGCACGTCTTGTTGCCTGGTTCTATTTTGTTGCGCCTGAAAGCTTTCTCCTTGGACCCAGTGTCCATCATCATTTCCCCTGCATGTATCCTTGCTTGGGGCAGAATTTTTAACCCTTGTTGTCAATCACGAACATGTGGACCTCTTCATCTTGATAACAAAACATTTGTACAACTATCTTGACTGTTGTTGGGTTGGATATGTGTGTTCATACTTGTTTTCCCTGTTAAATGAGCTTGTTTCCTTCTCATATTGCATTGCATTTTGTATGTTGCATAGGGTTGGTGTTTTCAGCAATGGACAATTATTCGTAGTATGGATTTTCATGTCATTCTACTTTTTTCGTATGCTTATATTTTTCATAAGGACCGATGATGTAGATCTTTTGGCAATATGATGACAATAAAGTTGTTTCAATACACTGGATGAAATCGGCTCTTTTCTTCCCGTCTTCATTTCTTCTACATCACCCTCCTACCGACACTATTCTTCTACTTCACCTAGGGCATCCTGCTCTTCTCCTTTCTTCCATCCATTTCTCACCTTTTTCGATCGTTGATCGTCTTCCTTCATCACCCCATTGACACTCGAGGGGGAATCTCTCACTTCTACTAATTTTTCTTCTACCCCTTCAAAATTTTATCCGTCTACTATCTTTGAAGTGGCATCGCTTACGCCACCCCAAAGAGGGGCAAATGTAGACACCTATAATTTAGCCTGAACAATTTAAAACACTTAAATTGTGCTAATTATCCTTTTCCCCACAAATTGATGACATATCGTCAATAATTCTCATCTTCTCTTCTATCATCGTTAATTAATTACAATAAGTAATTAATTAAGTCTTCTATTCAACAAGTACCCTAATTAACGACCTTCCGTTAATTAATCCTCCCTTCTATCTAAACTAATTAATTATTATTAATTAATTAGCTTCCCCTTTCATTAAACCAATAAATCTTTATTTAATTGATTTAATCCTTATAGTGTAAATCATGTTAATATTCCTCTAAAAGCTTTTATAAGCTTGCACATCTATTAATTAATCATCTTGATTAATTAATAAACCCCCTTTATCCACATGAGTCACTAAAGGACAAACTAAACTCTCCTAAAGTTAAATCAACCCTATCTAAACCCCCCTTATCCACAACTAACTCAACATCTATATTATCCCACATGCAAAGGGACGTAGAGATTGCTTTATCTATTGGGATATATAAAGAGCCCTCCTTCTACCTTTACACTTACACCTATTCCTTGAGAAACAAAAGTGAAGCATATAGTAAATACACTATAGCCATTTTGTCATCTTGGAGCATTCTTCATTGGAGAGGCTAGCTACTTTCATTTCTTGTATTCATCCATCCAAGTTTTGAAGTCATATGGAGATATGTCAAATGGTCTTGTAGCCATGGATTGACAAGACTCCATTCTTGAAAACCTTGGGATTCAAACATACAATCAAACCTTTGATTGCTAAGGATCTAAGTAGGTTCATTTCATTTTTTAACATTCAATAGAGATAGAAATTAATGGATTAACATGTTAGTTTGAATATTTATTCATGTTCTAATGCAAGGATGTTAGTAGATTAGTTTTGCTTAAGCTCTAAGCATGATGGTGCATTGAATTTGATTTAGCTTTGTTTTAGGACTACTAGGTGTTAGTTCTAACTCTTTTGCATTGCTAACAAATACATGTACATAGTTGTAACCATTCTAGTTGTTTTTGAAATGTGTTTTTTGATAAGGTTAATATGCTTTTCTTGTGATCTCGTGTTGTGGAAAGGTAGTAGACAGGTTGTGTGAGTGTTAGTAGTTCTATAGAAGGTTGGGTATGTGTTTTATACAAAGTTCACTACTTAAAGACAATGTTTAGAGCTATGTTTTTCTTGTAAGATTTTCCTTTGTCATACGAAATTATCACCTTATCTGCATTGAAGAAAGATCAAAAACATATATAGTAAGGATTATTAAGAATGCAACAACATTGGAAGAGAAATAGACAATGGAAAACTTGGCGGAAAGATTTAAGACCTATGCTTTTACATCAAGGTTATGATTTTTATGATTTGGAGCAGGTAGAATATGGCTTATTTTCAAGATGTCATTCCATTCCATTCGAGATACGGAGGAGATAAATTAAACTAGAATTAGCCCAACTGTAAATAGTTTTAAAAAACTTTGTAGAATGTTCTACAAAGAAAGTCAATTGAGGAGGAAACCAAGTATATAAGAATTACATTGATTAAAATTGATATAAAATTTGCCACAAGTAGAAAACAAGATGATCTGTACAACATCTATCATTGCCATAGATAGTTTGGAATAAATGTTGCTTTATTACCCTCTGTATGAACACATAGACAATAAGTTTGATAAGTGCAATTGAATAGATATTGTAACATAATTGTAGTTATTGAATGTAGACTTGTACATACGAGAAATTTGATACTACTATTGCCTTTATTTATGAATGTAATACCAAACATCAAAATGTAGCCAGTTATTCCTTTACATTACAAGTTTACAACCTATTATACAAGGAAAAATAGTGACTTGAAGTTTTTTTGGCTTCCTTGTCTACTTTGTCAAAATTTTCAATGCTCATTCACCAACCCCAATTTCCAAGGTGCATTAAAAGAATGCCATACAAGGGTAAGATGAAAATTCTAGAAACATATGTCTCTTTCTAAAAGAACACATATATTAAACCCATTCAAGGGATACATATTTTTATAGATACATATTTAATGCAAAAACAAATTCATAGCATTGAATGTACACAATTTTGGGATTACGATTGCTAATTGAGGATCCATCAACACTTCAATGAAAAACTTGATGGATATAACTTGAGGATCCCTGAGTAAACATACCTTACAAAATCCCCTCAACCTTGCAAAGAAACCATAGAAGGTTGAGAAGAAATCAGACTAAATGTGAAATGCACGACCAAGTATTAAACTCCCTTTCATTAACTTAATGTCAAAGAAATGTAGACTTGTACATACGACGAGCAATCTGATACTCTTTTGCTTTTATTTATTAATGTAATACCGGTGTAGACACCAAATTTGGGTCACACTCTGTTATGTTTGTGGAGCCTATTTTCATGTTAGAGTGTGGTACACCTTCTATGTGTTACACTCGGGTATTTTTATGGCGGTCCCGCTCGTCGGTGAGCGGGTCGGGGGTTTGGGGCGAAGCCCCAAAGTAAATTTTCATGGGTGGTTTATTAACCCATGGGTAATGGGTAACCATTATGGGCTATTTTTGGGCCCATGGTTTTTGGTACTCGTTGTTTCATAAAACCGCCTCTTCGGCTACCCATAGGTTTATGGGATAGTTTTAGTTTTTGCCCATTGTTTTGATACCCACGGTTTTGTATCAAACTACTTAAGCAATTGTCTATTTATATGGTCTTATGCATATGATAGATATACAAGAAAATGTATTGCAGATGTGTTTTGAATTCGGTGTGAATTTTGTAGAGTTTGTTGAGCATAGCTCCAAATGGATCTGGGTATTGTATTGAGAGAGTGGAGGCTTGTAATAAAATCTGAGCAAGTGATTCTTGGTGGACGTAGCCCAAATTGGGTGAACCATGTTAAATCTTGTCTCTCTGTGTTGTGTTATTTATTCTGCACTTTTATTTGAGATCTGTAATATTTTTTGCATATTAGTTTCTATTGTTGCGATTCTGTAAGGGATTATTCCACATATTTTATCTCTTATTTCCTAACAATTGGTATCAGAGCCTGGTTTGGTTTGTTGAAGTGTTGAATCATAGGGAAAGTTTTTAGCTTGAGTGGGAGCTATGGCAGATGATGGAAGATCTAGGGTTGATAAATTCAACGGGCAGAATTTCAGTCTTTGGAAGATGCGAGATGGAAGATTACTTTATCGAAGGATCTTTATACTCCGTTGTCTGAGAATGTGAAAAAACCCTCAAGTATGAAAGATGCGAGAATGGTATTTATTGGATAGGAAGGCACTTGGAATGATCCGGCTATGTCTTGCATCTTCGGTATTATTTAATGTTTCAAAGGAAAAGACTACAAAAGATCTAATGGATGCATTAGGGAAGTTGTATGAAAAACCCTCTACCTCTAACAAGATATTTTTAATGAAAAAATTGTTTAATATGAAGATGTCTAAGAATAGTTCAGTAGTAGATCATTTAAATGATTTTAATATGGTTGTGAATATGCAAGCTTCGATTCTGATAGAATTTGATGAAAAGTTAGGGCTTTATTAATTACTGTGTTCTTTACGAGAGTTGGAATACCTTAGGTAATGGCGGTAAGTAACTCGGTTCCAGCTAACTCAAAGTTGAAGTTTGAGGATGTTGTAGGGATGATTCTAAGTGAGGAAATGCAAAAAAAAAGCTCGAGAATATTCTACTTCAGGAATGCTTTGACAGTGGAAACTAGAGGGAGATAGAAGAATATAGGAAACCATGGAAAATCAAAAGATTGGACAAGGTCAAAATCTAAGAACAAGATTGTATCTTTGGAATTGTGGAAAGTCTGGGCATGCGAAGGAATTGTTGGGAGCTTTAAGATAAGAAGAAACAACGGGAAGAAAACAAGGAGGCAAATGTGGCATCGGGTAATGTATGTTAGGGATGCTTTGATTCTTTCTTTGCATAATATTAATGAATCTTGGGTTTTAGATTCGAGGGGCTTTTTCATGCTACTCCACATAGGTATTATTTTGTTGATTATGTTCAAGAGGATTTTGGGCATGTTTTCTTAGTGATGATGAGCCTTGTAGTATAGTTGGAAAAGGTTCTGTTCAGGTTAAGATGTAGAATGGGAATACATGGCTATTGAAGGATGTTAGACATGTGCCTACATTAAGGAGAAATTTGATATCAGCGGGAAATTGGGAAGTGATGGTTGTCTTATGATATTTACACAATAAATCTTAGAAGGTTACCAAGGGTGCTCTTGTGGTGGCAAGAGGTAAGAAGGTTGGAACCTTGTATTTAACCACTGATAGTACTAATGATTGTAATCTTGTGGCTTCAGATGCAGATACAACATTATGGCACTATAGGCTCGGTCATATGAGCCATAAGGGCATGAACATCATAAAGAAGAATTTTCCTAGATATACAAAAACATGTTTAGATTTATGTGAGAACTGCATATATGGGAAACAGAAGCGAGTAAGGTTTCTCAAGGTTGGACCTACGAAGAAAGAGAGTAAGTTAGAGTTGGTACATTCTGATGTGTGGGGGCCGGCTCAGGTATCATCTCTTGGGGGTTCAAGTTATTATGTTACTTTTATTGATGATGTAACAAAGAAAGTTTAGGTTTATTGTATTAGAAACAAATCTGATGTATTTGATACTTTTGTTAAATGGAAAGCCTTGGTAGAGAATGAAACAGTCTTAAGTTAAAATGTCTCAAGTCAGATAATGGAGGGGAGTATTGCAATAATGAATTTGATGATTATTGTTCTAAGAATGGAATCTGCGAGGCAAAAGATGGTTCCAGGGAACCCCACAGCAATGAGAATGGGGTGTCAGAAAGGATGAATAGAACAATAATGGAACATGCTAGGAGCATGAGGTTACATGCAGGACTACCTCTTTATTTTTGGGCAGAAGTGGTGAGCACAACTATGTACTTGATAAACAGAGGACCCTCAAGTGCCTTGGATGGAGGCATACCTAAGGAGGCTTGGTATGGTAAGAAAGTTGATTATTCATTTCTTAGAGTCTTTGGATGTGAGGTGTTTGTTCATATAGACAAGGATGATAGGACCAAGCTAGAGGCTAAATCAGAAAAATGTACTTTCATTGGTTATGGTGGTGATGACTTTGGATATAAATGTTGGAGTATTAAGGATAAGAAAATCATTCGATCTAGGGATGTGGTCTTTAATGAGAAAGTCATGTATAAGCAGCAATTGCAGAAAAATAGGGAAGAATCCAAGAAAGAATATGCAGTGGTAGAGGATCTTCCGGATGGGAAAGTGACACATGAATTAGTTCAGGAACCCCTCAACAGAACCCCAAACTCCTATATTGAGGAGGTCTTCTAGGGTAAGAAGAGAACCTAGAACATTTTTCTCCTTCTCTTTATTATTTATTACTCACTGATAGTGGAGAGCTAGAGAGCTTTGATGAAGCAATGCAGGTAGATGTCAGGAAGAAGTGGGAGCAAGCCATGGATGAGGAGCATCAGGCTCTCATGGAGAACCAGACATGGGATTTGGTGAAGCTACCCGAAGGTAAAAGAGCATTACAAAATAAGTGGGTGTTCAGAGTCAAAGATGAAGAAGGAGGAAAGAAAAGATATAAGGCCCGGTTGGTGGTCAAGGGGTTTACATAGAAACAAGGTATAGATTTTGATGAGATTTTTTCTCCTGTAGTAAAAATGACTTCTATTAGAACTGTTCTAGGAATAGTTGCAACAGAAGACTTGCACTTAGAACAACTTGATGTAAAGACTACATTTCTCCATGGTGATTTGGAGGAGGAACTATATATGCAGCAACTAGAGGGCTATGAGGTCAAAGGTAAAGAGGAGATGGTGTGCAAACTGAAGAAGAGCTTGTATGGCTTGAAACAAGCTCCACATCAATGGTATAAGAAGTTTGATAGCTTCATGATGGAGCAAGGTTATATTAGATGTCATTCTGACCATTGTGTGTATACAAAGAAATTTGAGGATGGAAGTTATATTATCCTATGTTTGTATGTTGATGACATGTTGGTTGCAGGTAAAAACATGTAGGAAATAAAAGTACTCAAGAAGCAGCTAAGTGAATCCTTTGCTATGAAGGATTTGGGTGTAGCCAAAAAAATCCTTGGTATGAGGATATCTCGGGATAGGAAGGAGCGGAAGCTGACTTTATCTCAGGAAGAGTACATTAAGAAGGTCTTGGAGAGGTTTAATATGCAGGATGCTAAACTAGTTGGGACTCCTTTGGCAGGCCACTTCAAGTTATCAAAGGAGCAGTGTCCCAAGATAGAGCAGGAAAGAAACTAGATGTCCAAGGTACCTTACTCATCAACAGTTGGTAGTTTGATGTATGCTATGGTGTGCACTAGGCCTGATATTGCCCATGCAGTGGGAGATGTGAGTAGATTTATGAGTGATCCAGGTAAAGAGCATTGGAAAGTAGTAAAGTGGATCCTTCGGTATTTGAGAGGGACCATGGGGACAGTTTTGTGCTATAGTGGATCAGACACCACTTTACGTGGTTATGTAGATTCAGACATGGCTGGAGATGTAGACAATAGGAGGAGCACGACAGGTTATATTTACACTGTAGGTGGGACAACAGTGAGCTGGATTTCACGACTACAGAAGTTGGTGGCTTTGTCAACCACGGAGGCTGAGTATGTTGCTGCCACAGAGGCAAGCAAAGAGATGATTTGGTTACAACAATTGCTTGAGGAGTTGGGGCATAAGCAGGAGGAATGTAAGTTGTATAGTGATAGTCAGAGTGCTATACACCTAGCTAAGAACTCTACTTTCCACTCTAGGATGAAGCATATACAGTTGAGATATCACTTCATCAGGACAACTTTGGAGGAAGATAAGTTGAAGTTGGAGAAGATTCATACCAGTCAGAATCCTACAGACATGATGACCAAGGTGGTCACAAGGGATAAACTAAAGCTATGTTCAGCTTTGGTTGGCCTTCGTGGATGACAGTGAAGGGTTGAGAAGCTTGCTCAGTGGAAATCTAGTCTCAAGTGGGAGATTGTTATGTTTGTGGAGCCTATTTTCATGTTAGAGTGTGGTACACCTTCTATGTGTTACACTCGGGTATTTTTACGGTGGTCCCGCTCACCGGTGAGCGGGTTAGGGGGTTCGGGGGTGAAGCCCCCGAAGTAAATTTTCATGGGTGGTTTATTAACCCATGGGTAATGGGTAACCATTATGGGCTATTTTTGGGCCCATAGTTTTTCGGTACCCATTGTTTTGTAAAAAATATGCTTTCTTGGTACCCATAGGTTTATGGGACAGTTTTAATTTTTTACCCATTGTTTTGATACCCACGGTTTTGTATCAAATATTTAAGCAATTGTCTATTTATATGGTCTTATGCATATGATAGATATACAAGAAAATGTATTGCAGATGTGTTTTGAATTTGGGTGTGAATTCTATAGAGTTTGTTGAGCATAGCTCCAAACGGATTTGGGTATTGTATTGAGAGAGTGGAGGCTTGTAATAAAATTTGAGCAAATTATTCTTGGTGGATGTAGCCCAAATTGGGTGAACCACGTTAAATCTTGTCTCTCTATGTTGTGTTATTTATTCTGCACTTTTATTTGAGATCTGTAATATTTTCTACATATTAGTTTCTACTGTTGCGATTCTATAAGGGATTATTCCGCATATTTTATCTCTTATTTCCTAACACACTCCCCTTGGTCCCCTTTAATTGATTAGTGTAACACATTTAATTAATCATGACCCCTTCATCCCATATTAATATTCATCCTCACATTAGTAATTAATTTAATTATTTGAAGTTAATTTAATCCTCACACCTCCACCTCATCCTAACACCTCACCTTGACCCATTTCAAGGCCATTTAACTCACAAAGTGACCAAGTCGTCACTCTCGACACCGAGTCATCAATCCCAGTGCTAAGTCACTACTTGACCTAACTAACTAAGACTTCTTCCTAAACCTAACTAGACTTCTTCTAAGATCTTCCTACCTTCTCTCACGTGAACTCTACTTCCCTAAGCGGACCCAACAAGGAAAGCACACCAAATATGAGAAGACCTTCCTATTTTTTTGTAAATAAGGCTATTTCACCCTAATTGATGTTGGTTTATCCTCGGACGACATCGGTCACTTACACCGCCATCAATTCCTTTATATAGAATTTTACAACCCTTTACCTAGGTTGGTCATTCAGTTATTGGAGCCTTATTGCATTCATAGCGAATCTTCAAGCTCTCATGCATTCATACGACGAAAACACACTGTAGACACCTATAATTACGCCTAAGCAATTTAAATACTTAAATTGCGCTAATTTTCCCTTCTTCGCAAATCGATGACATATCATCAAAAGCACTCATTTTCCCTTATATCATCATTAATTAACTACACTAAGCTAATTAATTAAGTTTTCCTATCCAACAAATACCTAATTAACGACCTTCCGTTAATAAATCACCCCTTCTATCTAGACTAATTAATTATTATTAATTAATTAGCTTTCCCTTCCATTTAACCAATAAATCAATATTTAATTGATTTAATCCCTTATAATAGCCTAAATCGTACTAATATTCCTCTAATTATCTTCTATAAGCTTATATCTACCTATTGATTAATCACCTTTGATTAATTAAAACACCCCCCAACTCCCATGACTTGCTAAACATAAATTAAACCCTTCTAAAGTAAGGTTACCTTTAATAAAGCAACCTTATCCATTTCTAATCATGTTTTACCTTTATCCCATATTCATGAGAATGTGTTGAATCCTTTATCCTTTGGGCTATATAAAGAGCCCTCCACCTACATTTTTACTTACACCTAAACTCCTAAGAGAGAAAATGCAAAGCATATAACAAAGAGACTAAGAGCTTGCCTTTTGTTTTCTTGAGAGGTCACCATTGTTAAGAGCTAAAGCTTCCTATTCTTGCATTCTTTAAGGATCAAAAAATAATAATTTTTGATTGCCATTAGAGCTAAATAGGTCCATTCATTCTTGTTGGTAATTTAGGAGAGTAGAGATGTTAAAATAGCATGCATAGTTTTGATCTCATGTTTTCAAAGTTATAATGTTAGTTTAGATCTTGCTTAGTTCTCTATCTTGATGGTGTTTATGCTTTGTTTTAGCTAAATTGTAGAACTATTTTAGGTGGTAGTTCTTGCTTCATTTGATTTAGCATCAAGCAAAGTATACATGCACACATTTGGCATGCCCGGTGGGACTTAATCCATTGTCCTTTGCACTTAATTTCAAGTTTTTGTAGTTAAGTTTCATTTTTGGTTACTAACCCTCTTTTACACATGTTGATCTAACTTGTTTTTCTTAACTTGTTTTGTTGAGTTTTCATGTGTTGAGTCTTCCTTGTAGGTATAAAGGAGGTGAAGTGCTGTCAAAATTGGAATTGATGGGAAAATTTCAAGATTTCTCCATGTTTTTATTTTTAGAGCTTACTTTTTCAACATTCTACATGCTAGTTTTGTCAATTTCTTGAAAATTTTAAATTCTTGAGCATGTAGGTTAGTGTTTGATAGTGCTAAGTCTTCTATTTACATATTAATGTGGTGGGTTGCTGTCAAAATTTAATCTTGGTGAGAAAATTTCAAGATTTCATCATGTTTTATTTTTAGAGCTTACTTTTTCATCATTCTACATGCTAGTTTTATCAATTTCTTGAAAATTTTAAATTCTTGAGCATGTATGTTAATGTTTGATAGCGTTGAGTCTTCTATTCATATATTGATGTGATGGGTTGTTGTCAAAATTGAATCTTGGTTGGAAAATTTTTCCCATTTTGCAGATTAAGAGACTTTTTTTTTTTTTTTGAGCTTTTGAGTGCATGTCAAGTGCATACCATGAGCATAAGAGCATATGCGTAACCCATCTTCCGAAGGCCATAAATTTTCTCCCAAACTTGAAATGACTCCATTTTTTTGTGTGTTGGAAAGGTATTGAAGTTAGCTATGAAATGAAAACATAAATTCAGGATTTATACTTACAGAAATTATAGGTTTTTCTATTAGTTTAAAACTGGTCATTTTCTAACATGTCTAATGTTTTGATGAATGTTGTATTTCCATGCTTCCTCGATTTAGACCAAAGCATGTGTATGCTCTTCTCTTTCACCTTTTGGTGATCTTGAGAATCAAAAACAACTTTGATCTATATCTTTTTAACATTGGGATTAAACTTGAAAATTTGATTATTCATTTTGCTTAAGGGAATAAACCTTTTAAAAGCATTTTTCAATGGTCCTTTGATTTGAAGTTTTCTATTTCTATATAGTTGGGATAAAGTTTGTGTATGTTCTTCTCTTGCACCTTAGGGTGATCTTGAGAATCAAAAGAAACTTTAGTTTTCATTTTATAACATTTGGTAAATTGGAAACTTCATCTTTCACTTTTGGTTTAAGGGAATTAACCTTTTACAAAAGCATTTTTCAATAGTCCTTTGATTTGAAGTTTTCCATTTCTATATAGTTGTGATAAAGTTTGTGTATGCTCTTCTCTTGCACCTTAGGGTGATCTTGAGAATCAAAAGTAACTTTAGTCTTCATTTTATAATATTTGGTAAATTAGAAACTTCATCTTTCACTTTTGGTTTAAGGGAATGAACCTTTTACAAAGCATTTTTCAATAGTCCTTTGATTTGAAGTTTTCCATTTCTATATAGTTGAGATAAAGTTTGTGTATGCTCTTCTCTTGCACCTTAGGGTGATCTTGAGAATCAAAAATAACTTTAGTCTTCATTTTATAACATTTGGTAAATTGGAAACTTCATCTTTCACTTTTGGTTTAGGGGAATGAACATTTATCAAGAATTTTGTATGGTTCATTGATTGAAAAGATTTTCTTTAATTTTTAGTTGGATTATTTGTTGTGTATGCTCTTCTCTTGCATCCTTGGATTATCTTGAGAATCAAAAGCAACTCTTAATCCTCTTTTAAATAATGTGATTTTCTTGGAGAACTACTAACGCTTGAGTGCAAGACCTAAAAATGCTTGTCAAAGAAAGAAGGAATCAAAACGAAATAAAAAACTACTAATATAATTGTTATATAGGTTACCAAAAGGTGTTCAAGAAAACCACACCTAATTAAACAAGATAAAAAGAACAACATATTCAAAACACTGTATTGCAGGTTTCGGAAAAGGGTACGTCCCTCTCCGCTCAACTGAAACATAACCCCTTTGGCATAACGCCTTAAGCTACAACAATGGGGGTGGTTCCAGGAACCCCAAAGTAGTCCACGCAAGAGGGAACCTTGTGGACAAAACGGAAGTGCTCCGCACTACCTACTTGACTAGTGATTCCTTTGTGAGATAGCGTTACAGGTTGTCTATTGTGGCGACCCCAGTGATGGTACACGTAGACGCACTAGTTGCCTACTGTTCTTGAAGGGGGTAAAGTAAAGCCGAGATACTCCCAAACTAGTCAGTGTGACTTTTTGGGTAAATCGCGCTTGCTCGTGGCAACTTTGTAACACCTAGGGTGAGAGAACCACCTAGGAGAATATACTTTGGCCAGGAGCCCACTTTGACCATTTTAAAACAGTGTTGAGTTGTGAACCTTCTTTTTGAGAAATGTGTGACGTATTACTTTCGCCTAGTTTTTACTTGCCTTAGGGCGAGGTGAAACTCTGTCGAAGTGAGGCTAGCATTTTTTGTCATTTTTCTTGATTTATTTCCTTCATATTCTTTTGACACTTTGTTGATCAAAAGAGGTGTGATTACCTTTGTGTTGCCATTCGACTGTTTCTCTCACTTTTATGTCCGTTTACGCCCATCCATGTTTACTACAAGGGTTAGTTAAACGTCTAAAGTGAGTGAAGGCATTTTCACGTCATTTAGTAGCCATTGTGATCTTGATACCCACGTCAAGATTGTCATTGTAGTTAGGTGTGGTTCATCACCGTGGAGACTTCCATAGAGGAATTAGCTTGTTTGTCTCGTATCATTACAATTTCGATATTTACGTCTTGTTTCTTGTAAACTCGACATAAATACCTATATTGTACGAGTTATGCTGCACACATTTTTAACTATTCCTAGCTATACTTTGAGATTTTTAGTTCGGTTCTATTATTACCTTGATTTCAAAGAGTGCTAGGTGTTACCATTTGTGCGTGTTATATCAATAACACCTCGATATCAATACTTCACTTTCTAGCAAAGTGGGTTAACATATCTTGGTGATATTGTTGTGTCATTCGCAAATCAGTAATTGACATTTTTTGAGATATAGGTCTTAATCGAGTTTGAGCTCACTCATCGTATATCTTGATTGGGAGATCACATTGACTTCTTGTATTTACTTACGTTTTGTTCATTTCCTTGAACTTTTCATAAGTGAAAACATCTTGTTGATCATCTTATGGCGTAAACTACTTTTTGAAACGTAGTCTAGGAAGTACTACTTCCTTTGATCAAGTTTTAATATCAAACGCTTGTATCACGGATGATTTATCACTCTATCATATTGGTATTCTCACATTGTTGACATATTCATACTCTTAGAAATTTCATTTTCATTTCACTTAGGGGTAGTCATTAAGCTTTGCACATATCTACAACTCACCCTATAGAAACTTATCACGAAAACATGGCTCCCAAAACACGTCTAGGGTTGAAGAAACAGACATATGAGGAACAACAAGCACATGCTTGGGAGACCTCTAACAGACAAGGGTCAAACCCCTTCATTGGACATGACTTAGGGCCACTATTTTCTGCAGAAAAGGAAACCGAAGAGATGGTTGATCATAGTGGAAATGAATTAGAATCACCACACATGCAGACTTTGATTTTGACCCCACTCTACTAGATGAGTTTCTCCTTAGAAACAAAGATAGAGTTTTGGCATGGGTCGTGGAATTAGGGGCCAAATTTCCCACCGAGAATGAACCAATATTACCTATAAATGACACTACTAAGGAAGAATGCCCCCTTATCAATATGGAAGATATTTTAATAGGCGGGCATGCTTCCACTTCTTACGCAGAAAAATGATAAAGTGGTAGGGCATAGAATACCCCTTATCAAAGTGCCATGAAGAAACAAGATAGAACATGAGATAGGGGAAGAACCTCCATAATATGAAGAGGAAGAACCTTTAGAAGAAGAAGACACCAACCAAGTCACAATCCAACAACAACTCAGTAACGTAAGTGACAACTAGCTTTGCTTACTTTCCAGGTACAGAAAGACACAAACAAGAACGTTCAAAAGTCAAGGCCTAAGTTTAGGATCCATGAACTCCATCGAGAAAAAAAAGGGAAGAAGACACGGGGTATCATCGTGTACACGTCCCCACTTCTCCTACTAGAGAACAATTGCTCACACAAGAAGTGCAATCTATGAAAGCAACGCTTGCGAGCATACAAGAAAGCAATATAGGGAGTATTAGGAAATACCAATACGAAGAACTATACCCCTATCCTTTTGACAAGACAATGACCCTTCAACCCTTTCCAAAGAAATTTGATATGCCAAAGTTTGAAAAATACAAAGGAAAGGGAGACCTAAGGGATCATGTTAAAGATTTCTACATGGCATGTCAAGAGGTGTCTTATAGTGATAATTACCTCATCAAGAATTTTTCCTAAGAGTCTCGGAGGTCAAGCATTGGAATGGTTTACGCGCTTACCACGAGGATCAATTTTCACCTGGCTAGAATTGGCGGAAAGATTCATGCGTCATTTCTCGTATAACATAGAGAGTGACATCACCATGGCAAACTTGTGTGGCACAAAACAATGCCCAAATGAGACCTTTTCCAGCTTCCTCCAATGATGGAGAGGGATAGCTAGTCGCTTCCCTTGCGCTTTCCCTGAGAAGTAGCTGGTCAGTATTTTCATCCCTAATCTCAACCTAGATATAGCTTTCCACCTCCAAATGCATTGTGTCCGCACCTTTGAGGAGGTTATCGAAAATGGATTCAAAAGAAAAGGCTCTCATTACCAAAGGCACCCTCAAAACCCAATCTAAAGACAACCAAAGTGTTAAACCCACTGAAAAGTTGAAGATCTTTAACAAAAACAAAAATTTGGTGGGAGACGGAATCACTGATTCCAAATGTGTTCAAACGGTCCAAACTAGTCAACCTTTTAAACTAACCAAGGGCCCAATTCAACCACCACCAAAGTGATGAACATTCACCTCCCTCAATGAACCATTGTCCATCATACTAAAACAGTTGGATGCGGCCCACATGATGACCTATCCTACAACGCAACCGTTTGATGACAACGCTCCTAAACCTTCATGGTATAAGGAGCATGAATACTTTGTGAAATGCATCGCGTTAAAGGTCATAAGATAGAAAAATGTCTACGGCTTTGCCACTATATTTAGGACCTCATTGACAATGGGAAGATAGAGGTGGATAACCCTAGCCACATATAAACACCTAACGAGAAAATGGGGATTTATAAGGAACCATTCCCTAATCATGATAAGTTGGAAAAGGAAAAAATTGATTGGGGAGAGTCATCCCAAACCTATAAAGCTGTGAATTACTTATATACCAAGACAGATAAAAATCATTACGATTCACTTATCAGATGTATTCGATCCCCTACTGACCGTGTCAACACTATCCGGATTAAGGGAAAGGATCACTTGCTGTAACAATAAGGTGTGCCTGCCTCGTAATTCTAGACCCCTCTCCATCGACCCCGCATACTTTGTAAGTATAACCTTTTAGAACAACTTGAGAAGACGTCCTCTAAGATTTCAATCTTAGACCTTCTCAAGATTTCTAATGTACATAAGGATATTCTGTATCAAAATCTTCAGGGGTCGGGATTGCCTTTAGAAGTCGATCCTACACACCTTCAAGCTACGGTGGCAACCATTTCCCCAAGTGAGCATCTTACTTTCAACCATAGGGAGATCCTTGCCACGAATCCTACACATAATCTTCCCTTGTACATCGAGGTAGTTGTCACCCGTAGGAAAATAAAACAGGTGCTTGTGGACAACGGATTAGGATTGAACATCTGCACGCTTAAGCTAGTCAAACAATTGGGAAATACGAAAGAAGATCTTGAGTCCCATATCATCACTATCACCGCATATGACAACGTGGAAAGAGAGTCAGCAGGCACCATTACACTACCCATGGAGGTGGGTCCCACTTGCCATCAGATGAAGTTTCACGTCCTAGACTTGGAACTTCCATATAATATGCTTCTAGGCCAACCATGGATCCATGCCATGTAGGCCATGCCATCAACATTTCATCAATGCATCAAGTTGAAGCATGAGGGACATACGGTAACAATACCAGGAGACTCAGAGCCCTTTGCTCATTGTAGAGCTCTCAATAGCTTTGCACGAAATGGTACATACGCATGTCCCTCCGTGGATATGGCCATTCCTTTTCAGTTTGAGGCTATGGAATCCCAACTAGATTCAGATTCTCTTAGGTCTTGCACTCATGGGGCGTCCACTTCCACATCTCCATTTGATTCATGGGAGATGAAAATTATGGAATATGGTTGTGGGGAGTATAATGTACAACAATTGCTCTTGGTTTCTGACCTCTCCTTATCGCCCAAGACTAGAGGTCGACCCAACTACCGCTTCAGGAGACCTAGAGAGGAACACACTATTGGGTCATTCCTACCTGGAGGCTTGTTAGCTGAGGAAAAATTGCTTGATCCACCTACTAGTTGGGTCCCTGAGGACACTCACCATCTTGTTATCAAACCCTAAATATGAAAAATCTAGCGAGAATGATGTACTCCATGGGCTACAAAGGCCTAGGATGTGGGAGGAATGAACAAGGACAAAGAGAACCAGTCCCTCTTCCACATTTCAAAACAGAAAGATATGACATTGGGATTCGCCCTTATGGAGCACACCCCAACGATCAAGATACGACTTGTTCTGAGCATGAGGATAGCTCCGAGTACCTAGACAGCGATATAGATTCCCATTATAGCCTATATGAGGATCTGGCCTCCACGAACCTTTTCATGAATAATGCTGTCCTAACCATAACCCTTAACCTTGTGTACCCTTCCCTTGTTGAATGAGACCAACAACGTCACGTGCCACTAGATTTATTCGAGAATGACTAGGCTATTGCAGAGTTCATGGGCATAAGGGATACAATTCCCACTGGAGATCACAAGAAGGGTTTCTTTATTGACTTAGACACCTGCGCCTACTTTGGCGAGGAGGCTGAACTTCGTGGTCAACAAAATTTAAAGAAAAGTGAGGGCAAGAGTTCTAAAGAAAAGCCTCGGAAAAATCGAAGTCCAAGTCACACAGTGAAAACCTCTTTGAGGCACTGGTTGAAAAACAAAGAAAATCAAAGGACAAACAAAGTGACCACGCCAAGGATGAAAATATCGTAGAGACATCCTTGGATGAAGATCTCAACCTACCTCCCGATCCTACGCGTATGGAGGATTTATCAAAATTGTTAGTCGAAGAAACCATTGATGTCAACATTGGTACTGAAGAAGATCCCAAGATAGTAAAATTGGGAGCATCACTCTTAGCTAGAGAAAAAAAGATGTTCACTATGTTGTTGCGAGAGTTCATTGATGTGTTTACATGGTCTTACCAAGACATGCCCGGCCTAGATCCGACTTTGGTCATGCACAACCTGGTCGTGCACGCAGACGCCAAGCCTATCAAACAAAAACTCCAAAAGATGCACCCAAGAGTGGCCTTGTTAGTTAAAGAAGAGTTGGAAAGGTTGCTTGCAGCAGTATTCATCGAGCCAATTGATTATTCTAAATGGCTATCGAACATTATTCTGTCCCGGAAGAAACCTATCGGTATCCGAATCTTGCATAGATTTTAGGGACATCAATAAAGCTTTCCCTAAAGATGACTTTCCGTTGCCCAACGTTGACATGATTGTTGACTCAACCGCAAGGTATGAAATGCTATCACTCATGGATGGATTTTTAGGTTATAATCAAATTAAGATCACTTGAGGAAGACCAACACAAAATAAATTTCACAACTCCTTGGGGCAACTTCATTGCATATCGGGTGATGCCATTTGGTCTTAAGAATGTAGGAGCAGCTTATCAGCGGGCCATGACAGTAATATTTCATGATATGATTCATGACATCATGGAAGACTACATAGATGACATCTTGGGAATGTCCAAAACAAGAGAGGATCATCCTATCATTTTGCAGCGTATCTTTGAACGCTTGCGTGAATACAAAGTCAGGCTGACTCCAAAGAAGTGTGTCTTCGGTGTGCTATCTAGGAAACTATTAGGCTTCATCGTGTCAAGACGAGGTATTGAGGTAGACCCTGCTAAAGTGGCATACGCTAGGTAGTCCACTGTCATATGCTATTTAATACTCTTTTGTGGTCTTGCTTTACATCTATAGGTAGTCCTTCCCAGATAAAAATGAGTTCTCTATGATCAGCTTGGATAACGTCAACAACATGCACATTCTACCTTCCACCTTCACCTCACAGTATTCCTCCTTAACCATTTACCTTCTATTTGTTTCATCCTAGAAAGCATAAAAATTATTGGTGAAACATTTTGGCACACCCGGTTGGACCCATCTGGGGTTCTTTGCATTGTTCATTCCTAGGGACAAATCTTGTGTGTCTATTTTCATTCAAAACAAGTTCACATTAAGATTCTTCTCTGGAAATATTATTTTCTTCTAATTGTCTCAATGACACTTATTTTTCGGGATTAAAAAGAACTCTTATTTCTTTTCTTGCATTGCACTTAGTGAAATTCATGCCCTTAACCTCTTCATAATTTGTTCTCATCGAATATAATTTATGGATTTGGGTTTTAAAATTTGTGCACTTGCATTTTTGAGTTTGTTGCATTATAGCTCATCTAAATTGTGGGAAACCTATATGTTGGAAGTCATGCCCAACTGATGGTTGACAAATTGAACCATAGCTCACATTTTGCACACTCTCTATACCAAATCACTAAAAAAAAAACTACACAGTTCTTGAACAACATATTTCCTAGAAGAAGTTGTCAACAATCACACGATCAGAGGATTGATAGTGGGCTCCAGCTGGTTTCTCTGTCCAATCATCATCTCAGAGAAGGATCTCCCACGCCAAAACTTACCCAAAACCAGCCATAGTTGTCGGCTTTTATAGGGCACCTTTGTTAACCAAAAATTCTATCCTGCTTATAGTCAGTCCTAAATGGCATAAGCCACAACATAAAATCTACAACTTAGGATTTCGTGTTTGTTAGCTTTTTTGTTTGATTGTGTTTTGAGGTGTGAGTTGTGTTTCTTCATTCTTTCTCATCCTTTTACACCCCACATCACGAATGGTGTATTCTCGGTTTTATTCTAGGTGTATTAGGACTCCTCATAGCCATACTCAGTCTCTGGTTGGCCCCTTTTATTTGATCTAAATCACAAAAACTTCATTTTTCCTTCTCTTCCCAAAATTCACATTAAATGATATCAGCCCAATGACCACAATCAATTACATCATCTCACTGCCATTGGTTAATTGGTAGCGTCGACGCGCTTTATGCTTTTTGGTTATTTTTACCAAAATAGTATTCTCCACCTTTCTATTTTTTTTTTTTCGTGTCTTGTTCTACCATTTTATCACACTTTTGGGTCTCTGATATCATCTTCAGAGTCCAGGTTGACCCATTTTCACCTTTCATTGCCAGATATTTGAATCTCTTATTTTTCACAGTAACTGACATCGGTCTGAGCTGACCAATGATGGTTACCCTCATACCGGCATTGGTTACCCCAATCGATGTTAGTCTCTGTATTTTGATTTTCCAATCAAAACAATGATCTAATCACTCATTTTAGACTGATTTTTCCCCATTACTTTTGTGTTTCTACATCATCAGCAGGATCAAAATACCCATTCTATTATTAGTCACATGGTTTTGACTCGTAGACAAGCCAACGCCCTCATGTTTCATGCTAGCCACCAGCCACTCCCACCTAGCCCATCGCCCCCTTCCATCTCATCACATATGGACCCCAATCAGGCTCTTGCCATACCCACTGATGATGAGGAGTTCACAAGAATCCTTGATCATAACCCCGCCGCTCTACAATATTATCTCGCTCATTCATCTACCCGTGATTCATCGGGGTAAATTTTATATGGCATGCATGTGTCCATTCCTCCTACCCTCACACCCACTTCTGAATCAACTACTACTAGCTTGGCCTTACCCTCTTCTACCTTACCACATGTGGTTTCCTAGCTTAACCCTACATCATCGATATTTGTTGCACCTACAACATTTGTCGTGCCTTTGACGTATATCGCTCCTATGATGTCAACCATGCCTTTATCAACTACCTTGAGTGTAGGTCTATCTACACCCACCACCTCTCATATACCTATTACATCTCAGCCACCATTGGTGTCGAAAACCCATACTCCCTTCCAAAACATTGTCCTCTCCATCTCGCAGTCTCTTCCTCTCGATTGCTATGAGAGTCTTTACGTCCACTCCACCTACCTACACTTATCACTAACAACCCCTTATTTCATCTATCGCTTATTCAGGATACTTGCCATCTACATATATTTCAACTTTGTATTCCTTCCTCACAATTTTCATACTTGGCACCACCACATACTGGGATGCCGCCCACGTCATACACACCTCATCTACCTCCTTATACTACAAGGGTGCCCAGTCATCACAACCTACCAATGATCTTATCAAAATGATGATGGACAAAATGCAGACATTGGAAGCATCTATCTCTAGCTGACATAACTCTTTAACATACAAAGAGATTTGCAATGAGCCCATTCACCCATCCATTCCGATTCATCCATACCCTCTCCATTGGGAAATGCCTAAATTTAACCGATTCAACAACAAAGAAGACCCACAACAACACTTGTGGTATTTTAAACATGTGTGTTATCTCATCACTCATGATGACACTTTGCTCTTATAAACATTCCCAATGTCCTTGACATGACCAAATTTAGATTGGTACAATGCTCTACCCAGCATTCCATATTTTCATTTAATCAGGTAGCTCAGGATTTTCTAGACCACTTTTCTATCAACATTGTCAAGAAGGTCACCATGACTAACTTGTACATGACATGCCAATATGAAGACGAATCTATCGCAGATTTTGTTGCTCGTTGGTGGAGCTTGATCAACCAACTCACATTCCAACTGCCTCAAACCGAGTTAATAGAGTTGTTCACCAAAGCTTGTGCTAGACACATCTTGCCAACTCTCCAAGTTCAAACCTTTTACACGTTTGATGAGGCATTCACCATGGCCCAAAAACTTGAAATTCGTGCCATTGAAGAGAAGAAGATACAATTACATAACAAGAACATTGCATTTAAATCAAATGATACCTCTTCTTCCAAACCGTAAAATAATTACTCTAAAGTAAAAGGATCTACCAACGTAGTAGTTTTGAAATCTGGTCCATCTCACCCATCCAACCAATCAAATCCTTCTTCCAATCTTTCTCCTGTTCAAGCTTTTCAGTTAAAGTGGGAGCAATAAAAATATACTCCCATAGGAGAACCATACTCTTCAGTTTTAGAAAAAACTTCTAAAATTCGGAGTAGTCACTCTTCCACCCGTCAAACCACACACTTTGGTTTTGACCCCTATCATCTTGTGCCTACATGGTACAAAGAAAATGATTACTATAACTATCATCACGTTAGAGGTCATAACAATGGTAATTGTATAAATTTCAAAAATATCATCCAAGAAATGTTAGATAATGGAGATCTCATCTTGGATAATCCTAATGCACCGACTAATCAGAACCTTCACATCTTCAAGAAGTCATTCCCAAATCACACCCCATCGTCTAACCAAACTGGAAAACCTCAACCAGGTGATCAGAAAATTTGTGAGGTGCATGCTATTTTTGACATTATACCAATTGTTCCTACTCAATTTCTTACTACTCCATCTATCGAGGAGATTCTTGCACGATCTCCTTCATCCACTGAGGGACTTGTTTCATATGCTCCTTTACCCACAGAGAAGTCTCCTTATCTTCTTCTTCACCCATGGAGAATTCCACCATATCTACCGATGCATTTTCCCCACTCACCGACAAAAACTCACAATACTTACTCTTCTACCCACGGGAGAGTCATGCTTACCTTCTTCTTCACCAAAAGATGAACTTACCTCATCCAACTTACCATCTACCCTACCCACCGGGATCCATTAAGAACATCCCTTCCTATTGGTGACAATTCTCCATTGCTTTCAAGGATCCTATTGATTTTCTCTCGTCTCTTTTACCCACAAAGCTTCTGAAGCTAACCATTTCTCTATCTCACAAACATTTTTTTACAGGAATTACTACCAAATCAACACCATCCCCTACATCGGTTTCATTCTCACGTTTGGTGACTACTTGGATTATGTTGACAATTCCATGCTTTGGGGACATCTTCGACTGCTTGTCTCAACTCAAATGTAAATGTTTTCTACTAATACTTCCACAATATATCCAAAGGTGTTTCAGACAACCAAACCCACCATGCCCATGCTAGTTGTAGCGGCCCCTTCTTCATCACCCTCGCCCACACCTAAACCTTTACCAATAACCAAAATTTTTCCTATGCCTAAAACCTTACCTGCACCTATACCTTCCTCCATGTCCAGACCCATTACCACATTAGGAGTCATGCCGACATCAAGTCTAGTCCATCCTCATGTCAAACTAGATTTAGCCACGTCCTCACAAGCCATCACAAAGACTATTCCCCACCTAAGAGGAAGACCCAACCTCTTAGGCTGCATACATTGGCTTCGCCCACTACCCCTCTATCACCTTCACCACTTCCATCTATCCTAGGTCCCCACCCATCAACCTTGGCCAAGTAGCCTCCTACCTAGAGTAAACCAAAACATAACAACCCACCTTGTCACAATCCTCTATTACACCCAAATTACCTACACAACTTATGCCTTCAACATCACCTACATCCTTTCTACCTCCTATACCTACACCACTTCTAGTATCCTCATCATTACCCATGCCATTCCCTTCCCCTCAACCAATACCTTCCACATTGCCTCTTACCACAACCTTCACCACACCTCCATTATCACCTTGGCTAACCCATCCCCTTCCGCCATCTACCTTCCCTTCTACATCACACACTTCTTCTTCACCTTTACCCAAGAAGGTGCAACCAAATCCCAAGAACCCACTACCTTCTAAAGAGGTAGTTAAACCTACACCACCTTCAACAACTAGTTCACCTGCTACATATTTACCCAAGAAGGTGCAATCCAAACCTAAAACTATATTATCTACCAAACAAGTGGTCAAACTTACTCAACCTCCGATTCCACCTCCAGTGACACCTCTCCCACCAAATTCACCCACACTTCCATCCAAACCCACACTTACTTCACATTGTGATCCATTGGCAGGGTCTTATGCCAACATCTTAGCTAACCTTTTGGAAACCTCTGTCATCACATTGCCACTGCTTAGACCTTATGACCCACTCAAACCTAAACCAAAAGGGTTTGATGATACCAAAATTTTCACTTACCATCGTGTGTCAAGGCATGATGTGGAAAATTGTAAGGCTCTTAAGACTATTCTTCTCCAACTATGTCCTCTTAAAGAAAACTTTAACGATGATAATATTTTAGATGAGGACCCTATTCACTTGCACCTATCACCACACATCCTCATTTCATACCCTATCCAAAGAACCTTCATCTCCCCTCCACAACCCTTTTATCATCCTCCAACATTTGAGATCAATATGGTCCGCATAAAAGAGCTAGCCAAACCTCCACCAAAATTCCAATGTGCTGCATTGTTTTCATAAAACCAGTATATGCCCTCACCATATTTTTACTCGTCCTGGTCACTATACCTATCATGACTCACTTTTTCCGTTACCGCATCTCAATATGGTTCAAATTTCCATTCGATCCCGTAAGACAAAGGAAAGGAGAAAACAACCAACTCATCTGCTACTCTTTTACCCAATATTCCATCTACACCTGCACCCAAAATCATCATCCGTGGACCCGCATACCCTATTTTTGACGGGGTTTCCCATCGTACAATACTTAAACAATTACACTAGTATCCTCTCAAAATGTCTTTGTACGACCATGTACATACCTCTCGAGTCTCATCCTCGTGCCCTCATTGAGGTCCTATAATCTATTGAGGTCCAACCTAATGACCATACGTCTGTTGTATCCATTATCACTCCTCACCATGTCACCAATCTCACCACTTCATCCCCTTCCTCTGCTTCCATTACCACTCATCAAATTGTCACTCTCAATTTTTCTCGATGACGAGATTGTACCTCTCGATTAGATGATCCCGACCTCGCCCTATTTATTTCCATTTATGTTAATAATATAAGTGTTCGACGCATTATGATCGATAATAGTGTCAAGATTAACATCATTTCCTCCCATGTGTACAACCAAATGTGCATCCTGCCAATTACATACATAATAACTCAATTATTTTGTGTTCATTCAATGATGCCATAACTTCCACCCTTGGTACCATCATTCTCCACATTCGTGTAGGCCCCATACCATTCCAGAATTATTCTACATCTTAGAGGGGGAATTCCAATACAACATGTTGCTTAGCCGACCTTGGATCCATGCCATGGGTTGTGTTCCTTCAACCCGAACATGAAGGGCACAACTATACCATTCCACCCGACCCTTCACCTTTCAATACCTGTAACATATTGATCGACCCAATGATGTCCTTCTACCAATTAAGACATCTACCACCACTACCACTTCTTCTTCAGTTGATGCCTCATCTACCACTTCTGCTGCTACATCTTCCGCAACTAACTCCTCTATTCCCACTACTTAATTCCCGAGTGTGGAGCTTAATTTCTTCACATGAATCTTGCTTTTACATGTTACTAGTTTTGACAATGACTGAAATCGATCAGGGGAAACCGGCATCACTCAAAAGGTAACTGACATCGGTTAAGAAGTGACCAGAATTGATCGGCGGGAATCGACATTGGTCACCTATGCGATGGTGCTTTGTTCTTTAAATGAGAATTAGAATAAATCTCTTGCTTTAAATATGATTTATTGATTGTAAAAGCATAATTAGTTGCCCATAATAGATATATATGCATGTATGCATTGTATGAGGGTATGAGAGAAGAAAATAGCAATTGTTTTACATGTTAGTTTTCTTGGTGAGCAAGAAAGAGTAGCTGAGTGAGGGAAAAACATTGAACATCATGTGAGGTGTTGGAAGACATCAGATCTTCATTGTATTTCCTCTATAAAGCATTGAATAATAATATTGGCCATTTCTTGGTGGACGTAGCCCACACTGGGTGAACCACGTTAAATCAGTGTTATCTTTCTCTTGTTTATTTTATCTTTTGGTTATTTCTGCATTCATTACTTGTATGCTTTATTTGATTATAGATCTGTGTAACACTTTGTTATATGGTTTAACCCCAACAACTAGTATTAGAGCTTTATTTGGAGGTTTTTGTGTGTTGACAAGATTTACTCATAGAGGGTTTTCTGATTGAGTGGGAGCACAATAATGGCAGAAGATAGTAAATACCGAGTAGAGAAATTTGATGGTCGTAATTATCAACTATGGAAGATGCAGGTGGAGGATTATTTATATCGAAAGATCTATACTTACTGTTGGATGAGCATGGAAAACTGAACACGATGACTGATGAAGAATGGAAGGTTCTTGATAGAAAGGCTTTGGGATCTATAAGATTGAGCCTGACAACATCGGTGGCTTCAAATTTTACAAATGTAAAAACCATGGTAGAGTTGATGAAATCTTTAGCAAATTTGTATGAAACTCCTAGTGCTTCGAATAAGGTTTATTTG
Source organism: Taxus wallichiana var. yunnanensis (assembly GCA_018340775.1). Lineage (NCBI taxonomy): Eukaryota > Viridiplantae > Streptophyta > Pinopsida > Cupressales > Taxaceae > Taxus > Taxus wallichiana. The sequence continues at coordinate 640,440,764 of CM031241.1, read as the reverse complement.
ATGAAAAATTATTTAATTCTAAGATGCAAGAAGGTGGATATGTATCTAATCATTTGAATGATTTCTAGTCTATTATAAATCAATTAAAATCATTAGAAATTCCATTTGATGATGAAGTAAAAGCACTTTTATTCTTATGCTCTTTTCCAGATAGTTGGGATAACTTGGTAATGGCTATTAGTAATATAATGAATGCTTCTAAAGGTTTGAAATTTGATGATGTGGTTAGTGTAATCCTTAATGAGGAAATACGCAGGAAAAGCTCAGGAGAAACAACATCTAGAAACAATTTAACTATAGAAAATAGGGGAAGAGCTAAGGAGAGATCATCAAAGCGCAAGAAGAATGAGATATCAATGTCAAGACATGATAGATCTAGATCCGAGTATAGAAATTTACTTTCTTTGGAATTGTGGAAAGAGATGACACATAAAGGAGTGTTGGTCCAAGGAAAAAAAGAGAATACATTAGAAAAGGTAGGGAAAACGTTGCAAGTGAGGTAAATCAAGATGCCCTTATTCTCTCTTTGGATAATAAATTAGAATATTAGGTTTTAGATTCTGAGCTTTTTCCATGTTACACCTAATAAGGGTTATTTCAAAAATTATGTTTAGGGCAATTTTTTACAAGTTTATTTAGGAGATGATGTGCCATGCAATATTATTGGTAAAGGTGATGTTCATCTAAAGTTACAATGGAAATCCATGGGTATTGAAGGATGTGAGGCATGTGCCAAGCCTCAAGAGAAATCTAATATTTGCAGGGTAACTAGGTTAATCTGGATGCATGGTTACATTCATAGTCGACTCTTGGAAGGTTACCAAGGATCTCTTGTTGTGGAAATAGGTAAGAAGGTAGGAAATTTATATCTATCTACCCATGTCACTAATTATTTTTCTATGCTAACTACTACATATTCAGATGCAACCATGTGGCATAATCGGCTAGGCCATATGAGTGAAAAAAGGAATGCAGATCTTAAAGGCTAAGGGTAAGTTATTAGATTTGAAATAGTTAGATCTTGAATTTTGTGAGCATTGCATATTTGGAAAGAATAAGAGAGTGAGATTTCTCAAGGTTGGATCAACAAAGGAGTAAAAATTAGAGCTTGTACACTCAGATGTGTGGGGACCAACTCAAGTAGCTTCTATTGGAGGATCCCAATATTATGTGACTTTCATTGATGATGCCACAAGGAAGGTATGGATTTATTTTATTAAGTGTAAATATGATGTTTTTGAAACTTTTAAAAGGTGGAAATACCTTTTAGAAAATGAAACAAACTTAAAATTGAAGTGCCTTAGATATGACAATGGTGGTGAGTATTGCAGCAAGGATTTTAATGATTATTGTTTAGAGAATGGAATATAGAGAGAAAGAACGGTTCCTAGAACTCCACATGAGAATGGAGTTGCAGAAATAATGAATAGAACAATCATGGAATGTGCTAGAAGTATGAGGATACATGTCGACTTGCCTTTGAAATTTTGGGCAGAAGAAGTGGATACAACAGTGTACTTGATCAACCATGGAACTTCAATAACACTAGATGGTGGAATACCAAAAGAAGCTTGGTCTAGAAAAGAGGTAGATTTTTCTTTTCTTAGAGTTTTTGGCTTAGAAGCTTTTGTGCACATTGATAAGGAAAATAGGAATAAGTTGGATGCTAAATCTAAGAGATTTACTTTCATTGGTTATGGATCTAGTGATTTCGGATATCAATTTTGGGATTTAGAAGATTCTAAGATTGTTAGGAGTCGTGACATTGATTGGAATGAAAAATAATGTACAAGGATCAGGTTTTGGTGCCTAAACATGAACAAGTTGAGGAGATTTTGAAGGAAAATCAACTTTCAGACCTAAAGTAGACATCCACAGACATCGATGTTGGTTCTATAGAAACTGATGTTGGTCAAGCTAATCAGCATCAAAAGACATGATCAGGTTCAGAACAGACAACCAGTGGAACCGACATCAATAATCCTCAAACCGATGTCGATAAGGCAACTGCAGTTGGTTGACAGATAGAGGAACCATGGCGATTCTGTAAACCACGGTCGGTTACATGGTGACTAGTGTTGGTCAGCATGACAGAGATTGACATGAATGTACAACGCACATAATGATCCCTAGATGTTCTAGATCTCAGTGAGAAGGTCACAAAGAGTAAGTAGACCTCCAGAGAGATTTTCACCTTCCTTTTCTTATTTTTATTATGGTGATAGTGGTGAACCAGAAAGCTTTGAAGAAACAATTTAGGTAGATACCCACGAGCGGTGGGAACATGACATGGACAAGGAGATGGACTCCTTGGAACAAAATCAAACATGGGATTTGGTTAAGTTTCCAACGTAAGAAAGCACCTGCAGAACAAATGGGTTTACATAATCAAGGAAGAAGAGGGTGAACTGAAAAGGTACAAGGTGAGGCTTGTGGTAAAGTGATTTGCATAGAAAGCGGTATTAATCGTGATAATATTTTATCTCCTGTAGTTAAGATGACTTCTATTCATATTGTTCTAAGTTTGGTTAAACAGAAGATTTGTATTTATAATAGCTTTTGATGTTAAGATGGATTTTTCTTTATGGTGATTTAGAGGAAGAGATTTATATGCAATGTACCGCTTGGTTATGAAGTCAAGGGTAAGGAGAAACTTGTGTGAAAATTGAAAAAGAGCCTATATGGGATAAAGCAAGATCCAAGGAAATGTTATTTGAGTTTTGGAAGTTTTATGTATGAGCATGGTTATATGAGATGTGAATTTGACCATTGTTTTTATTTTAAGAAGCTTGAAAATAGGAGCTATGTTATTTTGTTATTGTATGTGGATGATATGCTGATTACAAGATCTAGTATGCAGGACATTGGTAAACTTAAAGAAAGGTTAGCTCACACATTTGCAATGAAGGATTTGGGAGATGAAAAGAAAATCCTTGGCATACAAATTCACCGAGACAAAAAAACAAGAGGTTGTATTTGTCTCAGGAAGCTTATATCAATAAGGTGTTGGAAAGGTTTAACATGTAAAATTCAAAACCTGTTAGTACACCTATGGCTAGACACTTCAAATTGAGAAAAGATTAGTGTCCTTCATCACACGAGGAGGTTGAGTACATGACATGTGTTCCCTATGCTTCAGTAGTAGGAAGTCTTATGTATGCCATGATTTGTACTAGACCAGACATTACACAGGTAGTGGGAGTTGTGAGAAGGTTTATGGCTAATCCAGGTAAAGAACATTGGAAAGCAATCCAATAGATTCTTAGGTATTTGAGAGGGACATCCAAAATGGATTTATGCTATGGAGGGTCAGATACTTATTTATGCGGATATGTTGATTCGGATATGGCTTGAGATTTGGATGGTAAGAGGAGCACCACTTTGGATATGTTTTCATAGTAAGTGGATTGACGATTAGGCTGGATTTCAAGATTACGAAGGTTGTGGCTTTATCTACTACGGAGGTAGAGTATGTTATAGCTACAAAAGATAACAATGAGATTATGTAGATGAGAAGGTTCATGAAAGAGTTGGGTAAGGAGCAGGAGGATTACAGATTATACGGTCATAGTCGAGCACATCCATCTGGTAAAGAACTCAACATTTAATTCAAGAACTATGCTGAAATACTTGAAAAGTGTGATCCATCGGTCACCTGTGCGATGGTGATTTGTTCTTTAAATGAGAATTAGAATAAATCTCTTGCTTTAAAGATTATTTATTGATTGTAAAAGCATAGTTAGTTGCCCATAATAGATATATATGCATGTATGCATTGTATGAGGGTATGAGAGAAGAAAATAGCAATTTTTTTGCATGTTAGTTTTCTTGGTGAGCAAGAAAGAGTAGCTAAGTGAGGGAAAAACATTGAACATCCTGTGAGGTGTTAGAAGATAACAGATCTTCATTGTATTTCCTATGTAAAGCATTGGATAATAATATTGGCCATTTCTTGGTGGACGTAGCCCACACTAGGTGAACCACGTTAAATCTGGTGTTATCTTTCTCTTGTTTATTTTATCTTTTGGTTATTTCCGCATTCATTTCTTGTATGATTTATTTGATTATAGATATGTGCAACACTATTATATGGTTTAACCCCAACAATGTACAACAAATTACGCATCCTTGCCAATTTCATGCATAATAACCCGATTATGTTGCATTAATTTAATTATGCCATGACTTCCACCCTCGACACCATCATTTTCCACATTCGTGTAGGCCCGTATATCATTCTGGATTATTTTGTCTTAGAGGGGAATTCCAGTACAACATGCTATTTGGCCGACCTTGGATTTGTGCCATGGGTTATTTTCCTTTAACCTTACATAGTTGTTTAAAATTTGAACATGAAGGGCACAACTATACCATTCTAGCCAACCCTTCACCTTTCAAGACCTGTAACATGTTGTATCAACCCAATGATGTCCTTATACCAGTTAAGGCATCTACCACTGCTACCACTTCTTCTTCGATCCGCTACCTCATCCACCACTTTTTTTGCTACATCTTCCGCAACTAACTCCTCAATTCCCATTCTGCTGCTATAGCTTCGCAATGACCCATCACCAACCCATATACTCCTCAAACATCTAATGCTTCTTCTTCCTAGCTATCTAATGATTCATCCATTCCCACTACTCACATACCCACTACTGATCCCTTAGAAGGTGTTTTTCAACACCTCACTGGGGAGTACCACCTTTATAACATTGACACATTCCTTACTCCTCAAGATTATGGTAACCTTCACCAACATCCCCACTATGATCACCGCATAGGAAAGGTTTTCCCCTACGGTCCTCCCCACCTTCGCACCAACTTAACATATGGGGGACTTGATGCTTCTACCTACTTTCCCGAGCCACCTTCCTAAACTTGACCATTTTCCTTTGACCTTCAATATCTCACCAATGCCGCTTTGTGCACACCTTCCTCCATCATTATGCTTAGAAGGGATTTGGCTTTGGTTTATATGAACAAGTCCGTCATAATGTCATTCCTTGCACCACTTGTAAGCATAAAGACCACAGTGGTATTGGATTTTCTGAACCACCTTCTAAGAAGGCTCGAGTCAAACTCATTGAGGATGATAAACATTCCCCACCCCATTCACCTCATTCACCACCTTCACCTACAGAGTATATGGATCCATAATCCATTCCTCCTAACTTTTTTTTCGTGAACACCATTTCCCTAGGACCTTTAACTTATTAGCGTAATGATGAGGCTCCCTCTTCTCTTCCCTTCCTGTATCTTGACATGATCAATGATGATACACCTTTTATTAACATCGTTCAATGTCAGGACGATGAGTCTATTCTCACCTACCTTGGTGCGGAAGATTCTTATATTCACCGGTCATTACCTTTTGAGATGCAAACCATGTTGAATGAATCGACCATCGAAATCAACATTCACACTTAGGATGACCCACACATTCTAAAAATAGGCCAATCTTTAGATGCTACTGAACATGAAGCTTTCACTTCTTTCCTTTGGGATCATAACAACAATTTTGCTTGGTCCTACACTGATATGCCCGGTATTGACCCAAACATTTTGGTCCACAATATCATAACCATTCCTGATGCCAAACCCATGAAACGAAGCTACAAAAATGCATCCTTGCATTTCCCTTCTTGTCAAATAAGAACTCCAACGCCTTCTTTCAGTTTCCTTCATCCTACCCATTGATTATCCCCAATGGATCTCTAACATTGTTCCTGTCACAAAAGTGACAGGGGGACTCCACATTTGCATGGATTTCCATGACCTTAACTTAGCTTGCCCCAAAGACAACTTTCCTCTACCTAGTATTGACCAACTAGTTGATCTCACCACCGGCCATGAGATGCTATCACTCATGGATGGTTTCTCGATTATAACCAAATATTACTCACCCCAGAAGATCAACACAAAACCACCTTCATCACTCCTTGGGGGACCTTCTGCTATCATGTCATGCCCTTTGGCCTTAAAAATACTAGTGCTACATATCAATGGGCTATGAATTATATCTTTCATGACATCATGTATAACATATTGGAATATTACGTTGATGATCTTCTTGCCAAATCTAAACATCAGGCTGAGCACCTTGCTATCCTTAAGGTTGTCTTTGACCATCTCATCAAATACTGTGTTTTCCTTCAACCTAAGAAGTGTGTCTTCGCTATTCTCTTTGGAAAGCTCCTTGGTTTTATCATTTATTTGCGTGGCATTGAAGTTGATCCCACTAAAATCAAGGCTATTCTTGAGATGCCTCCACCTACTAACCTTTTTCAACTCCGTATTTTGCAAGGAAAGTTGTAATCTTTTCGTTTCTTTATTTCTCAACTTTTCGACCATTTCCATCCATTTCATCATATCCTAAAAAGGGATGTCTCCTTCAAATGGGATGATGAATGTCACAAAGCCTTTGATGCCTTAAAACAATACCTCCTCCAACCACTAGTGCTCACTCCACCTAAGGATGACAAACCATTTTACCTTTACATGTCTCAAGCTACTGATCATTCTCTCGGGTGCCATGCTCATTCATCATGATGAGAAACACTTGGAGCAAACAGCTTTATTATATAAGCCGCATGCTTTTAGATTACAAAACTAGATATAATCACGCTGAAAAACTCTTCCTATCCTTAGTTTTTGTCGCCACTAAACTTTGCCATTACCTACTCAACCACAAAACCTTCATTGTCACCAATACTAACCCCTTACATTACATGTATGTTAAGCCCTACCAACATCAACCTACTGCATGTTGGCTCATGCTTCTTGTAGACCTAGATCTCAAATTCATCCATCAAAAGTCTATTAAAGGACAAACCATTGCTGACCAACTCACAGATGCACCTCTCTCCGAAAACCAATCTTCTAACTTCAACTTCCCTGATGAATCCATCCCCACCCTCTCCCTACTATAACGTTTACTAGATGACCTTATTCTTTGATGGCTCCAAAGGTCAACATGGGGTGGTTCCAGAGTTATCCTCATTCCTCTTGATGGTGAGCCTATGCCATTATATTTCAAACTAGATTTTGATTGTATTAACAATATCGCTGAATATGAAGCACTCATGTTAGGTCTTCAAATTGACATAGCCTTAGATGTTAAATCAATTAATATATTTGGTGACTCTCAACTGGTTGTGAACTGAGTTAATAGTATATAATAGTGTCATAATGAGATACTTCAAAAGTATAAACATCATGTTTACATGATTTTGACTACCTTTGCCCATTATGAACTTCAAACCACCCTGAGTTCCATTAATAAATTTATGGACACCATGGCCTATCCTTCTCAAATCCTGCTTTACCTTTCAATTTAAAAATATTTTTCATAGTACAATGATTTCCATCACCTTTATATCTTATCCACGACATTCATTTTGTGGGAAGAATCGAAACTCACCCACGTGACCTTTGGTATAAGCGGCTTTGTTGACTACCTTTCCCTTTCAATTATACCTCCGGATATTACTTGTAATAGACAACGAGCCTTCCTAAAAGTGTCTCTCACTATGTCATAATGCGTGGTATTATCTATAAACACAGCTATGATGATATCCTCTTATGATGCCTTACAAGTTTTAAAATTCCATACACTATCAAAGAAGTTCACGATAGGATTTGTGGGGGTCACTTGATTGATTAGCTATCACTAAGCACATCCTTAATCTTGGATATTATTGGCCAACCCTAAACCACGATTGTTGTGACTATGTCAAGTTTTTGTGAAGTTTCAACAACATGCTAATCTTAATCACATCCCTAGTCATGCCTTACAAGTCACATGAGACCTTTTACCTTTCTCTCAATGGGGTTTGGATCTTGTCGAAAGATAAACCCTCATTCTTCCCAACATCATCAATGGATTATTACCGCTACCCAATATTATAATTAATGGGTGGAAGCCGTACATCTTATTTCTACAAAATCTAACAAAATTTGTGAATTCATCAACCATCACATCATTTTTCGCCTTGGTGTTCCTCACTACCTCATCACCGATAACATAAAACAGGTTCAAGAAAAAACCCTACAAAAACTCTGATACCTTCACCATTTAACTCAATTTTAATTCACCTTATTATCCTTAAACAAATGGCCAAGTGGAATTGACTAACAAAACCCTAAATAAAATTCTTAGATGATACTGATACAGATTGACACACGCACATTCCTTTTGCCTTATGGGATTATCACACTAGTATTTGCACCTCAACCTTGCTACCACACCTTTCTCTTTGGTCTACAAAGATAGAGGTTGTCTTGCCTCTCGAAGTCCAAATTCCATCTCTTCATATCTCACTCAAATATATGCTCAATGATGATGATTTTTTCCAGGACCATTTGGCACAACTTGAGTTATTAGACAAATGCCGTATAAATGCTCTCGATCACCTTCAAATCTACCAAAAATGTATCAAACGTGCCTATGATAAACATGTCCAAGAATGAACCTTCAAGGTTGGTGACCTTGTCCTAAAGGAAAATCAACATGTAAAAAAGTGGAGAAAAGTAAACGGGGCAAGTTCACTCCTAATTGGCTTGGACCCTATATCGTTACTCATGCCTATGGATTGGGTGCTTATCGTTTATCTTCACTTGAAGGTAAACCCAAACCTAAGCCCCTCAATGCCTTACATATTTGACCATTCTATTATTGAATCAATTCCTATATCACCTTCTATCTATTAAATTCTCATCCCTTGAGCAACATTCACCTTCCACTTACCTATTTTAAGGATCAACGACTAAACAAGAATCATGTGATTACCCATCACCTTTTAGCCTTATCTTTAATATGAGTACCATGACTCTACTCATGGCATGATTCTCATAGATACTTTTCATCCTATTCAGGATGGAATCCCATGGTCATTCGTCACTCAAAACACCTCTTGCATAGTTACCCTTTGCATGCTATGGTTTGCCTGCATAAAGGAAGCCTATACTCCCTATAGTCTTGTCCACGACACTGAAAGTCCAAAGACATTGAAAAGTAATATATGAGATTTTAAAATTCAACTCCTTGAGCCAAACTTATAGTAAATAGATGAATCCCTCAAAAGGAAATCTATCTTTCTATCTTGCTACTATAAATAGACTACTCCCTCGAGTGACATCTATACAAAGCTAGCCATACTTTGTCGTAGTCTATCGAAAAAGAAGACTATTTATGCAAAAATAAAATAAAAATATTCTAAAGCTTCCCACATCAATCAAATTCATGAAGAATTCCAGGAGATATTCTATTCATCCCAATTAAACTTCCCGCATCGATCGGTCTAAAAAAACAAAAACAAAAAGATAAATTTTTCTTCATGGACTTGCCTATTTTGGTCTTGGGTATCTTGTAGAAGAGGCATGTTGTCTCACACCAAGGTTACACTAAAAACAACTCCTTTCACCTCATCTTCTTTCCTTTCTAATCTTCTACCTACTCAAGGGACGTGCCACAAATGTGACATTTCATGATCATGTGACTTTATTCACCTTTCAAATAGTCAATCATGCAATGCCTTTGGGGTCTTATGTTCATAAGCCAATCTTTGGTATGATAGAATCATAATGGTTCTTACCAATTAGGAGGCTTTTTGTCTCCTCTTACTGTTCACCCCTTTTCTTACTTATTGATTCTATTACATAGGACCAAACCTTCGACACCTACATTATGGGAATTCCTCTCCCACCTAAACTCAACCATGCCTAAATGACCTAAAATCAACCATGCCTAAATGACCTCGACTCAATCATGCCTAAAACCTACCGACCCATTCATCTCCCTTATCATATTTTTCCTAGCTTATGGGAGAACTACATCGGCTTGAGGCCCCTTTTCACCGAGGATATGTAGGCAGCACTCCGAGGGCATGGGGCCCTTGTAGGTTAGCTTGACCACTTTTACCCCTAACCAATTTTCCCCCTTTACGTTCACATTCTACCCTAGTTAGTTTCCATTTACACAAAAACTTGGAAATTAATATATCATAAAAAAATACATACTAACCATTTTATCACCGTGACCATATTCTACTTAAATCATTTCATATTTCCATGATATTAATTACTTGGAAATTTAACCACAACATACATATAATACATTATTTCCATAAGATCGGTAACTTGGAAATTACCTAGACTCCACCATGCCTATACCTGACCAAACCATGCCTATATCTAACTCCACCATGCCTATAATCATTAGGGAATATCCTAACTATTAGTGCTCACTAATATGTTAGTGTGAGTAATTATATTATCTAGGATAATATAATATTGCATTATTGGTGCGGTTGGTTGTGAGTTACAACAACCCACTTATTTAGGGAGTGTATTGTTATAACATCTCGTATAGAGTTAGTGAGAGGTTATGTTTAGTTTCCTTGATTATAGGAGCAACATTGCCTATATATTTGTAATATACCGGATGAATTGAAAATAGAGAAGAATATTATGTTGTGTGTTGAATATAATATTAATATGTGTAAAGCTCTTTGATCCTTTTTATTTGGTATAAGAGTGACTTTTCATTCTACCTGTGATGAAAAATTAAATTATTTGGAGGGGTAGACCATTCTTGTAATGCCCTACGAATTGCGTTGAAGAATCCATTATCGTTTGGGTTGGCATAAGGAAGACGTCTCTAATCTTTTGGTGAGAATGCAGTGAGTGATAGCAAAGACTCATCGTATCCACGTTTCCACGTATCCACGTATTTCTGGTGCAGTCCACGTGCAGTACTGGAATATTGTTTTTGCGCCTTGGTGTATGTGGAGTGCTCGCCTAAAACCTTCATGGGAAAAAGCAGCCAAAATTCCACGTATTTCTGGTGCAGTCCACGTATCCACGGTTTGCAGAATTGACAGAATTGAAGGTTTCTATGGACACGGCTACATGGACATGGAGCATTGTCTTTGAAGGTTTTTGAAGGTTTCTATGGACACGGAGCAGTCCAAAATTTGAGAAGCTCTCCAAGTGATTTTCTATGCATGGACGTTCAATTCTCCACAGCTCATATAGTTGCCAATCCTCATTTTAAACTACAGCTGTATTGCTTTTCTGCATCATTGCATTGGTTGCATCATTCCTGAGCTTCAAACTGACGCCATTTCCTGCAATCAAAATGTAAAGGCGGCATATTGAAGGTTTGATGTCAGATCCGTGTTGTGCATTGAAGTGAGTCACCATTCATATCCTGTAATCATTGAGAGATCTGACGCTTCATCTAAATTAGATAATCACCATCACTCAACGGTATTAAAAGAGACTTGATTCGGCCAAGCCTGCAGCTTGTATTTTATACTCAGTCAGCAATTGAGCTCAGATGCGCAGCAGAAGCGTGAAGGGGATCCGGATTCTCGAGAGTGAAAAGAGTATGAGTAGTTAATTCTTTTTAATAGTTTGCTATTTTTTTCACTTTCCGTGAAGATATCAAATCCAATCTTTAATTGGATTTAATTTGTGAAAATATTATTATGGAGAAAATGGGTCATATTGCAGATGGAACATTCAAGAAACCAACCGATGCTGGTGAAGCGGCCAAATGGGAGAGTAGAGATCGTAAAACAACAATAATCATTGGACTTGGGTTGTTTGATGCATATTTACATCATATAGACCTTTCAAAAAGTTCAAATTTCATTTGGACAACATTGAACAAGTTGTTTGGATCCCAAACCGGAAGTGCAGTAGCGAACTTGAAGCAGAAGTTGTTCGGACTCAAGATGGATGAAGGAGAAAGCATGGTACAACATATAAGTAAGTTTTGGTCTATTCTGAATCAATTGTCAGGGATAAAAATTAAAGTAGAGGATGATGATGCAAAAGCTGTTTTGTTGAATAGTATGCCATCTCGCTATGCAAACATTGTTTTTACTTTGAGCAAGATCAATCCCAGCCTAGAAGATCTAATTTCTTCACTGATAGATGAAGAAAATAAGACTGTTACACCAGAAGAAAATGCATTGTATGGTGACGATAAAAAAGACGATCCAAATTCTTTTCTAAGCAGAGATCAACATTCACAGACTCCAAGAAAAGATTCCTTTGTCATTACTATAAAAATCAAGGACATGGTATTATGTATTGCAGGCAAAGAGCACAAGATTTGCTTGAGGGAAAATTAAAAGAAAATGCTTTTATTTCTGAAAATAGAAAAGAAGAAAGTGATTGGGAAGCAGGATCCAACCATTCACATGATAGAGAAGTTGATGCTCAAGATAGTGAAGAAGACTTTCTCTTCTAAAAAGAATGCATCTATTGGAGGAAGGAGGCACAGGAGGCTGGAGGATAATTGGCGTCCTCTCGTTAGTTGCCAACGACGGGGCTACATGAAGTTGTGGTGACACTATGTGTGTGTGTGTGATTTTACTTTCATTTCTGGATTGCAGTATGATTTTAGAGTTCCTGTTTTGTGTTGAATAAGTGAAATGTTCACATTGAGGGGGGGAACATGGTCTCAATGTTCCATTTTCATTTCCACCTCTTGTTCATGTGTGTAATTTGTGAGTATGATTTCTAGATCAACCCCTGATGTGAAATAGTGCTAGAGATTCAGAATAGAGTACTGAAGTAGGAGATGTTCTTGATAAAAGTAGATGGTTGATGTCATGTTCCCACTACTTTTCTGATTAGTTGGTCGATGTTCCTAGATATGGTTGATGGTGATGTTATTTTCCTAGTTCCCTTTGCATGGTCGATGTGTTCCCAAGTGGTCGATGCATTTTCCCACCTTGGTTGATGTTCTCATGGATGGTTGATAGTGTTCCCATATCTTGGTTGATGTGTTCCCATAATCAGAGTGCACAGAGGAAGGTCAAGACATGTGTACGTTGCTCAGTCAGAAGATTTATGTTTCTCCCCATGTTTGCACTAAGGGGGGGAATGTTAGGAATATCCTAACTATTAGTGCTCACTAATATGTTAGTGTGAGTAATTATATTATCTAGGATAGTTGTGAGTTACAACAACCCACTTATTTAGGGAGTTTATTGTTATAACATCTCATCTAGAGTTAGTGAGAGGTTATGTTTAGCTTCCTTGATTATAGGAGCAACATTACCTATATATTTGTAATATCTTGGATGAATTGAATATAGAGAAGAATATTATGCTTGTGTTTTGAATATAATATTAATGCATGTAAAGCTCTTTGATCCTTTTTAGTAATCGACTCCACCATGCCTATACCGACTCCATCATGCCTAAATGAACTCCACTCAATCATGTCTAACTCACCTAGTTCCCATGGTACACAATAACAATGGAAATTAAAAAGAGTACATCATCCATCCAATAATAATCATAAACTATATAAACATGAATGTCTATGTAGAATACATATATACACTCAAATTTGTGTACTCACCTTTTGTGACACTTGAATTCATGTACTCGCTATACCTTGCGATGTGATACTCATGTTTTTTAGCCTAGATGACCTTACCTTGCCTAATGCCATCTTTGTTTATCCCGACCATACCTTTGGTGCCCTGGAACAAAACTATTTCCCATTCCTACACCTAGCCTAGTGGTGTTTTAGGACCATATCCTATACCTTGGATACCTGAACCACTTCAACCTTGTTTGGATAAACCTATCGACCTTTGACGATGTAGAGTTTACAAGCTCTTAAACATGACACCTTATCATAATCTATACGTGTGTGTGTGTGTGTGTGTGTGTGTGTGTGTGTGTGTGTGTGTGTGTGTGTGTGTGTGTGTGTGTGTGTGTGTGTGTGTGTGTGTAGACTACCACTACCTATTACCCGAATGAAATCACCCTTACCTACAACCAACCTACCCTCATTTTCATCACTTACCCATTTTTTAAACCACTCACCGAATTTGTTTAGCACCTCATCAGTTCCTGGTTTGAGGGGGTTCACCTCCACCCACACTTGGGGCAACCTAATATTCAATCACACCTGAGCACCGACTTCCTATTTTTGTCGGGGTCACTTATCAATACAAGCTACCGACAAAAAGGGGCAAATGTAGACATCAAATTTGTGTCACACTCCCTTGGTCCCCTTAAATTAATTAACATAACACATTTAATTGTAATGAAATTACTTGATTAATTATGATTATCACCAGCAATAGAACACCAAATAACACAATATTGCAGATAATTTCTCTCAATATGAAAGTAGAATAGCTTGGCCACTTCGAGGGGGAAACCTCCAAAACATATAATAAGACTCAAATACTCAACATAATGATCATCCACTACCTATAACCCCTATTTATACTATTCCTATGATATGGCCATCAACAAGGCTGACCAACCAATGATAATAGATCATATATGAAAGAGATACATCATGATAAGAAGTTATGATAGCCACAAGTTGGCTATATCCATCCCATGTAAGATATATAATTAAGGGTGTAACATGCCCCTCCCCTTCAAAGAAACATTGTCCCCAATGTTGGGAAGCCCTGATGTTGCTGCATGAATGCTTCATCTTCCCATGATGCATCCTCAATATTCATATTCTTCCACTTGATTAGGTACTCGGTAATGACTCTAGTCCTCAGTCTTTTGGTGCGTGTCTGAAGAATGCCTTCAGGTTCCAATATGATCCTTCCTTCCTCGTCCAGTTCGAAGCACTGATTGGGTGGAAATGTGTTGCCCAATAACTTTCTTTAAGTAAGAAACATGGAAGATTGGATGTATTCTACTTCCTAGAGGGAGCTCTAGCTTATATGCCACACTACCAATTTTCTGCAAAACTCGGTAAGGACCATAGTATTTAGGAGCAAGCTTATTATCCTTTTCTTTGTTGTTTTAAGGATAAGCTTATATATGGTCAGTAACCTTACAAAAACAAAGTCTCCTCTTCAAAGTGTCACTCACTTCTATGTTTATTAGCCTGTTGCTTCATACAGTTTTGTGCCTATGCCAAATTTTCTCTAAGACTAAAGATTACCTCATGTTGATGTTGAATGTGATCTTCAAATGCTCTCACCTTTGGTTTGACCTTCAAGCTAGATATGAGTGATGGAGGATGGTACCCATAAAGTGCCAGAAATGGAGACATTTTGGAGGAGGTATGAAATGAAGTATTGTACCACCATTCTACTAGTGGCAACCATTGCACCCAACGTTCTTGTTTATCTAAAGTAAAACATCGAAGATATCCCTCTAAACATTTATTTACCACCTCAGTTTTCCCATCTGTTTGGGGATGATAAGAGGAACTCTGGGCTAGTTGGGTACCTAGACAAGAGAACAAATTAGTCCAAAAGTTACTTGTAAATATTGGATCACGATCACTTACTATAATTTTTGGCGTGCCATGGAGCTTTTGAATTGTATCCATAAAAGAGATGGCAATTGTACTAGTTGTGAAAGGATGAGCCATGACACAAAAATGAGCATATTTGGTAAGTCTGTCTACCACAACCATGATGACACTTTTCCCTTCTGATTTAGGTAATCCTGATGAAATCCATTGATACCTCTTCCCATCTCTCACTAGGAATAGATAGAGGTTGGAGAAGACCAGGTGTCTTAATGGTCTCACCCTTATTTTTGGCAAACCAAACATTCGCCTCAATTTTTGAACATCTCCTTTCAACCCCTCCCAAAAGAAATCCTTCTTAACTCTATGATATTTTCTTAGGACCCCAACATGGCCACCTACTTGGAGAAGAATGTAGCTTTGAAATAACATGGTGTTTAAGTGTAGAGTTCTTACATAGATATAACCGATCTTTGTACCACAATGTATCCCCCTTCCATATAAATTGAGCTGATATGGATGGATCTACCTGAAGATTTTGAATGAGAGTATGCGTGGTTGCATATTTCTTGCATTCTTCACGTGCTTGATCTACCCAATCTGCATTTAGTATAGATATGGCACATAATAATTCTTCGGCAGACTCATCCCTCCTAGACAGAGCATCAACAACCAAATTTTCCTTTCCTTATAAACAATCTCAAAGTCATATCCCAACATTTTAGTGACCCATTTTTTTGTTCTTCTGAAGATAGACGTTGCTCTAAGAAATATTTCAAACTATCATGATCAGTTTTAACTTAAAATGTCTACCCATCAAGTATGGTCTCCATTGTTTGACTACATGTAGTATTGCCATCATTTCCTTTTCATATGTGGGCTTTAAAAAATCTTTCCTTTTAGTATTTGATCTCAAAAGCAATGGGGTGTCCTTCTTGCATTAGTACTACTTTGATTCCATTTCCTAAAGCATCGCACTCAACTACGAAAGTTTTGGAGAAATTTGGGGTTGCCAATACTGGAGTGGTGCACATAGCTGCCTTCAATTTTTCAAATGCCCTAGATGCTTCCTCATTCCACTGAAAGGAGTCATTCTTCAATAATTTTGTGAGTGGTGCTACTATACTTGCCATAGTTTTTGACAAATATGTGATAATACCCTATGAGACCTAAGAAACCTCGTAATTGTTTGAGGGTTCTTGGGGTTTCCCATTCCACCATGGCTTGGATCTTGTGAGGGTCCACCTTAACACCTTCATGAGAAACAATATGGCCCAAGTATTCCACTTCATGTACCCCAAAAGAACACTTTGAAGGCTTGGCATAAAGTTGATGTTTCTCTAAGACTTCTAAGACAATATTGACATGATGTAAGTGTTTCTCCCATGATTTGTTGTAGATGAGTATATCATAAAAAATACTAAGACAAAATTTCTTAGGAATGGTCTAAATATTGAATTCATCAAGCTTTGGAATGTGGAGGGAGCATTGGTAAGACCAAATGGCATCACTAGGAATTCATAATGGCCTTGATGAGTTCTGAAGGTTGTCTTATGAATATCTTCTTGCTTGAATCTAATTTGGTGATACCTAGAACGAGATCTAGTTTTGTAAAATAAATGGCACCATGTAACTCATCAATGATGGGAATAGGAAACTTATCTTTGATAGTGAACTTGTTAAGATCTCTATAATCTGGACACATGCACCATCTTCCATCCTTACGATGCACCATCACCATGGGAGCAGAATAGGCACTCTGACTGTGATGAATAATACCCATTTCCAACATTTCCTCCACCATCTTCTCGATCTCACTCTTTTGCACATATGGATATCTATAAGGCCTGATGTTGGGGGATTGGCTTCCTGGAATCAACTGAATAGCATGATCATGCTCTCTTTCAGGTGGCAATCCTCTTAGTTCCTTGAAGAAAACTACATGTTGATTAATAATATTTTGAAGATCAGATGCAATACCTTCATTTGCGGTTGCACTTCTATAGAGAATAATCGAGCTATAAAACCTTGAGCCCTTTTTAAGAATCTTCGCATTTGGTGAGAACTTACCACTAGAGGATATTTAGCTTGTATACCTCGAAGTTTAAATTTTTACCCTCAAAATGAAAGCGCATGAACAATTCCTGAAATTTATCTCTATGGTGCCTAAAGTAGTGAGCCACTGAACACCTAAGACAATATTAGCTCCTCCCATGGGAATAACAAACATCGTAGATTCCAATGTGTAATCACCCATCATGATTTTGACTTTATGGCATTTACCTGAACATTGGATTGTGCCACCATCTGTAATCATTACTTGAAATTCAGGTGCTTGGGTAGATGAAACAATTTAGTCTTGCTGCCAACTTATGATTGATGAAATTATGTGTGCTCCCTAAATCAATCAAGACTATTACCTTTTGCTTCTTAATATAACCCACAACTTGAAGGGTTTGTGGAGTACTAATACCTGATAGAGCATGACATGAAATAGTGGGTGAGGATCTCCAGATTCTTCCTCTAATTTTTCCACTTCCTTTGTTGATGTTTCCTCATATTCTTCCTCATCACCAGATCCTTCAATGTAGAACAATTTTTTTCTCGAACATTTATGATTTGGTCCATATTTTCTATCACAGTTAAAGCATAACCCTTTGGATCTTTTTTCTTCAATTTTTTGAGGTGTCAACCGAATTGGCCGAGGGTAAGAAGGAGACAAGGTGTTATGATATTTTATGCTAGAAAAGGACTACCTTCTATTGGAAAGAAATTTTTCCTCTACTCGACGTGCCATGATAATAGAATCAACAACCTTGAGTGGGTTAAACATGCGTACCTCATGCTCAATGTGGTCCTTAAGACCCCCCAGAAATAGGTCATTCAAATACTCTTCTGTAATATCCTCCACACACAAGGACAAAGTTTGGAATTGATGGACATACTCCTTAACTGAACCAGTTTGGCGTAACTTTGCTAATTGGCTGAAGTAATTCTTAGAAACACTAGAAATATAGTGTAATTGAAGCTCTTCAATGAAAACTATCTAGGTGACATTTAGGCCATTCTTCTGCCTTTGAGCACATAACCAATGATACCAAACAAATTGATCAGGTTCTAGGTATAAGGATGCCACAATTACCTTTTGTCCTCCTGGGATCTGATGGAGATCAAAGAAATTTTCCATTTGGGTAATCCAATTGAGTGGATCCTTTCCATAAAATTTATGCATTTCAACTTTTGGAATCATGCCCCTCCATTGGTGAGAAGATCCACTTGAATGATTAAAGGATCCTCCCTGATTGGAGTGATTTGTATATGTGTGACCATTTCTAGTGGAACCCATATGACTGGCATTAGAAGTTGTATTTGAAATAATATGCAACAACTCCTACTTGCATTGCATGAAAATCCTTTTGAATCTCACTCCTAAGGCTACCTTTCAGTTGATGAAGCTCAAGATTAAGGTCATCCTTACTCACCATATTGTTTGTCCTTTCCTGAAGTTGGATGACCACCTCAGATACTCCCGAACTAGTAGACTCTGAAGCAATATCTTCCTTATTTGGGGTCATTCCTGGAGTTTCTTGTCCTTTTCCTTGGCCTTGGGTAGATCTACCAGCCATGATGAAGGGTTTGGGCCTAGGGGTAGACTTAATAGGGCATAATTTTAGGGTTTAGGGTTTCGTAATTTTTTTGGCCGAATATAGGAATTTATAAAAAAGAAACCCTAGCTATTTTTTGAGGGGTTTCCGAAAATATAAGAAATTTGAAATTTTTCCAAAAATTACACCCTAGGGAGCCAAATTATGAATAAATATAGAACTGTAATAAATTTTGTAAAACAAGTCAAAACTGATTGAAATTTGGAGAGAAGCTTACTTGACTTATTTCGCCACACCACAAAAAAATTGCAGAAAAATTCGCTACCAATCTTGAGATATAGCCAACCTTCAGAATTAGGGTTTGACGTCGTCCTAGCCGAGATCAAGCTCTGATACCACTTGTAATGAAATTACTTGATTAATTATGATTATCACCAGTAATAGAACACCAAATAACATAATATTGCAAATAAGTTCTCTCAATATGAAAGTAGAATAGCTTGGCCACTTTGAGGGGGCAACCTCCAAAACATATAATAAGACTCAAATACTCAACATAATGATCATCCACTACCTATAACCCCTATTTATACTATTCCTATGATATGGCCATCAACAAGGCCGACCAACCAATGATAATAGATCATATATGAAAGAGATACATCATGATAAGAAGTTATGATAGCCACAAGTTAGCTATATCCATCCCATGTAAGATATATAATTAAGGGTGTAACATTAATTAATCATGACCCCTTCATCCCATATTAATATTCATCCTCACATTATTAATTATTTTAATTATTTTAAGTTAATTTAATCCTCACACCTCCACCTCATCTTGACACCTCACCCTGAACCCATTCTAGGGGCATTTAACTCACAGTGACCAAGTCATCACTCTCAACACTGAGTCATCACTCTTAGTGCTTAGTCACTACTTGAGCTAACTAACGAAGAATTCTTCCTAAACCTAATTGGACTTCTTCTAAGATCTTCCTGCCTTCCCTCACATGAACTGTACTT
This sequence comes from Taxus wallichiana var. yunnanensis, assembly GCA_018340775.1. Lineage (NCBI taxonomy): Eukaryota > Viridiplantae > Streptophyta > Pinopsida > Cupressales > Taxaceae > Taxus > Taxus wallichiana. The sequence continues at coordinate 640,420,868 of CM031241.1, read as the reverse complement.
CCCTAAGCGGACCCAACAAGTAAAGCACACCAAATGGGAAGATCTCCTATTTTTGGTAAATGTGACTATTTCACCCTAACCGACGTTGGTTTATCCTCGGACGGCATCGGTCACTTAAATATCCATTAGTTCCTTTATATATAATTTTACAACCCTTTACCTGGTTGGTCATTCATTATTGGAACTTTATTACATTCAAGCGTGAATCTTCAAGCTCTCCTACATCCAGACGACAAACACACACAACCACAATGCAACGCAGACAAGCGCATTCTCCTTCCATAGCGTTGGAATAATCATGGGAGCACACAAGTTGTACTACCGTGACACTAGACTCAAACACCTCTTCTCTCGATCAACCATCAACCATCTCAACTCACAGGATCTACAAAATACCAAGTAATTATTGTGATTTTAATCATTTGTGTTTATCCCATTGTAGATCTCTTGCTTCTTTCAGTATTTTATTTCTTTTGTTACTCGTACACTATCTTCTTCCCACCAACCCACTATTCAACCGCCTAAGCCTTTTCACCCTTCTAAATCTCCTTCTTAGTGTCCATGAGTCCTCTCAACCATATTACGACCCAAACCACACTACCCTCACTCTCTGTGCAATCACAGAGAGCCTAAAACCCATTTTTAATAGTTCATTACCTATTGCCCCTACTAACGTCGCTTCGACCACCATCGCTTTAGTTCCCATACCAAAGCATCAATCTTTAGACCGATATCAATCTCTGTGTCATTTCATATTCTTAGACTAGCAAGCTTCCCACTCACCCAAAACCAACCCAAACCTCAACCAATCAGCCCTAGACCCTTACTGACCTTTGACAGACCTGTCTGACCTAAACAAACCCCGGTTCTAATTAGATTTAGTGTTATTTTGATATCTAGCATAAAATCTAGTGTATTGTGTGTATGAGAAACCTAAATCATTACATTGCAATAGGAATTATTTATTTCAGTTGCTTATTCACATTGAATTGTTATTAAACAATGGATTGACAACCTCTCTAGGAAGCACCATGCTTCTTGGATCTAGCATATACTAGGAAGTCCACTGTCATATGCTATTTAATACTCTTTTGTGGTCTTGCTTTGCATCTATAGGTAGTCCTTCCTAGACAAAAAGGAGTTCTCTACGATCAGCTTGGATAACATCAACAACACGCGCATTCTACCTTCCACCTTTGCCTCACAGGTATTCCTCCTTAACCATTTACCTTCTATCTGTTTCATCCTGATACAATGTCAAAACTATTGGTAAAACAACCGAACATCAAAATGCAGCCAATTATTCCTTTACATTACAAGTTTACAACTTATTATACAAGGAAATTAGTGACTAGAATTTTTTTGGTTTCCTTGTCTACTTTGTTAAAAATTTCAATGCTCATTCGCCACTCCAGGTTTCAAAGCTGCATTAAAAGAATGACATACAAGGGTAAGATGAAAATTCTAGAAATAGATGTCTCTTTCTTAAAGAACACATATATTCAACCCATTAAAGGGATACATATTTTTATAGATACATATTTACTACAAAAAAATTCATAGCATTGAATGTACACAATTTTGGGAGTAAGATTGCTAATTGAGGATTTGTCAACACTTCAATGAAAAACTTGATGGATATATCTTGAGGATCCCTAATTAAACATAGCTTACAAAATCCCTCAACCTTGCAAAACAACCATAGAAGATAGAGAATAAATAAGACTAAATGTGAAATGCATGGCCAAGTATTAAACTCCCTTTCATTAAATTAATGTCGAAGAAATGTTTTCTTTCTAATAAAATTATTCACAGAACAAAGGAAAAAAATTTAGCAAGAGAAAATGACAAATATCAATTTAAGTTTCTATTCTCTACATTGAAATATTCCGTCGTTCACATTCGTTAATTTTGTCAACTATTATGATTGAGGTTGATGATAAAATAAAAAAGCATCCATGATTTTAACTTCTATTAAAAATGAAAGTTATGAGAGAAAAAATGAAATATTTGAAGGATTTACTTTACTTTTGAGGATTTATTCAGTGTTTTACCACGGATAAAAATTCAAAAGGTGTTGAGAATTGAATGGGTTGTGGACCTTATTCAACGTATTAGGCTTTAATTTGAGGGGATTATGACAAATAAGAGATGAGGTTGTGGTCATGCTCACGGTAAATTTACTTAACAATTTTGTACATCTAACCCTTGTAATCTTCAATTTTAAGGAAAAAAATGGTACTCATACAAACTTCAAATGCAATTAAGAAAATAAGTGTTAAAAAATTGTGTATAGAATTATATACACTATCTATTGATTATGGAGAATAAGGTTTTTTTGAGGATTTAGTAAAGGTTTTTATTTTATTTGTGTTTTTGACATTTTATTGATCTATGACCTATGATTCTCAAACATTACTAGAAACCTTACTTTATGGTAATTACTTGAGATATATTATATCTTGTTTTAAATGTTTACGTGCATCTAGAATATGTTTGAGAAAATGTATTTTTACCATTTGTTTAATGGCATTTTTGATCAAACAATGTTATAGCCATACACTTTCTTTTCTCTTGTTTTTGTCTATTGAAAATTTTGTAGTATTAAGGGTAAAGTTATCGCCCCTACCCTTTGCCATTCGTTGTAGGTTTTCCAATCCGTTATCATGCCAACTCCTCAACAACTTGCACACTTTCAATCAAGAATGTAATTCGTTGCACATGGATCATATTAATGCATCTCGACGAGCTTGCTATTAACTCCATAGACAACGAGGTGAAACTTATGGTTCAATGTAGAGCGACACTCACTTCTTGCCTCTTTGACTCGCCCGACCTTCTACTTCCAAAATCAACATAGCACTTATCCCGCCTACAATCAATGCTTACCCCTATCCCTAGGCATGTTTTAGTGTCACCATCCAACCTGTTCAACACCTCCATTTCTTTGCTTGCATCTTCTCATGGATCACAATCGTAGAGTTTGTTTCTTCATCCTTCTGTCAAAATAAGGGAAACATCTATTCCAAGCCCACTTCTCCAACATTCCAACTTACATTTACTCCCCGACACTTTTGTGCAAACCCTTCCACCAACAAGTCATTTCCTCATGACACATGAATATATATTTCGTCCATTTATTTTAAGTTCTTTTCCACTTCTTCACTTCACAATTCTTTTCTTCGTTTTAAGGTTCATTTTCTTTCCTCTTTCTCTCTCCTTTCTTTTCACATGTATATACACCATTCATTGTCCTCCACTCCCTCCTCTTATCCTTCCATCCTTCTCTCCATACTAACAATTTTCAAAAAAATATTCTCCTTTTCGCTCCTCTCACAACTTTCACCTTTCAATTCGTACATTGTTCATTCTCCCCATACACACTCTACCTCCACCTCCCTTTTAGTGTTCACATTACATTGCTCACGTACGATTGATAGTTAAAAATTAATTTAATGGATTAGATAGAACATAATATATAATTTTTTTTTGTTTTTTATTATTATGTTTATGTGGCTATATGCACCCCTTTCTAGCTTCTTTCCCTTAGTAGTAGTTACTTCATAGGTTACGCATATGAGGGTGCCAATCAGATTGTACCATGTCCCGTGGCAACAAGAAATGAGTAGCAGATTTATACACCGATCTTCAAAATCAACTATCCTATAAAATTGTCCAAATGAGTGTCAACAAATAATACCTCATAAGAGGTATTCATAGGATCTTCAATGATGTGGAGCATCTTTTTATCTCCATACAGTTTCACCAACTTTCCTTCTACAATTATGTTGGGCATAAGTCATTTCCATCTGTACACTACCTCCCACACTTTCATCCCATTTCATGGATAACAACATACCGTATTTAGTAGGGCAATTGACAATAACGACATTCATGGTCAAATATTTACTAGTGTAAGCAGCCAACTAAACAACTAGCCCTTTCACATACCCAATAACTGGTACCTCTCTTGAATCCATGGCATGACACTTTCCAAAAGTTGTTGTTACTTTTATATCTAATTCATTCATGACTTCCAGTGGCATTATATTGCACGAAGCTCCCGAATCAAACATGCAATTGTGAACAAGTCTATCACTAATAATCAAAGAGGTAAAAATGGATCAACATCCAATTGAGATTCTACTAAAGAAGTGCCTAAATATATCTTCAGATTCCCCATGATTTCTTATTTCTGGCATTTCTACTTCAGCTATAGTAGACGAGACATCCACATTATTTACATATTTTCTTACAACTAATATTTCTTCTTTGAATCCTAAATATTCAAAAGCTCTTTTTCTATGCTCAAGGATTCTAAGAAACTCAACAATAGCACAATAATTTTAATTTGACTCAAAATTTGAGCCATATCACATGTGACATACTTGGGAAGAGTTATGTTGGGAGACAAAGTAATTGTTGTTCTAATGGTACAAGATTTTCTATCACCTGAGCAACATCATTGGTATTTGGCTTATTAGCAGAGAAAAGGCCTTTATTTGGCATATCTTTCTTAGGAACATTCTTAGGGATATTGGTCAATATGGGTGTTTTGTTTTTGGAAGGTGGGGTAGATCCTTTAACCAATTTGCTATGAAGGTTGTAATCCTTTTCTTGAGCAACCACCACATTCATCAAAAGTTTCCTATCTTCTTCAAAAGGGATACCTCCATCATACTTTTTAATCATTAAATCCCTTAGATACTCAAAATCATGGTTAGGTAACTCGAAAGAAGACTAAACCATGTCTATATCAATATTGGTAGTAAGAGGAAAAGAAGATACCCATTCCAAATAGTTCCAAAATGATTCAATAGTCCTGACACCCAACAATTTAGTAGAAGTTTCCCCTGGTGGTATAGTGTAAGAAAATTCCATCATGCAAACATAACAAAAAAAAAATTCATCATCATCATCATCATCATAATTTTTTTATCACACCAGTCAATGACATGATCTTCTTCAACCAAAGATACCCTAGCAGTTAGTGGATCAAGTACTATTTTGTTTTCTCTAGGGTTTGGTTGTTTGTTCCCTAACCCCATAGGTCCTTTTCCTCTATCATCAACTCTATGATCACCTCTGGGGTGATTCCCAAATCTATTATGTCCTTGAGGTTGATGTTGAGCTTGAGGATTTTCCCTATGCCTTTCTTAGCTCTAGCAAGTTTGTAAGAAATTTCCTTAACTTCCCCTACTAGGGTCTTGACTACTTCCTCTAGATCCATTGACTTGCTTGTTTGGGGTTTTTCTAGGTTAACTAACTTGAAACCCTCCCTCTTTGGAGGTTTTCCGACTACTTTGATATTATTCTTGATTTTCACTGCCATAGTAAAATCCTACCTTAAATTTCTAGGATTCTTATCTCTCAAGTAATAAGTTGCCTTCTTATCAAAAGCATCTGAGTATTTGATTAGACATGAATAATCACTAGGTCTCGATTCATAGGAATTCTTGTCAAAGTTTTTTTAAACCTGGTGTTAAAATCCTGAACAAGGTTCATTAGGATTTTTCTTTATGTTTTCAAACTCAGTAAGAAGGAATCTAGGATTAATTTTATCACCATATTGTATCTTAAAGGCATTCTTCATTTCCAACCATGAATCAATTGAATTATCAGGAAATAACTTGTACCATTCCCTAACATCTTCATCTAAAGTATGTATAATTATTTTACATACACATCCTCATGTTCAATTTCAAAATATTCCATAGCATTTAAGAAGAGTCTAAGATGTTGATATCCACTTATGGCATTATTCCCTTGAAATCTAGACAATCTATTTCGGACCTCATGTGGGACCTCATTTGGATAACCAATCATCCCATGAAAATATATGGGTTTGTAAGTGTTTACTACAAAAGGAGGTCTGGGTGGAGGTTATGCCATATTGTTTAGAGAAGGTGTTCCAACAAGAGGATTAAAATGATGGGGAACTAGAGGTATTCGAGGCAATGGAATATGGTCTTCAAAGTATTGATTCTTAAATGAATCGGTTTCATAAAATATTCTATTATTTCTAATCAACAAAGGTGGGAATCAAAGAATAGCCTAACTACTTGTAAATGAAGGACCCTCTTGAGTTGGAGTATAAATATTGGCACAAGGAGTACTTGATCTAGAACTATCTGAAGTGTTGGAGTAATATTCTACTAAAGGTTGATCAATTTCAACAATAGGAACAAATTATTCTACTAACCTTTGATCACCGAAGGCTTTCTAGACTTGTTTTCTCCCTGGATTAGTATTTCCCAACTCTGGAAACAATCTTTTGGAAGGATTTTATTTAAAGAAGGATATTCTTCCTTCTAGGTATAAGCTTCTCAATGGGTAGAGTTACAGAGACTAGGTAATGGTAGATGAGACAATAGGAGCATCAAGATTCATTACCTATCTAGGGGTCTCTTCCTCCTCCAAATCAACCCATTTAGATGTTTTAGTTCACTTCCTCTTTCGAAGCTGGACTTGTTTCTCCTCCTCTGATCCCTGGAGCCAATCTTTTGTGTTTGAATTCCATGAGGAATCTCAAATAATTTTTTCCTCCTTAGGCTTCTTAAGAGTGGATTCCATCATTTTCTCTTTTCCTTTGGATCCTGAAGTGGATGCTGGAACAATCTATAAGGGAGTAGCATGAACAATAGGGCCCTCGACCATACCTTCCTGAAGAATTTCTCTAGTTCTTCTCATTGTTTGAGGAGGATGAGTTTTGTTTCATTATCCTAGGCACTTTTATCATCATTTACTGGTAATGAGTCCAACTTCTTAATCTTCTGTCTCCATGAAACCTCCCTAGTGGCATAAACCCTCCGAAATGGGGGGAGAACATCATCAATGAGCTTGTTATTTCTATATTCTCTTAATAATGGGGTCTGTTGGTAACTTATGTCCACTCCTTTTGAAAATAACCACCTTATGGAGAGTCGGATGGGATTTGTAGTCTTTTCTTGGTTATATTTTTTCTCACTAATGTTCCACTTGATTGGTGGCAAAGGCTTGAGAAGAAATATTTGTCCGGATGTATTCTTCACTAATCACATTACCATCATCCTCTAACCCTTCAAGAGTTTGGATGACCCCAAAATCACTCATCTGGGACAAGGTCATTCTTGAATGTTCTCTTCTTCTGACTTCCCTTTCATCTTCATAGTTCATTCAGAAGTCCTCATAGTGAGGTTTGTGCTCTATTTGATGTAGGCACAACACTGTAAAGATATGCTTTATATCATATCATAATTTTTCTATCCTCAAATTTATCCATCATGCACCTATTCATCTCTCCTTCTAAAATTTTTTCCTTTTGGATGTTTGGACAAGTGTAATTCCCTATGACTATGGGAAATTTGATTGGGGATGTAATATGATTTTGGGAAATGAACTAATGTACTGATAACAACTATCTGACCAATTCTATTAATTCCCATTTGTCACTTACACACCTGGGTAGAACATAGGGTTTCCCATCAAAACCACTAACCTTGATATATGAATAAGTCTTGAATTGGATGAAATAACACCTGTATTGAGTAATGAATCTCTTAGCATCAGGGGAAAATATTTCAATCTCCCAGTCAAGGTGGTATAAACAAATTTTAGGTGCAAAGAAGTGATTAGAAATATTTATGTAGTGCATATCATAACTTGCCAATTTTAGTTGATAGAAGATGTCATACACCTTGGAACTGTTAAGTTCCCCATCCATTAGTAATTCTGGAAAATTTATATGAAAATAAATATTATAAACAAGGTAAGAAGTCATGAAAAATTCATCCATTCCAGGATTTTCTCCTCTCGCAATCTAGGAAACTCCCATCATTTGTTCATGAATATAGTTACTTATGATCTCAACCCAGGGGAGAGGATTTTTGTTTATGAGTATCACCTGAATGAATTGGAACATCCATTCTGAAAGAAAGTAGTAGATTCCATACCCATTACTCGGTTCGAGTGTAATCACGTCTCGACTTCTTTAATAAATTTAGCCCTATTATACTTCTTTGTCATTCTGAGGGTAGAAGTTTGAGGATTATTCAACCAATGGTCATTCATAGTTTTCATCCATTTATTTGAATGTGAGTTCCAGTACTCTTGTGTTGAGTCCTTGGTAATAGCTCCCTCCTCATTTGTGGGAGGAAAACCCAACATTCTATCAAATGCTTGCTCCTAAAAAGATAAAACCAAATCTCCCCTTCCATCCCAAACTTCTCTAGTTGTAGGATCATAATGTTGAGCACATACCCATACAAGCTCTGGGCATGGTGTAGCGGGAGGGAAAGAAGTAACGAGGTCAATATGATTATTAGCTATTTGGGTCATGGCATTACTTCTTTCAAGGGATTGTAGCCTCTTCTTAAAATATTCTAAGTCATAGGATGTAATATCAGAATCTACAATTCTGTCTAGAGGAGAACTAAGGCTAGAACTTGTTTTCGAGGGTAACACATGGATCTTCATGATTCGATTTAATTTTATCACACCTCTTTTAAAAAAAAACCCAGACCTCTTAAACCAACTCTCAAAGATCACAGAAAATATAGGAACTGATGTACTTACCTTTTCACCAAAACTCCAATCACTACTCGGAACTTGACTAAGAAGGCACTACAACTAAACTTTGATCCTTGGGTTTGATTCTTGCTTTGGTTATCCTTTGATACTTAAAAATATTTTCAAAACATCAAATCTTGGATTCATTAGTAGATTACTTTATAATAAGTTTCCTTATTAATGGCTCATAGATTCATGCATTAATGCTGAAGATTGTGTTCATGGGGAGTTTTCATAATTTTCAAATTTTTCTTTCTTTTCAACCGTTGCAATCTTTCCACATCTTATCATCCATGTATCTCTCCTACATGATTCCTTTGCATTAATTAGATATACTCTTGTATGGATAGTGCATTAATGAATGGCCTCTTTTGTTACTAATGGGCTTTAGAAGGATTTTGTAAAATGATATGCACACTGTTATTGTAACATGTGAAACACACTTGCTTATCCATTTCCATGTATGATTTATGCTTGGTTCATGCTCCCAAGTCATTGGGCCTCGGATTGTTTATACCAATTGCACACCCGAAAAATCAAAAGACTTTTCTCACCTTTTGTATAACTTTTTGACCTTCCCCTGCAGATTGCTCTCATTTTATTTATTTTTCAAAGGGGTGAAAATCAGTAAACTGACTTGGTTAGCCATTGTTGACTCTGACCATTGAGATGACACACATCTTCCTTCGGGTTTCAGACTTGCAACTTCAGTTTGTACTTTACCGGGTTTAAAGTGCAAAGGTGTATAAAGGCATGTCTCCCCATTGCAATAATACCTTTACAAATGTTTCCTTTCGGGGAACGAGGATGTGTCTGTATTTCACTTTATGCTCATGTGTGTATTCCTTAAAGTCTTCCACCAGACTTTGAGAATTATTTTGAACCTTGCATATTTATATTACCTTTGCAAACATTCAGATTAGGTTTGATATAGTGAAGCAAACTAAAATATGCCACTTTCCTTCAGGTGTTAGGAAACACAATGTAATTTTCACAAGGATTAACAAAGGATGACATATAAGGAGACATTTTAGGGATTGATATAATTTTTAACAATTTTTTCATGAAAGTATTTTTGTAAACAAGGCATGAAAATTTCCTAGAGACATGTTTAAAACTAAGGGGCGAACTTAAAACGATCACCAACACCAAGGATGTGAAAGGGATGCATGTGATGTCAAGGTGTCCATAGTGATGTCATCTAGGTCATCAGAGAACCATAGATTCACTGCAAACATATGAGGATCCTTTCCATAGAGGTTTTATGTTGCTTATATAATCACCAATGATTAGTTATAATCACTGGTGACATGGAAAAAGTGGGGAAATTTTCTTGGAAGTGGTTTCAAAAAATTCTAAAAGGGTTAATTTGGGTACATGGATGAGTGAAGATGGTTAGGAATATGTTAAGGATGTTAGGAGGTTAGATGGTTAGGGTTAAAATGGGCTAGGATGAGGTTTAGGTGGTTAGGGTGGTTTAGGTGAGTAAATAAGTATTTACTAAGGGGTAAGATAAGATTTACGGGATGAGGACATGTTTTTAAGATAAATTTAATATTTTGAGTGTGAATGTGATGATCATGGATAAACAATGTAGGGTATTGAAAATAGGTGTTTACAATAGGTGTAGAATATACATGGGTGAATGCCCCTCTTTTGAGGCATGTGTGATAAATCATTTGAGCACATGGATCAAAAGAATAAATGTATAACCATGACTGATGAGTATGATAATTTGAATATAAAAACATGGAAGGTTGTATTTGTGGCCATTGATGATGGGATCCAAATCCTACAAATGGGATGCACATGGTAAAAACCATGACAGAAAACAATACCAATAATAGAAGTATGAGCAACAATTTGGTAATAACACATGTATAAGAAAATAAATGCAAAGAGATAACAACAATGAAGTCAAAGTCAATTGTATGCATAAAAAGTACAAATAAGCCTTAATTTTACAATCAAAGGACACCCATAGTGTCACAAGTCATGTTGGTGTCGAATCACATCACCCCTGGGACTCTGCAACACGATGGGTTGAGAATCTCAGTGCGATTACACAACATGGAGCTTTTCTCAAGTGTGGGACCTTGCGAAATCGGAAAAGCTCTCCGGATGAAGGCCGGCTCCTATTCCTCTGTTCAGATGCATGAATAAACGCAGAGGGTTTACCAAAAACCTAATCTAACTTGCCAAGGAGACAGGGTAGAGAATGCATAAAAATAAAACCTAAACTACGGAGGTGATGCACCGAGGAATGTTAAACACTCGCTTTGCAAATTTAACACAGACCACAGAGATGCAATACAAACATCATGCACAGGTAACCAAACCGCAATAAGAGATCAAAATGGCAACAACGAATACATGAGAGGGTCGAAAATTCAATCACAGACATATATATATTATTGCTCAAGAGTCGATACAATACATTGCAGTGGCCAAGAGGCAGAAGAAGAACTGGTATTACAACCCATATGGGAGGTTCGAAAGCTCCACGAATTCTCTAGCAAGCAAGGGAAGAAGGGGGCCTGCAAAATGAAAATGTCCAACAACTTTTAGAGCCTCTCCTGGCCATTTATACGAGGAAAATGAGGGAGAAGAGAAGAATTCGGAGCTTCCCCAACCACCTCCAAGACTGCACCTAACTTCAACAAATCATGGCGGTAGGTAAAAAACTCAACAAACTCAAAACATGGCGAATGTCCATTTCTGCGTTGGGATTTTGCACCTATCGGGTTCGAGATTCCCTTGTGCACCTACATCGGCTTGGAGGATGGCTTGACATGCTTCCGATCCGTGTTTTCCCGACGTGTTTCTCCGCCTTCGAAACCCGATTTGCTTTGCGTCGGGTTTTCCAACCCTGCGACATGTTCTTTGGCGTCGGGTTTTCCAACCCCTCCGTATGCTTCGTGACTTGCTTTTCTACCTCCGAGACCCGATTTGATTTGCGTCGGGTTTTCCAACCCTTGCGACATGTTCTTTAGCATCAGGTTTTCCAACCCCTCCGGCATGCTTCTGCGCCATGCTTTTCCGCCTCGAGACCCGATTTGCTTTGTGTTTATCTATATTTACCCGGGGGTAAATATATACAACAATTTGGTGACTCACGGGGTTACCTGCCTACTAGGTAGAAGATCAATGGCCTTTTAGTGATCCATTGGGCATGAAGTCATAAGTAATAATCTGAAACCGACCTGATATCGATCTCGAGCCCGATACCGCAACTCCTCCGAGAGCACGCTGAACTGTAGAAAACTAACCTAGGAGCAACAAAACCTGTGCCAAAGCACTTAAGGAAACTGAAACCTAACTACAACAAGACAATGTGCATACGCACTTAGAGGAATTGAAATCTAGGCTAATATTTACAAGGGTAAATCCTTTCTCCCTTTTCAGTAGCAATGTTTAAGATAGATTCCGTTAACCGGAATCGGGAGTTCTTCTCCATCCAATGCAGACAATTGGAAGGCATTGCTGTTCTTACATTCCATGACCATGTAGGGGCCACTCCAAATGGTGTCAAACTTGGAATGCCTTCCCGGTTTTGCCCGATCTGCATCCCATTTCAGAACTAGGTCCCCTTCCTAGAAGGTCCTTGCTCTTGCTTTCTTATCAAACCATATTTTTACTAAGGCCTAGATCTTTCTCAATTGTTTGAACTACATGTTCTCTAATTTCTTCCAATTCCATCAACTCTGCATACCTAGCCACCATTAGTTCGAACTCACCAACTCCAACTGCTTCATGAACTCCAATGCGGGCGGTTCTAATGATATAGGCAATACTGCCTCTTTTCCATAGACCAACTTGTAAGGGGAATTACTGTAGATCTCTTTGGTGTTATTCTCACAGCCCACAATGCTGATTTTAGCTTGGTATGCCATGTTCTTTGATTTTCATCCAGAGTCCTCCCGATGATCCTTAGCAAATTTTTGTTCGTGGACTCTGCCTGTCCATTACCCCGCGGGTAATAGTTTGAAGAGGTGCTCAAGTAGATTCCATTCTTGACAGCCCATTCTGTAATCTTAGAACCTATGAAGGCCAATGCATTGTCTAATATGATAGTGGCGGCACACCAAACCTTGTCACTATTCCTTCATAAAATTCTAGTATATTAGACTTATTTGCCTCTTTGAGTGCTACTTGCTTTAGTCCACTTGGTGAAGTAGTCCATTGCTGTGAGAATCCACTTGTGGCCTTGGCTTGAGTTTGGGTTGATGACCCCGATGAAGTCCAATCCCCATTGCATAAATGGTTGGTCAACCAAAATTGGGTGCAATGGAAGTGCTGCTAGTCTTTCTTTTCCCGTGAAGAGTGCACATTTCTTACACTTTCTTATCCATGTATAGCAGTCATTGAACACCGTGGGCCAATAATACCCTGCCTTCATTATCTTGAGAGTTGTTACTCGTGGGGTGAAATGTCCTCCGAATTTCCATCGTGAAAATCTCGTAACACCCTCTCAATTTGACCTATCCCAATGCACCTCAATAGAACCCCATTGATGTCTTTCTTGAACAGAACACCATCAACAAGCACATATGGAATAGCTTGTAATCTAAAGTATCTCCTCTTTGCTTTGCTCATTTCTGGAGGGCATAGGCCTACTTGTAGGAAGTGTATCATATTCTGAGTCCAACAAGGAGTAGGCACATCATCATTTTCCTGTTCTTGACCATTCTGTAGTACTAAGACAATCTCTTTTTTTCACCCGCTTCAACTTGTTGACTCAAGGATGGCTGTTCACATAGTCCCTTTCCACGTACTAGTTGGGTGACCTTGATCTCGATGTCATATTCCATGACACGAGTGATCCACCCTGCATGCTTCTCATTCAGATCCTTGTTTAGAAGGAAGTCCTTGACTCCCGCATGAGAGACCAATAATTGGATCTTGTTGTTTGAGACTAGGTGCTTGAATTTCTTTAAACTCCTGATCACTGCAAGTACATGCTTTTCAATGAAAGAGTACCTAGTTTCGTATTCCTCCAAGCCTTGACTGAAGAAAGCAACTAGTTGTTCTAATCCTCCTTTGTTCTGTTGTACTAGGATTGCAGAAATTGTGTCTCCACCACCGAAGGCATATAACATGAAATCCTTGGAGAAGTCTAGATTGACGAGAGTTGGGGCTTGAGATATAGCCTCTTTTATTGCCTCAAAACTTGCCTTTCCTTCAGATGTCCACTTAAATGTCATGCTCTTCTTTAACATCAACGTTATTGGCTTTACGAGAGCTGCAAAGTTTGGAACAAACCTGCGGACAAAATTGATCCTTCCTAAGAAGCTTTGAAGAGCCTTCTTGTGACTTGGCAATGGCAATGCTTGAATTGCTTCAACTCTTTCTGGGTCAATCGTCAATCCTTCCTTTGAAACAATATGGCCTAGAAGTTTTCCCTCATGAGCCAAAATATGCATTTTTTGGGATTCAATGATACCCCAAATCTTCTACATCTCTGAAATACTTGCCTCAAATGACAGAGGTGATCCGCTGCATTTTTTGAGAATACAGTGATGTTGTCAAGATATATTAAAACTATTTTATTGATCAACCCCTTGAATGCCATATCCATTGCCCTTTGGAAGGTGGCTCCAGCATTTGATAGCCCAAATGGCATCTTCTTGTAGGCATATGTGCCCCATTTGGTGGTGAAAGCCATCTTGAATTGGTCATCTTCTTTCACCATCACCTGATTATACCCTGAGTAGCCATCTAGGAGAGAGAATCTCTCTGAACTGGATACTACTTGTAATATTTGTTCCATTGAAGGGAGCGGGTAATGGTCTTTGAGAGATGCCCTATTTAGGTCTCGAAATCTACACACAACCTGATTTCTCCACTCTTCTTCCTGACCGGAACCAAGTTTGCAACCCAGCTTGAGTGCTTGATCGGGAATATAATGCTTGCCTCTATTAGCTTATTTAGCTCTTTCTTCATTAGAGGCTCAATGTGAGGGTTGACTGGTCTCTACTTTTGTCTGATGGGCTTAGCATCTGGATCCAATTCTATTGTATGTTGTGCCAACTTCGGATTGAATCCTCTCAAGTCTTCATAGCTCCAAGTGAAGACATCTGGAAATTCTTGGCAAAGTCAGTAGAAATCTGATTTCTCTTGCACGATTGCCACTTTACCAATTTGAAGTATTTTGCCTTCCCCAACTAGAATTAGCTCTGAATCTTCTCTCTTGACCTGTATGTTAGCCTTTTCCTTACGGAACTGGTCGTTAGGGTTGAAGATAGACTCCAACGTTACTAAACCCTTGGGAAGCTTGTTTGTCCGCAGCTGCACTACTTGATCCCCATACTGCTGCTCTAGCCTATCTTGATTTCTAGCTGAGAATTCAGCTTCTTCTTGTAAGAAATTGATGATCTGTTGATCGTTCTCAAACACTGCCAGCTTGTGTTATTATCTGGAACTGCTGGCCTCACAATCACATGGATATGTGGTTGTGTTTTTCTCTTCTGATGTTGTCAACCACATCAAACGTTGCTCCAACTACTGTGAGCCTGTCTGCGGCTTCATTTTTCTTCCTGGGTATGGATACAATGTTGAAAGCTTCGAAATCCTCAATGAGGTCCCATACCCTATTCTTGTAGCTCTTTAGCAGGTCATTCTTTGTAGCATGTTGTCCCCTAACTTGGTTGACGATTAGCTCGCTATCTCCAAACACCTGCAAGTTCTTTATGCCCTTTTTCCTGGCCCAATGAAGTCCATGAATCAAGGCCTCATATTCAGCTGTGTTGTTTGAACAAGAAAACTGGAAACGAAAAGCTGAATAATATTTGATGTCTTGTGGTGAAATCAACATTGCACCACCTCCAGCACCTTGCCTACTCCTTGATCCATCGAAAAATAATTTCCATACCTCATTGTTTTCATCCTTTTGTTTAGGCTGAATGATGTCGGGAATGGGTGAATTTTCTTCATGTACACAATACACGCCCAATTCAGATTCTTCAATTTCCTTATATGGGTCAAATTCATGACTCTTGTTTTCCCATTCATCCAAAGTTAAATCAGGAATTCCCTCGACCTTAGTACCTGCTTCTAGATCACTTGAACACTCCTCTTGATCAAAAGCTGAGCAATTTGCATTGATAGGACCTGGTACATAAGGCTCAATATGGAAATTGGCAATTGATTCTGACCTGATTGTTGCTTTGGCCCCATACCTTGTCCTGAAAATCATGTGCGACCAATCTGCAGATAAATATCCACCGATCTTTGCAGTGAAGTCCCTTGATAAACACAACGCAAAGAGTGGCGGGAGGTCAATTACAGACACATCTTGCAGAACTGTAACATTAGGACATGAATGTAGTGTTAGGCTTAACCCCTTGATGATCCCAACTGTTCCTACTGTCGTTCCATCTAGCTGTACTACTCCTTTCAGCACTGGCTCGTACCTCAGACCCAGTTGATCCGCTATTTGCTTCGGCATCACTAAACTACTTGCCCCTGAATCTATCATGCAGTTGTGTACCAAGTGGTTTCCAACAATCAATGAAACATAGAATGGTGGAGGCTTCAAATTTTTCTTGTCTGGCCCCCATCATGTTGCACTGCATTAGTGAGAACTTTCTCATGCCCCTGGTTTGATACATTTGTGGCAGACCAATTAGCCATTGCAGCTTGCAATAAATCTCGTTGCCCTGGGATCACCAGTGATTCCCACATGGAAATGTTCACATGTGTCTTCTTCATTTGATCGATGATGTTGAAGGGGGATGAATTGTCCTTTTTTGTCCCTTACTTGGTGCACCTTTTCTGGAGCTTGAACAGGTGTATGTGTTGCTACAACAGGTACCTTAGGCTGATTTTGCACATTCGGAGCTGCGTTTGGTCTACTGACCCCTTGTTGTGTAAGAGCGGGCTGAGAAACAACTGGATTGGATGGTTGTCCCTCTTCTATGTTTCTCTTCTTTGACCGTGTGTTGGCAGCCACGCCTTGAAAAGGCTGTTGGTTAACTCCACAAAAGTCTTCCGTTTGCCAATTTGCTAATGTGGTTTCTGTTGGAGGTCCTTCTTGTTGTGTTTCTTGCTGTTGATTCCCTTCTTGGCTTGGTTCTTGAGGCACACCAATGGTTTGCACCATCAAGGCCTGATTCAGTGCACCATTGAAACATGCTGACTGATTGTGAGGTAGATTGCAAGGGTAACACCAGTTGTACTCTTGTGCCATGTTGTTTTGTGTTGGAACCAAGGCTCTTGAGGATGTCATTGCATTTGGATCATACGGCCGAAATGGCCTGGCAGCTTGAGGTTGTCCTTGGTTTTGGTTTTGATTTGCAGCCTGAGGTGGTGGTGGTCTATTCTATTGGTATGAGGGCCTAGCCTGGTACTGTGCTTGAGGCTGATACGGTCTAGCACTTTGAGCTTGCTTTGTCTTTTGATAGTCACTAGCTCATTTCCAAGGTTCTGTAGTTGTTTCATAACCTCCTGCAATTCCTTTGAAGTATTTGAAGAAGTTGACGCCTCATTACTGCTTTGATTTCTAGGAGTTGGAATGGGATTCAACTCTGGTGCTTGACTGGTTGTAGGATTTCCCATATCTGGATAGAGAGGCATTGGTGGCCTTGGTGCAAGCTTGCCAGCTTGGATCAAATAGTTCTCTACTCTGATAGCTGTGTCATAGGCCCCTGGCAGCGTTGTCCCTCCCATTGATTGGATCATCATGGCTATGTCTGAATTTATAGCCTTTAAGAAATAAAGGAATGCTCCTTCGGCGGTTGGTCTAACGGCTATTGGAATCCTGTCCCATGTCCATTGGAATCTGAAGTTGAAATCATCATTTGTTCGTTAGGAGCCCTTTTGATTGTTGTCAATTGTTCCAATAAGGACAAATTGTCCGCCCTCTCCCGAATCAAGGTTGCAAAGAGCTGAACAAAGTTGGTTCCAATTCATAATAGACCCTGCTGTAAGGCTCCTAAACCATTGTAAGGCCTTACCTTTGAAAGATGAAGCCAACAACTTGACTGCAACATCCATTTCATTTATTTTGTGGATTGCACATGCATTAGCAATATCCTGGATGTGATCAATAGGAGTAGTATGATTTTCTCCTATAAAATAGGGTATATTCTTTAGTGCTGCAACTGGAATTTGATTATGAGCATTTAGGGCAAGTGGACTACTTCCCGTGAAATTGACAAAGGGATTCGGTGGTAGATGTGCCATTATGATTGGCCTAAGAACCCTAGTCGATGCGAGAAAAGGTCTACCAGGTGGAGGCGTAGACAAAGTCCTGTTAGGTGGAGATGGTGATCTTTGTGGTCTTCTTCCTCTCCTTCCTCTACCTGGTGATAGTTGCAAGTGGAAAAATAGCCCCTCTTCTCGAGTATTAGACCTTGTTCGAATTATTCTCATGTGCCTGGGAAACTTGTGTTGCTACACCGCTGAATTCTATCCCTTCGGAGTCGCTAGATGTGTTAGATAACAAGCCTCTAAAAGGCTGGATTTTGCCAAGTTACACACCAAACTTGACAATATTGAAAATATAATTTAAACTTTGAAGGGCCTAGAGGAGACAATCTTCAATTCGGAATTCGGGCCTTGTTGTGCAGCTACGGATCCCCGAAAAGTATAGGCGGATCTCAGGTCATGCAATGCAACTCACAAACCCGAATTGCCATGTGTCGGAACTTGGGACATGCCCGACACCCCAAAAAACTGAAATGACTATTGTTGGGAATAGGACCATGCAATGCATCCCCCAAAACCTGAAATGCTTTGCTTTGATGTTCTCGGACCTCGAAAACCCAAAACCTAAAAAACTTGAAATTTTGAAAATCAAAATATCAAAAAACTAAAGATACCCTTTTGAAGATTACCCTCAGATCTACCAACTGCTGAAATTTTGACTTGTTTTGAGCAAGATAAACCCTTGAAAATTGATTTCGGAGTTCGGCCTGACAGAGCAAAATCCAAAATTTTAAAACTTGCAATTTCTCAGTCTGAATTTTGTGAAAACTCCTTCAAATTTTTATTGAATGACCTCTCTATCCCACCGGTGTGCCAAATTGTTGGTGTCGAATCACAAGGCACCCACAGGACTGCGAACACGATGGGTTGAGAATCTTAGTGTGATTGCACAACATGGAGCTTTTCTCAAGTGTGGGACCTTGCGAAATCGGAAAAGCTCTCCGGATGAAGGCCGCCTCTTATTCCTCTGTTCAGATGCATGAATAAATGTAGAGGGTTTACCAAAAACCTAATCTAACTTGCCAAGGAGACAGGGTAGAGAATGCGTAAAAATAAAACCTAAACTACGGAGGTGATGCACCGAGGAATGTTAAACACTTGCTTTGCAAATTTAACACAGACCACAAAGATGCAATACAAACATCATGCACGGTAACCAAACCACAATAAGAGATCAAAATGGCAACAACGAATACATGAGAGGGTAAAAATTCAATCACAGACATATATATATTATTGCTTAAGAGATGATACAATACATTGCGGTGGCTAAGAGGCGAAGAAGAACTGGTATTACAACCCATATGGGAGGTTCTAAAGCTCCACGAATTCTCTAGCAAGCAAGGAAGAAGGGGGCTGCAAAATGAAAATGTCCAACAACTTTTAGAGCCTCTCCCGGCCATTTATATGAGGAAAATGAGGGAGAAGAGAAGAATTCAGAGCTTCCCCAACCACCTCCAAAACTGCACCTAACTTCCACAAACCATGGCGGTAGGTAAAAAACTCAACAAACTCGAAACATGGCGAACTGTCCATTTCCGCGTCGGGATTTTGCACCTGTCGGGTTCGGGATTCCCTTGTGCATTTGCATCGGGCTTGGAGGATGGCTCGACATGCTTCCGATCCGTGTTTTCCCGACGTGTTTCTCTGCCTCCGAAACCCGATTTCCTTTGCGTCGGGTTTTCCAACCCTTGCGACATGTTCTTTGGCGTCGGGTTTTCCAACCCCTCCGACATGCTTCTGCGACTTGCTTTTCTACCTCCGAAACCCGATTTGCTTTGCGTCGGGTTTTCCAACCCTTGCGACATGTTCTTTGGCGTCGGGTTTTCCAACCCCTCCGACATGCTTCTGCGCCATGCTTTTCCGCCTCCGAGACCCGATTTGCTTTGCGTTTATCTATATTTACCCTAGGGGGGGTAAATATATACAACAAGTCAATAAAGGCCATCATGACTACAAACATGAGAAGCATGATCATGCAAGATAGGCATAATCCATAAAATGGGAAACCCATGACATTATAAGATAAGGAACTCAGGCCACAATCAGTGAAGTAAGCAAGTAATAACACACACAACTAGAAAGCATGTATAGTAAACAAGAGTTTCATAACATGATGAAGTAATATAGTAATTGATATAGATAAAAACATGTGAAAAAGATATGTAAATGTTGTAAAAGACACATGTGTTAGTCCTGTTAGCTCAAAAGATAACATGCACACCATATATGTAATCATGTGTAATGAATATTTAGAAAATAACTATAATGAAATAATAACACCTATGTAAATTTTATAATAGATTCCCCCAATTGTACGGAGGTTGGGTAAAGGGAATTCTAACACCTATCATCATGTACCCCTTTTCATATGACATGCATCAAGCTCAATATACTATATGAATGTGTGTGTGTGTAAAGAGTAAAGAGATATGCTATTTACCAAACTAAAGTGACAAACAACATGTGTAATGTAAAGTGATAACAATACAAGTTATATGTACAAGTATTGGTTTTGTATTTTTGTAAATATTTGAATTTTGTTATTTTATTTTATGACCATTTCAATGTTTTTGTATTTTTAATGTTTAGCTATATACATAAAGGGGTAGCACAAGAGCTAGTCAACAAGAACCTCTTAAAGAGGAAAATAAAATTTCCAAGAAGATGGTGGCTTGGGCCATATTTTTGTAAAAAATGTGACTCAAATGTAAGTGGTACAATAGTAGTGATGTATACCGACAAATGCCTAAGAGAATTAGATCCATGAGTAATGTGTAAATTAGAATACCTGCATGAGGACTAGAATAGTGAGTACTCCTAGAAATACCATGTGCACTAGAATACCTATGAGAAAATGTAGTGATAAAATGCAAACTAGAGGACATACATGAGATCTTATGAGAGTGTGAGCCACTAGAGATAATGTCTAAAACCGATGGCCTTTCTAGAGACTTAGGAGGAGCAGAGCCATGACATACAATGTTTACAACCAAAATCCTATTAGGAGACCTGGAAGGGCTAGATCCGCTAGAGATAATGTGTGAAACCAAAGGCCTATTAGGATACATAGGAGGGATGAGCCACTTTGGAGATAGTGTGTGTAACCAAAGGCCTATTGGGAGACCTAGGAAGAATACATGCACTTGAGAAAATGTGTAAAACTAAAGACCCATCCACAAATGCACTAGGATTAGGGATAAAATTTATAAAAGAATGAATAAGAAATCAGGATAAGGACCCTCAAATGGAAAACCTTGAGTTGTGACAACCTGTTGATTATGAATAAACTTGACAAATTAGTGAATGACCGATGGAATTTACTTAAGAGCATGTAGCCAAGGAAGACCTAAACACATTACACCGAGATAAGAGTGGAAACAACCAAGAATGAAACCAATGTAGTAAGAGAACCATCCATAATAGGTAGAGTAATAAGTAGATAGAAAGGATTAGATTTAAATGTAAGTTACTTTGTAAAAATGCCAAGAGAGTGAAACAATTTCGAGAGAGCAGACATTATTTTTATTATGTGTATTATCTAGAACATCACATATAGGCACTTGATTAATAAAGATAAGATTATATAGAGTATCAAAAACAAGGGTGTCATCTACATCGAGTAACCAAAAGTGATTATTGCTATAAGAGATGTCATGTGAGTGATACTACCAATTATTACATCTAAAGGGTTATCATAAGAGGAAAGTGGCAGCACTACACAATGAGTATTGTGCACTTATAAAGTATATTTATCACTTTTATGATTAGGAATTAGAACACTGAATATTTTCAATTTTTATTTATCATTAGTTTGCTTAGAAGATTCAACAGTTCATCCCATTCGGTTGCATTAAATACAATAAGATATTGAATAAAATGATGAAGTTTGATGCATTGCTTAGTGAGGTGACTAATACATCTATGATAATTTTACTAAGCACCAACATAAAAAAATCTTACCTTGTGGATTTCTCGCATCAATGTCAAACAATGGAGGGAGAGACATTAGATTACACACAAGTAATTGTTTCAAAAATGGGTGGAGCACAAGGTAAACATGTGAACTATTTTCATGTAGGTTGTAATTGTATCTTAGTAGGTTAAGCAAAAAGATTGATAGTGTCCTTAGAAGTAGCCTTAATATTAGTAGTCTTTCCTTTGAATTTATATTTTCTTGACAACTTGGCATTATATGTATTAAGAGTGCTATCAATGTACATGATTTTGTTCATATTTAATAACTTATCTTTGTGGCCTTTGAGTGTGTGATATAAGTGATCAAATGATAAAAAATTGTAAAATATGTCTGATTCTTGCAAATATAGATACTCAAATTTGGAAATTTACCATTTTTCACTTCCTAGATTCAATTTGGCTCATGAAATGGGGATGCTTGAGTGTTTGCAAATGGAAGAAGTTAATTCATTGACTTAATAGAATGCTTCATACCTAAAGTCTTGACTACCGTAATGATTGTGTATAATATTTTAGATATTTAGGGAGCCTTGTGTGATTTTTATCACAAAAATTATCACCCTCTGCATGTGTTTTTACTTAACAACAAAAATTGGTGTAACATGGATTTATCTCAAAGTGTGGAACTTGTAAGTGAGACAAATATTTAGAGGAGGTTGGTTCCTTCTCTCCCAACCCAATGCAAACTAACCTACAACCATAAAATACAACTAAACTAAACCTAACTATGAATTCACAAGGATCATGGTGAGAAAAGAGGAAAATTTGAAAGTAATAAAGAAGGTGATGTACCAAAATTGAGACAAGGTTCAAATCCAGACAAAGAGACACATAACAGTTGCATAAGAAATAATTTTAAAGGAAACACAAAGCTTATAGATCATGAATGAATGAAACTTAATACTAAAATAAGAGGGTAAACATCCATAAAAAACAAAGAAGGTTTGAAAGGAGAAAACCACAGATAAAATAAATTAAAAGTATTTGATTCGATTACAAAGAAAAAGGTTGGAAATCTTGTACAAAATGGAGATTGCAGAGGTATACAAGCATGAAAATGGGAGAAAATCTAAGATAAATATCCATATTCAATAGAATGGAACCCTATTTAGTGAATCTACACTTACATTTATAGCGAATGGGAGAGAGAAAAAGGGAGGGGCAAAAGAGACATGATTTGATCTTGTCATAAGTGAAAATACTTACCTTTCCCTACAATAGGCCACCAAAAGACATGGGTGCCATGATTGATCTTGATTTTTCTTGTAATATAGTTATGAGCACCTCTAAATTCTACCACCAAATTTTGAATGACCCTTTAATCTATCACATGTCTTCGGACTACATAAAGCGCTGTCATTCTTTATTAAATTCCAATGGTTGAGCTACCTGAAATGCACCTTTAATGATGTATCTAGTTTCCCCCTTTTATCCACCAAAATCCAAATTCTATATTTCTTAATGTCAATGTGAAGTACTCGATGATATCTTTCCAATGAGACCAATTTTATGTAATTTGGAGTATCATGAAGAAAGTATGGCCATTTTATGTTTTAGCACGCGGAAGAACAAAAACAAAACTCCTTGTGGAATGTGACACATGTTGGCCTCTAATTAAGTACGATGTCAAGATGAATGATACATGGATTTCTTTTTCACCCTTGAGATTCTTCCATGTTTCAAACTATAATTCTTTGTGGGGATTGGACCTTCAATTTCAATTTATATTTCAAAATTGCAAACTGAAAGCTTGCATTTTTGTATTTTTCCGCTTGAGCTCCCAAAACTCGCCTTGTGTCCCACTTATGCAATTGGGCCTTGGGGATCTGAGTGAAACTTGTAAGGTTTAATATTTTACATATACCATAATGTTTAGGGAATATTATATTTATGGGCTACGGGATTTTACTTACACATTGAATCTTCACAGATTGCGTAAATGGGAACTACCTACCCGTATTTTAGATCTAAATCCCCATGGAGATGCCACGTCTTTGTCAGGTGGCGAGTATCGAAGCAATTTTTACTTTTGTAAACTATGTGAAAATGAACAAGTGTTAGATAAATCCCTAATCCCGATAAGGATTGTTGTCGTGGCTTAGGGTTGCCTTTACAATTTTTACCTACAAAATCGTAAATTCTTAGAAAAGGCCCGTTAAGGCTTAAAAAAGTTTCTAAGTCCAAATTTATTTCTGAAAGTTGTTATAATATATGGAGGGATTATTTTGGGCATCAATTCTTTTAGGGATATTTTCCTACTAAATATTAAGACCAGTATCATTGAGCATCCATTGGGCATGGAGTTGAGTTTGTGAAACTTTAAAACCGATCAACAACTTGAAAAACTCTCCCCTGAACTTGTATGAAGCATTGTTTGGACTTAGCATTCATTTATCTGTTTGAAATTATCATTATATTCATGAAAATTATTCTAAATTGGATTTTATGAGAATGGAAAACTGATTCTATGTTTCTTTTCCACTCTATTACTCTGAAAACCATGAATAAAAATATAATAGTTCATCTCTATTCATTTGTGCATGTGAGTTGCCATGGAAATTTATTTCTGAAATGTATTATACAAAAAAAAAAATCCCATGAACTCTTTTAGTTTCTCTACATTTAGTTTTTTAGAGGTGAAGGAGCTGACCTTGACACTTTAATGATCTTCCCGGATGTTTTCAAAATGACTTAAACTTTGTCCTTCTTATCCTTATGAAAACAACTTTGTCTTCTCCATGACGACCTTTGCAACTAGACTACCACCCAGAGACAACAAAACACTATGCAAAACATTTAGGAAATGGAAACTATAGTAGTAACAAGACAATGTGCTAAAAATCACTTAAAGGGATTGAAAATTAAACTACTATGTACAAGGGAGGGTATTATTAATTAACAATGTTTTAGATAGATCCCATTGACCGAGATCTGCATCTCTTCTCCATTAAATCTTGACAATTGGAAAGAATTGTTTGAATTACAACTTGAAATAAAATAAGGCACACTCTAAATTGTATAAAAATTTGAGTGAATTCCGTGTTTATCACTATCTACATCCCATTTTAGGACTAGATCTCCTTCTTAGAAACTCCTAGCCATTACTTTCTTATCAAAAAACTTCTTAATCTGAGCTTGATCCCTTTCCATTATTTGCATTTCTTGGTCTCTTAATTCTTTTAGCTCCATGAGTTATGTATATCCGACTTCATGGCCTCAAATTCCAACATATCCAACTATTTGATAAGCTCTAAAGCTAGAAATTCAAGAGATATGGGTAACCTTGCTTCTTTATTGTTGGTCTTCAAACTTGCACCCGCATCTTAGATCTAGAAGAGCTGAGCTATTTGAGATCACAATGGAACCATCTCCAAGTTGTGGGACCTTGCGCACTTGAGATGGATCTCCGAAGAAGGTCGGTTCCTCTATCTATTTCTCTGCTCTTGCTTAGTGCTGAAAGGGGAAACAAAGCTAATGAATGTGAAGGGACCAAGGATAGAAGGATAATATGAAAATAACCTACACTAAAAGGGTGATAGCACCAAAAAAAGAGGGATGAATACTATTTTTATGAGTGGGAATGAAAGGGGAATGCGTGAAAGGAGGCTAGGCATGAGTAGCACAACTAAAAACACGTTTACTAGATCATTCTCATGGAACACAACTAAATAAGGAACTAAGGGATATGAAGTGGCACAATGAACACGCAATGTAAAAGAAAGGAAAGAAGAAGAAATGTAAACACGTTAGGACAAAGAATAGTCACAAAATGATGCTTCTATTACTTCTAGAAATGCACAAAGTTGTTACAATGGTGAAAGAGGTGATATCCACATGCATGAACTATATCTAGAGGTCTGCAACTCATAATACAAAAATATGAAGTCCTTAGAAAAATGTGTAAGGATCCAAAGTATCCAACATTAATAATGAGCCCAACTCTTACATTTATAGATGAATCTGTGTAAGGAGAAGAGGAGGGAAAACCCGAATTTGAAATATAACCACCAACAAGAAGTATTCAATGCCTACAAAAATCTATCAAATGCATTTCCCCATGTCTATTTTTCATGTTGGAGGAGGAAGGAGGGTGGATCATATCAAATTAGGTGGTTGAAGCAATCATATCTAGCTTCATTAATGCTCAGAAAGACATTTTCCCATTTCTCACCTGCTGGGTCCACCAAAATTTGAATTTGAATGTCTAGCACTGTGGCTGATGTTAGCAGCTCTTTGATAAGTCTAGGTGCACTCCAATCGAGGCTCAGAGAGAAAATATACGGCTGTCAAAGCCATCTGTGCATGTAAGGCATGTGGTGCGCGTGAATTAGATGAAAGAGTTTCCAATCGTATATACTATTTGTCATTTTTGACATGTGTCACTCACTAATTTGTTACAATGATTTGGCACCTGTTGGCTTGCTTTGACTGGTTACATGTGGCACACTCAAGCATGTTCGAAGATGACCTAACAGAGAAGGGTAGAGAGGAACACACGTGAGAGAAAATAGAGGAAGGCATAGAGGAACACACGCGCGCAATGC
Source organism: Taxus wallichiana var. yunnanensis (assembly GCA_018340775.1). Lineage (NCBI taxonomy): Eukaryota > Viridiplantae > Streptophyta > Pinopsida > Cupressales > Taxaceae > Taxus > Taxus wallichiana. The sequence goes on along the minus strand of CM031241.1, from coordinate 640,394,592 downwards.
GAACAGGAAATGAGGCAAACTAGTGAGTAGAGAATGCATGGTCAAGGAATACCCATTATAAGATTATGTGTGGGCACGTGCGAGGGTGAATTTCTACTAGAAAGAAATCAAATGCATAGAAGATGCACATAAGGGGAAGATGGAATAAAGAAGAAAAGGAAAGGAAGGGAAGAAGGGGAAGTGCGCAAGGGCGCGTGAGGAAAATAAGGGAATATACCAAGGGAAATTGAGCATGCACAACCTCATAATGAAGATATCAAATCCAGAAGATGTATATAATTTATTCAAATCACTAGGAGAGTTATTTGGATAACAATTTTGTGAATTTTGGGGCCATCTACCTGCTAGATGAAGGAGATCAGTATCCTGAAGAATCCATTGGGCATGGAGTCTACTATGTAATCATTTGAAGAACTTCCCCTGAAGTCACTTGAAGGATCATTTTTGACTTGATTCTGAATCTTGCAACTACTGAAAGAAGATCTACATTTTGGAAGCAAAAGAAGAATGCGAGCATGAAGCAAGGTAAAGGAAGGAACTATGTACAAAAAATAATGTGCACACAACGCACTTAGAGGAATTGAAACTACTTCTAATATATACATAATGATGCAACAAACTTAATGGAAGGGTTTGAGATAGATCCCATTTACTAGGATTCGTAGCGTGCTTCCATCAAGATGAGTTAACTTAAAAGAGTTAGCCTCTTTGCATGAATTGATGATATAAGGGCCACTCCAAAGTGCATCAAACTTTGAATGGTACCCCGTTTTAGCTCTGTCAGCATCCCATTTTAAGACTAAGTCCCCAAATTTGAAAGCTTATGACCCGGCCTTTCACAAACCATTTCTTTGTTGCTTGTTGATGTTGTTCTAGATTAATCATGCCAGAGTTCCTTAGCTCTTCAAGATTAACCAAATCTACCATTCTAATTTCTCTCTAGTCCGTGCCTTTGAATTTAAGCTAATGGGAAAGCACTAATGAGTTCAACTCCGTGTCAAAGGAAGGGTAACCTCCTTACTATAGACAAGCTTGTAAGGTGAAGTTCCTATTGCCTTTTTGAATGTGATTTTATTTGTCCAGAGCATGTGTGAGACCTTTGTATGCCACTATCTTTGGCTGATGTTCATTGTGCGCTTCATGATTCTAATTAGGTTTGTATTTGTTGACTCTGCAAAATATTTCCTTGAGGGTAGTAGTGGGAATAAGTCTTTAGGTAGATGCTCAGATTTAGCACCCAATTAGTGATTTTAGTACCAAGGAAGGATTTTGCATTATCAGAGATAATGGTTTGAGGGATGCCAAACCTTGTGACTATACCTTCGAGAAAGTCAAGGATGACTAACTCGGTTGATTCCTTGAGCATGAAAACTTCTGTCTATATGGTGAAATAGTTTTTAGTTGTTAAGATCCACTTGTGTTCAGTGCTTGAAGGTAGATTAATCATGCCTATGAAGTCAATACCCCATTGCGCAAAAGGATGATCCGCTTGGATTGGTCAGAGGAGAAGCACTGTCAATTTTTCCTTTCCTGTAAAGAAAGCACATTTCTTGAATTTTGTGACCTACTTGTGTGCATCTGAAAACATGGTAGGCTAGAATATTCCTACCATTATGATCTTCATTGCTGTAGTTTTGGTAGAAAAGTGTCCACAGAGAATCCATCATGAAATTCTTCAACAATTTTTCATCTATGTGTCGTTGATACATCTTGCTATCAAGATTTTTTTGAAGATAAGTCCATCAATCAAAACATAAGGGATATATTTTAACCTAAAATGTATTCTCTTTTCCTCATTCAAACCAAGGGTATGCACCTTAGGAAAGGAATGTGAGTGTGTTCTTCATCCAGTCACGCGCATCAACATCTCAGTATTCTGCTCAAGCTCTACCCATAAAATACCTTCACCCAAAAATAATGAAGTCTCAGATTCATTCTACGCATCCTCAATAATCTTCCTGTAAAGTGTGCTACCTCTTACTAGTTTTGTGGATTTGATAGTCACATCATACTCCATGATTTTGGTCACCCATTGTGCTCTATTTTCACTGATTTATACACCTATTATGAAGTATCTGAGAGAATAGTGGGAGACTAATACCTTGATATGATTTGTGGCAAGCATACTTTTGAATTTCTTGAGCACACACATGATGGAAAATACCTTCTTCTCTATGTCACTTTGTATCTTAATTTGTAATCCTTTAGCATCTGGATAAAGAAAGCCACTGTTTGTTCCATCTCATGTTAATTTTCTTGTGTTAGGATAAAAAAAACACTAGTATCAATGCCATAAGCATAAAGGATGAAATCCTTGGAATAATCCAGGGTTGATGAGTGTTGGTGCGCAAGAAATTTATTTCTTGATTTTGTTGAAGCTATCTCTTCCTTCTACTTTGTCTATCTGAAGGCTATGCCCTTCTTGAGCATCAAGGTGATGGGCCAAACTAGTCCTACAAATTTAGGGATAAAACACCTAACAAAGTTGATCTTACCAAGGAAGGACTGCAAGGCCTTTTTTTGCACTGGTAGGGAAAGAGCTAGGATTGTTGAAACGTGCTCATGATCAATTATGATACCATCCTTTGAAACCACATGGCCGAAGAGCTTTCCCTGTGACATCACAAAGTTACACTTCTTGGGGTTAAGAAAAACCCCACACTTTTTGCATCTCTCAAAGAATTTCTCCAGGTGCACCATATGATCCACGCCCTATTTTTAGAAGATTTTTATGTCATCAATGTAAACCAAGATGAACTCATTGATGTAGCCTTTAAAGGCAATGTTTACGGTAAGATGAAATGTTGTGTTCCACTTTTGACAAACCAAAGGGCATTTTATGATATGCATATGTTCCCCACTTGGTTGTAAACACCATTTTGAATTGATCCTCTTCCTTGATCAGGATCTGATTGAAACTTGAATATCAATCTAACATTAATAACCTCTGTACACCGACCATAGTCTGCAGAATTTACTCCATTGAAGGCAAAGGATAATGATCCTTTAGAGATGCCTTATTCAAATATATGAAATCAACATAGAGTCTGATTTCACCATTCTTTTTGCACACTAGAACTAAATTCATGACCCAAGTAGAGTACTTGATGGGAAAAATAATTTTTACCTCAATGAGTTTGGATAATTCTTTTCTTATGAGGGGTTCTATCTTTGGATTGACTGTCACTTTGCTTTTGTCTGATGGGCTTGATACCAAGATCAAGGTCAATGGAGTGTTGAGAAACAATTGGATCAAAACCTTTGAGGTCTTCATACTCCCATGAGAAGATATCACTGTATTTTTGACAAAGAGAGATGAAAACATAACTTTAATCATGCATGCAAGCCTTGTTGAGCAGTAAATGATTTCTACACACAATAGTGATAGGGGAGAAGTCTTCTTACACATCATGTATATACTTTTATTCACCCTTGAACTCATCATCAGGGATAAAAAATTTCTCTAAGGTGACCGGCCCTTTAGGCAACTTGATTGTCTTCAATCTGTATTACTTGGTCACCATAGTTGTCATGCAAGTCAATTTGCATGCTTGATGAGAACTCAACTTCATTTTGGATGAACTAGAAAATCTGTGCATCATTGTCAAATACTTGTCAGCTTGTGTTGTTTTCTAGAATGGATGGTATGATTACCATCTTAATGTGCTAAGTGTTTCCTTTGACAAAGTCCTCAACAAGAGAGAAATGTGAACCAAGAGTGGCCATTTGGTCAGCCTCCTTGTTCATTTTACACAGTACCACCTACAGGTTTAGAGCATCAAAGCTCTCAAGGAGGTCCCAAACTCTATGCTTATAAGCTTTGAGAAGCTTATTCTTTGTTAATAACTTATTGGTGTTAGAATTTGAGGATTCTAATAAATACAAATTTAATCAACTTACATATTACATAATGTTATAATAAATATTTAAATAAAGATTACATCATAACATAAGTAAATAAAGAAATACTTACAGGAAATAAATAACATAGGTGACACAATATTTATAGTGGAAAACCCCAATAGGGTAAAAACCACTTTGAAAATAACCTTTTACTTTAGAGAACTTATTTTACATCTAGTAAGATCACCTTCTCTTTTGAAACCTTATTTACCAAGGGTAAAACTAAATCATTTGATTTTCACACCTTTGATATATTTCCTGAATATATCAAATGAGGACCTAAAGTATTTTTATATAAGGTGATCGGGTATGTCTCCCGACCCACCTTTTCAACCTAAAATGGTTGACACATACACCTAGGTTTATAATATTTAATATTAGAAATATAATCATTTCATGATATTAAATATTTAACCTAAAGTATATACCTAGGTTAACATATTTAATAATAGAAATATAAATATTTCATATTATTAAATATTAACCTATATATTAGTGATGGACCCATATACATTAAGGGTTGGCTAGACCACTTAATCATTATGTTCCAACACTCCCCTTAATGTTAAGTGAGATAACGTAACATATGCAAATAGATTACCTACCCGTGGTATACTACAGGATTTACAATCCTTAAACCATAAAGGTTTTAGGCTAGCATATCGGTTGAAAGAATTATAACACCTTCATCATACTTAATTTACCTTTTGGTATAAAAGGATTTGGAATCCCAAAGATCATCCCATGATCAATGGCTAAGTATGATTTGTGAGTTTTACATGTTCTCACAAGTTCTCATAAAAGGTTATTGAACCCAAGCATATAAGAGTCTTTTACAACTAAGGACCTCCTTAACAATATGCTTGAATTGGATGTTTACTAGTAAACTCAATAGCACTAAAGAGTTTATTGAAGACCGCCTTTAAGATCTTTCTACACTTCTTTCTAAAAAGAAGTTGAGGAGGTATACATGCCCAAAGGTCTTTTACAAATGCCCAAAGATATTTTTATAAAAACCAAGTTCCATTAGGAGGTGACATTGTCATGCACACTCCCCCTCAATGCAAACTCTGACAATCTAAGTTTTTCACGAAAGTGACAAAATTTTATAACACTCAGGGAATTTGTGAAGATGTCAAAGAACCTGCTCTTGATCACATGAACTTGAGATTTATCTCATCACTTTGCACACTTCTCACGAGTAAAGTGTATATGTATCTCAATGTTCTTCGTCCTCCGATGTTAAACTGGATTCTAAATAAAGAGTAATACAACTATGACCACCACATAGAAGAGAAATACTTCCTTTAGCATCCATGTGTATGTCTACCAACAACCATTATCATGCAGCCACATGACTTATTAACTTCTTCTATTACACTTCTTTGCCTCGGAGAAGAAATGGAGACTGTTGATTATATTTTTGTTCCAAATAATGGTTCCTACACCAAAAATTTTTGAACACATATCCAATATATTTTATAGAAAAACAACAAGATGGTTAGGATGAAAAATCCATATAAGATAGCATTTTCATTCTTATGATAATGCAACCCATAATTGATTGTTCCTTTCAAATATCTAAAAATTCTTTTTGCAATATTCCAATGATCTCTAAAAAGGTTCTGCATAAACCTTGAAGTAATTCCTACTATATAGGAAATATCTGATCTAGTTATAGTTAGATAAATCAAACTATCAACTAACAACGTATATAAAATAGGATCAACTTTTTTCATATGCAGATTTAGGATCAATATTTATTCCAACTTCCATTGAAGTAGAAAATTGTTTACAATCAATCATAAGAAACTTTTTCAATACAATGGTTGCATATTTTGTTTTGAAAAATAACAATAAAATGAAATACAATCATATAAATAACATGATGTGAGATACCTAACTCATTCATTTGAAAGTACTGCTTTCAATTTGTCTTTAATCCTATGAATTAAATTAGAATTGTCATCGACAAAAGTAAATCATCAACATATATATAATGATAATATGCGAGCCTTATTGCTTAATGAATATATTATTGTTAGAAGAAAAATTAACAAAACCTAACAAGTTTAAAAAAATGAAATAATTTTCGATACCAACTCTAAGAGCTTTTTTAAACCATACAAGGATTTCTCAACTTACAAACATAGTTTTCTTTACCAGTTTCTTCAAATCCTTTAGGTTGAAACATGTAAAGTTCTTATTTTAAATCATAATTCAAAAAAATATTTTTCTTATCCATTTGGTGGATTTCCCACCCAAATTGAGCGGCAATTGCAAATAAGGCCCTAATAGTACTCATTTTAGCTATAGGAAATGTCTCAACATAATCAATACCAGGTTTCTGAGTGAAACCTCTAACAACAAGTCTAACTTTATGTTTGTTAATACTACCATCAACATTATATTTTACTTTGTATATCTACCTAGACCCTATAATACTTCACGGCTCAGTTCATACAAAGTAATTAATGCATGATACATATGATAGCTTCTAGTCATTTTCCTAAGGTTAATAGGATTTGAACTTTATAACATAGATTGAACCCAATTTAATTTCTTAGCTAGGAAGATAAGAGTTTCATAAACATCTATAACATTAAAACACCATCGTGACCATTTACTTGAATCGAAATCAAAACCATCATTTAAAAGCATTTAATGAAGTAACTTCAAGAGAAGAAGACAACACATGTAAACCTTTCACTAGATTTTATCCAGACATTTCATATAAGTTTCATAATTAACACGTCCTAAACTTTCATGTCATAGTTTTGAATTATTCAAACTTTGAGATATAAAACAAGATGTAGAAGAGAAATCATCAAAAATATACAGACCATTTATTTGAATTCCTTTAACTATTGTAATCTCATTATTATCCTTGATATACCAAGTATCCTTCATACATGGATTGTAGTTGTGTCCATACCTCTTTCGGATGTTTGATATTACCAATGTGTAGAAGGTACTCATCGTTCGCATTGCATAGAAACATATAAAAGCCTCATGCATTTGTTGCAGTAAGAATATATTCATGTTATCTATAGTTGTTTAACAACCGTGCGAGCAACCTCAAATCCGAAACAATTGTCTAGATTTTCTCCGCCATAAATTCTGTTTTGACACAAATGTTGATTCATGATCTAGATTTTTCAAGATAGAAATAATTGGATGTCATTGTTTTTCTAAACTTGTAAAACACACCCCATTATAATATACAATGTACCAGAGAGTTAGATACATATTTATCGATAATAAATACATCACTTTTAATAGAATCAAATCTAAAGAAACTATTTGATCATAACTAATTTTGTCATTACAATGCATACTAATTAACTCGCCATGATCAAATAATAACCCGCAATATAAAGGACTCTGCATTATTTCCCATATTTATATAAAAATATTTTTGATCATATAGAAGTGAAGAAGAGACTCTAAGAATGCATAACAACTTCAAATTTATGAAAAATTAATGTTGACAAAAATCCAAATAACTTAAATTTGATGTCTAACTCGACCATCATAATGACTTATTTTTTATCTATCGTGATGGTCATTTGGCCCGTTAATTTTAACACGTGAAAATTTTCTAGAACATATGAGCTTAAATTTGATGTCTAAATGACCATCATATTGTCTAATGTTTGGTCTACCGTGATGGTCATTTGACCGTCAAATGTAATGAAGCCAAAACTTGTTGTGTATTTTCGAATGTGAAATTTCATAATTTCTTCTTCTGTATAATATTAGGAGGTTATATTTTAACACATTATAATAACCTATTATAATTTATAATGTAAAAATATATACATTTTTTTAAAAGGTATATAGTTTATAAAATGTAAATAAAAAACAACATATAGTTCATAAAAATTATAAACTATAGTATATTTTTTATATAAAAAACACATAACCCTTATTAAAGGGTTTTTAAAGAACATAGGCTATGTTATAAGAATTTTACTAGGTGCAAATAGATTTATGAGAGTATAGATTAACTCCGCATATTTTATAGAGGGGACAAGTAATTTCACTCGACCAATGAAATAAATTAAAATTCTTATTTTCATGAACCTTGTCTCCTCCCTTCATTTACTCTTAATTTTACCCCACACACATTTAAAACTATGGAAATATTACAAAATATTTTATATAATTCCCTGCAAGTTAAAAACTTTAAAACTTTTATATTAACTTTTTTTGTATGTGATTTTTACGCAGTAAATATTTGAAGTCCATTTCACTGTGCACACATCAATCTTCAAACAAACATTAATTCCATATAATTTACAAAATGTAAATGAAAGTAAGAATCATATCATATTACATCTCCCCCCCAAAAAATTAGGGATTTAAAATTGAAAACCCCTAAAAAATTTTACCCGAGAGTTTAATTGCACAAATGTAATGCCAAAATAAATTGGGAAAAAGGACCAGGATAATTTTAAATACCCTTTTGGGTTGGTTAAAAAACCCATACAAATTAAATAAATAAAATACAAAACATTTGATCTTAATTTATTTAATTTACCTCGCTTTGTTACCATGTTAGAATTTGAGGATTCTAATAAATACGGATTTAATTAACTTACATATTACATAATGTTATAATAAATATTTAAATAAAGATTACATCATAACATAAGTAAATAAAGAAATATTTACAGAAATAAATAACACAGTGACACAATATTTATAGTGGAAAACCCCAATAGGGTAAAAACCACTTTGAAAATTACCTTTTACTTTAGAGAACTTAGTTTACATCCAAAGAAGATCATTTCCTCCTTTGAAACCCTATTTACCAAGGGTAAAACCAAATCACTTGATTTTCACACCTTTGATATATTTCCCGAATATATCACATGAGGACCTAAAGTCCTTTTTATATAAGGTGATCGGTATGTCTCCCGACCTACCTTTTCAACCTAAATGGTTGACACATACACCTAGGTTTATAATATTTAATATTAGAAATATAATCATTTCATGATATTAAATATTTAACCTAAAGTATATACCCAAGTTAACATATTTAATAATAGAAATATAAATATTTCATATTATTAAATATTAACCTATATATGAGTAATGAACCCATATACATTAAGGGTTGGCTAGACCACTTAATCATTATGTTCCAACAGATTGGTAACTTGATGGATGACCAACTCTATATCCCCAAATATTTGTAGCGCCTTAATTTTCTTCTTTTTCAAGAATCAGCAGACCATGTACCAACGCCTCATATTTTACCATATTGTTGGAGCATGTAAATTACAGCCTATGCGTGAAGAAGAATTTCTTATTCTTGCGAGAAATGAGAACAACTCCCACTCCCACATTGTTCCTACTCTTTGAACCATCAAAGTATAAATTCTATAGGCAAAGTTCAACTCGGTCTTTCTTGAGTGCATGCGGTAGCACAACTTCTTCTTCAAGAATGCAGTAAGTACCAAGCCCGCCATAAGATTCCGGTTCTTGAAAGATATGGATCAAGTTGATGGTTCCTTTCCACCAATTCATTAAGTACTAGGTTAGGTACGGAGGGTGGAAGAGGCTACTCTTCGATGAATCGCTTGTTCTTGGATTAAACAGCTTAGCTTAGAGAGGGGATGGGACATATGACTCTACACGATAAGAAAATATTGGATCAACTTATATGGTAAACCGGGTACTATACCTTATCTTGAGTAACATATGAGACCAAAACACCCACTTGAGCGGTGAAATATCTTCATAGACATAGGGAAAATAAAGGAGGTAAGTCAATGACTCGATACATCTTGAGTTATTGTTAAACTTGGTCATGCATGTAGGGTCAACTCAAGAACCTTAAGGAATCCTAAAGTATTGACATTTGAGATGTTGAGTTGTATGACTCCTTTAGACAAGGGGATATACTTGAGACCTAAGACATCATCTATTTTCTTGGACATAACAAAGGTACTGGTGTCCGAATCTATCATGTAATTATGGACAAGATGTTTACCTATGATCAAGGACATATAGAAGGGAGAGGTTTTAACAACATTACTTACTTGTTTCTCCTCTTCTTGGCAGATGTTGATAGAAGCACATAGATTTTGTCTGGTTGGATTAACACATGGGATTTGTGCTAGAGCTTCATACAAAATATACTACTGGGATGGAATAGTCAGGGCATCCCACATTGTGACATTTATATTTGTCTTCTTCATCTGGTCAAAAATGTTGAATGGAAGACCCACTGACTTGTGCATTTGGGGAACAACATCCCTTTTTGACTATTTAGGTGTAGAAGCAAGAGTTTTAGCTGAAGTAGGAGATTGACCTATCAAAGGAGGGGTGCACACCACTTCAGAAGCCACGTGCGGGGCCTCTTGTGTAGGTACTTGAGCACTCTTACTACTAGATGCCTTGGCTTCTTCTTTTTGCTTTTGAGGGTTGGTCTATGTTTCTAGGAGTGTGACTGTGCACATGACTCCAACATTCTCTTCTTATATCTCATGTTGTTCTGAACTTGGGCACATGGTCTTCTTGTATCATCTTCTACTTAGATGATTACACAGAAGTCCTCAGCACTAAAGAATATCAAATTTTCCTCGAGAAGAGATTTTGGTCTTCCTTGGTTTTCTTCTTTAGAGGAACTTGTTGAAGGCTCACAAGCTGAAGCATTTTGGATCATTTAGGCTTGGGAGCGTAGAATTCACACAATGATATTGACTATGAGGCATGTTGCAAGGAAACACCATTCTGAGTCTTGCGCCAAATTGTTCCGAACTGGAATGAGCGCTGACTTATACTAGGTACTGGGAGAGAGGGTGCGGGAGGAATGAATTACAAGGGAAGATGTGCATTAGCATGTCATCTATCATTTTGTTGGTTGAGCATGTATATTTGGTTTCCATATTGATTCTGCTAAGGCTGATTTTTTTGGCTTTGTGCCTGATTAGAATTTCCTCTATAGGCTTGCGCCTATTGCTTTTCTAATGATATGACTTTGTTTGATAAATTTTTTATCAGAGCCTTTAATTCTTCATCCTCCTTTTGTTGCACTGGAGAGTAGGGTGTCGATGCAACATGTTACATGCTTTTCTCAAGAAAAATAATAGGGGCCATAGAAGGCTACGACGCTTGTGACATTTCTGGGAACAAGGGCATAGGTGGTCTAAGAGTTATCTTTCCCGCCTGAATAAGAATATTTTCTACCCTTACTGCAATACTATAAGCAACTGGTAAGGTCCTGCCTCACATGGATTGAATCATGACTAAGATATCGTTGTTCAATGCCTTTTGATAGTGTAAAAAAGCATATTAGGATATAGGTCTTACCACAAGAGGGATTCTATCCCAAGTCTTCTGAAATCTGATGTGGAAATTAGTCATCTTCTCACCGGGTGCCCTTCTTTTTTTTTTTCGGTTTCTCCACCGAGAGATAGGTGATCTGAATTATCTTCAAAGTAATTGTAAAGAGCTATTCCCAGCTCATCCCAGATGGTAATAGATCCAAGTCTTAATCCTCGCACCATTAAAGTTCTTTACCTTTGAAAGATGTTGCAAGTAACCTAATCTGCTACATCATCATGTGTGATCAAATAGAGTGAACACACATTTTATACATCTTGGATATGCTTTTGAGCATGCCATTTGGCATGTCATTTTGCACAACCAGCACTAAGGGACTTCCTCCTATGAAGTTAGCAAAGTTTCTCGAGAGAGAGGTGGATGATGTGCCATCACAAGGCACACGGGTTGTCTACTTTGAGTAGGATTTGAATGGGCGCGACGTGCTTTGGAGATACGAGATGCGTGTGTGGGCCTTATGAAATGGACTCTTCTCGGGGATAGTTGGAGGTGCTCGAAATAATCTTCAGCTGTTGAACTTCTTCTTGTATGCACTCTTCTCATGAAAGGCACTCAGGAATGCTAAAATTGAGATCTGGAAATGTTAGGAGTCATAAGATGTGTTGAAATGAGCCTCTTAAATGCTGAAATACTAAGTCCACACACCAGAACTTATCAATATGAAATTTAAGATTTCATTGCTAGTCCCACCAGATGTGCCAGAATTGTTGTTATTCAAACTTACACCCATGTCTTAGATCTGGAAGAACCAAGTTGTTTGAGATCACAATGGAACCATCTCCAAGTTATGGGACCTTGTGCACTTAAGATGGATCTTCGGAGAAGGCCGGTTCCTCTATCTATTTCTACTACTACTGCTACTCCTAGTGCTGAAAGGGGAAACTAAGCTAATAAATGCCAAGGGACCAAGGATAGAAGGATAACATGAAAATAAACTACACTAAAAGGGTGATAACACCAGAAAAGAGGGATGAATACTATCTATTATGAGTGGGAATGAAAGGGGAATGCGTGAAAGGAGGCTAGGCATGAGTAACACAACTAAAAATGTGTTTACCAGATCATTCTCATGGAACACAACTAAATAAGGAACTGTAAGGGACGTGAAGTGGCACAATGAACACACAATGTAAAATAAAGGAAAGAAGAAGAAATGAAAACATGTTAGGATAGATAATAGTCACAAACGATGCTTCTATTACTTCCAGAAATGCACAGAGATGTTACAATGGTGAAAGAGGTCGATATCCACATGCATGAACTAGATCTAGAGGTATGCAACTCAAAATACAGATAACATGAAGTCATTAGCAAAAAATCGTAAGGATTCAGAGTATCCAATATTAATAATGAGCCCAACTCTTAGATTTATAGATGAATCGTGTAAGGAAAAGAGGAGGGAAAACCCAAATTTGAAATACAACCACCAACAAGAAGAATTCAATGCCCGCAAAAATATGTCGAATGCACTTCCCCAGTGTTTTTTTGGAATGTTGGAGGAGGAAGGAGGGTGGATCATATCAAATCAAGTTGTTGAAGCAATCAGATCTACTTCATTAATGCTCGAAAGATGTTTTCCCATTTCTCACCTACCAGGTATTCCAAAATTTGAATTTGAATGTATAGCAGTGTGGCTGATGTCAACATCTCTTTGACAATCAGTAGGTGCATGTTGATTGGATATCTATAGAAAAATATACATTTGTCAAAGGATGTTAGAGCCATCTGCACATGCAATGCACGTGGCACAGAGAATTGGCTAAAAGAGTGGGCAATGTGTATACTATTTTTTTGTTTTTGCCATTTGTCACTCATTGATTTGTTGTAATGATTCGAGAGACCTATTGGTGTGCTTTAATCTGGTTATGTCGACACACTCAAGCATGTCGAAGATGACCTAACATAAAATGGTGTAGAGGAATGTGCGTGTGAAAAACAAGGGAAATGAGGCAAACTGGTGAGTAGAGAATGCATGGTCAAGGAGAAACCATGACAATATGATGTGAGGCTACGCGTGAGGGTGAACGTCTGCTAAAAATAAGGTGAATGTGCAAAAGATGTGCACATGGGGAAGATGGAACAAAGAAGAAAAGTAAAGGAAGGGAAGAAGGGGAAGTACGCAAGGGAATGTGAGGAAAATAAGGGAATTTTCCAAGGGAACTTGAACACGTGCAACTTTGTAATGAAGATATTAGAGCCATAAGATGTATACAAGTTATCCAAATCATTAGGAGAGTTATTTGGATAACATTTTCCACAAACTAGCTTGTAAGGAGAGTCATCAATGACCTTTTATAAGTGATTCTATCAACCCACAAGGATGATTTTAAATTTATTTTCAAGTCCCTTGATTCTTTTCTAAGGTCCTCTTTATAATCCTCAAAAGGTTTTTTTGTTGACTTAGCAAGTACATTACCTTGGGGGTAATAATTTGAAGAGGTACTCAAATATATGCCATTTTCACAGCCCAATCAGATATTTTTGTGCCAAGGAAAGCTAGGAATTATCATAATACCATCATAGAATTCCATAATGCTAGCCTTATTTTCTTCCTTCAATGCAACTACTTCTATCCATTTGGTGAAGTAATTAGTGGCTGTGAGGATCCACTTGTGACCCAATCTTGAATGTGGATTGATTACTCCAATAAAATCTAATCCCCATTGCATGAATGGTTGATTTACAGAGATGGGGTGGATTAGAAGGGATGTTAGCTTCTCTTTTCCTATAAATAATGCAAATTTCTTGCATTTTTAACCCATGCATAATAGTCATTGAAAATATTAGGCCAATAATAACCAACCTTCATGATCTTGAGTGTTATTGTCCTTGGAGCAAAGTATCCTCCTACTTCTCCATCATAAAACTAGTACAACACCTTCTTTATCTGATCCATTTTAACACAAATCAAGAGAAAACCATTCACATATTTTATAAATATAATTCCATCAATAAGAACATATGGAATACACAAAAGTTTGAAATATCTCCTTTTGGCTTTTCTAAATCCTTAAGGACATTGGCATGTTTAGAGAAAGTTGAATACATCATGATGTTGGACATAGTGTCTTAGTTGTTTTAATTTATGTCAAGTGTCAAATTTATGTAAAAGGGAGTCTTGAGTCAACATGAGGTGTCTAGTGTCATGGAGAAGTGGCATGATGAGTTACATGGTTGTAAAGGCATGATGACTAGGTGATTTTGCATGTTCTTGGTGTATGGACAAGCAAGTTATTGGCATGAATGGGCTTCAAGAGTTGTTTGAAGGTTGGCATGGTGTCTTATATGTTTATAATGATGATGAAAAGGTGTTAATGATTTTGTAAGAGGTTAACTAGGTCATTTCATGTGAGTTATGTGTTGAGTCAAGTCATTCTAGGCCTAATCCTAGATCTAATGCATAGTGGATGGCATGATAACATGAAGTATGAGGTAGATTAAGTCAATGTAATCATGTGGAAGGCATATTGAAATGGTATATCATATTTGGAAGGTATAAAAGGCTAGAAATCAGAGGTATAATTCAAGGTCAAGGTCATTTGAAGCAAGAACAATGAAGACAAGGCTTGTAAGCATTGGTAAGTCACGGTGTATGGAGAGTTTCGAGTATGATCAGGAATGGATGAGAATTGGAGATCTTGAATAAGGTTTTTATTATGTTGTGTGTCAAGTTTCAATTCTAGGTGATGAATATTTTGCAAGATATTGAGTTTTTCCAAAACCAGGTTTCCAAAGGTGTGTTTTTGAGCTAAAAGTTGACTTTCATATGCTCGTTGGGAGTGTGTGCTTTACATGGGGACCCAAGGTCCCAAAGTTAGCTGAGTAGGTTAGTTATGAATATTTTCCAAGAATAATGAGGTTTTTTTATCATCAAATTTTTATGAACAATCGTTAAAAAGGTAAACTACTTTTTAACCCTCTTGAAACCCTAGCTTTGGAGTGTCTTGGAGAAATTTCTTATAGTAACCAAAAATATATTCCTTTGGAAAAAAAATATGATTTGAGGTTATAGAGGATTCCTTCATATTTCTATAGGTATGATTTAGAGATTAGGGTCATATGTGGGTCCCACCCAAAAAGGAAAGATTATGGAAAGTTAAAGTTTGTGAAAAAATTTCCCATTGAACATAATGACTAAATTATAATTTATTGAAGCATGGGAGTTGTAATACAAGTAAATTATTTTTTCAGGTCATTATTTTGCCTTTAGAAGGTAAAGTACACCCTATTTATGAGGACTAGTTTTTAGGGAGTTTGGAGCAATCTGGGAAGAAAGTGGATTTAGAGGTACTACAGGGGAGTTTAATGAATTGGTTTTTAATTTTTTTATGATCTTGACATCAAGATATTTCCAATGATATATCATACTTGAGTATTTGATAAGACATGAGAAATTTATGACCATTTCTTTGAAGGTCAATTGGGAGGGTGCTTTATTATGCATGTTCTCATGAGGGTTTCATGGTGTGATAATTGTTTTGAGTTGTTTTCATGATTTATGGAGATTTAAAAGGTCTTAGAAAACATGTATAAGTATATGACATGTCTTGGTGATTTTATTTTCTCTTGATCACTCTTTGGTTGGTGAGTTTTTTGTTTTGGGGTTTTAGGACTTCTTGTGTCCCAATGGAGGTCTAAAAGGTTCTTGGTAATATGAATGATTTTTCTAAGTTGATTTAATTTTTTAAAGTTTTTTACAATATGAAGGCCGAACTACATGTTATATGACCAAGAGAAGGGTATAAAGGAAGATTAGAAAGTTCATTTGTGTAAGTTGTGTATGAAGAGGAAAATTGTGACCTAGAAGGGAACTTGTGGAGATGTGAGAGATATTTGTGACATGTAAGAGATGGAAATGAAGATGTGATGATATTATAGAGTGCGATCGAAATAGAGAGCTAGGAAAGTGTGAAATCTGTTGAACCCCGGTCATTGGTGTTGCCACTGATGTCAAGTAACATTGATGGAAAATGTATGAGTGGTGAAGTGAGGCCCAGTCAAAGACATGAAGGTTTATTGGTAGTACTTTGTCAATGATTTTTAGAGCTCACAAAGTGGATTCAAAGTGGTTTCAGGATGACTTCAGTGTGTTGCAATCTTGGTAAATGAGGTAGGTGCCCACTGGAGGTATGGAAATGATTGGTGTACTTAGAAAAAGTGTCTCAAAGGTTAGAAATGATATTCCTAGTATGTTTAAGAGGATCTAGGGTGAGAATCAGATCAAGTATTGCAAGTTACATTTGGAACTAGCTCATTTAGGCTTATTTCTAGAGCCTAGTGAGGCGTAAGAGCTCAAAAATACCATAAAAATGCTAGGTAAGCATGGTAGGATCCTATGAACACTACCTAGATCATTTATGAGCATTTACATGGCTTTATCCTTGGAGGAAAAATTCAAGTTTTCATTCAAACTCCCTTTGAGAACTTGTTATCTTGTTTTTAGTGATTCCAGCTAAAATTTAGATAACCATAGAAATTTTTTGACAAAACCTCCTAAAATGCACTTTGAAGTAGATTTTTGCATTTTCGGTTTCCATCGCATCTTGACATGTCTTTTACATGCTTCATGTCAAGTGTCTTCCAAAACCCAAAACCTGATTACATGCTTTAGTGTATCGGGTTTTCGGAACCCGGGAGCATTAGAACATGCCTTACAAAAAACATGTCACATGCTGTTTGATTACTGAAACCCGAAACCCAAAATGATCCTTTGTATCAGGTTTTCAGAATCTGATAGCATCCAAACATGTCTTTTACATGCTTCATGTCGGTTGGTTCCCGAAACCCGATTTGTTAAGAAATCCTTTGTTTTGGGTTTTCAAAAGTGCTAAGCACGATGACATGGCATTAACTCTGAGTTGTTGGTTAGTTGGCACACGTGTTGGAGGAGGTGTAATAAATGCTAGGGTTTTATAAATAGCCCAATTTTACACGTCATTTCTACCTGACATATTTTTGTTGTGTGGATTTTTTGTACATGCTCCATCGACCTCCAAACCCGACTGAACTTCTCGATCGATTTCATGATTCATCTTTGATCATTTTTCAAATTTCTTGAAGGTATTTTTCTCTTCTTATCATTTTGTGATCTTTGGGTTTATTTTTGAAGTGTTCTTTCGATGTTTTTCCTCTTTGATTTTTCTTGCCTCTGGGTTTAGGGTTTAGGGTTGTTTTCTTCATTTTCTATTAATTTTCCATGAAACCCCTTGTTTGAAAACTCATCCTGGGTGTTTTCTTATTTTCTTCCATGGATATATTCTTGTAATTTTTGAGAATAATCTATAAAACCTAACTTACAAGCTTGGAGGAAACTTTACCTGTTCTGACATCCCAAAATCGACACCTTTGTTTCAGGTTTTACAAGGTGTCCGACACTTTTTTAGTTTCCATGATGTGTTAGGTTTTGCAAAGTGCTCAACATCATCTGAATTTCACTTGTGTCAGGTTTCTTAGATTGTCTGAAATATTCCAACTTCCGTAGTGTCAGGTTCCTCAGGGTGCTCAACATCTCCCGATTTCGCCAAAGGTGTCGGAGTTTCATGAAGTGTCTGACACAACTTGTTTTCTCGATATACTCTGTAGTGTGTCGAACCTAGTTTTTGATATACTCTACAGTGTGTCGAGTTCACAAAGTGTTCGATATGTCTCAAATCCCGGTTAGTGTGGCGGGTATGTGGGGTTGCTCAGCAAGCTTCCAAGTCTGATTGTTCAAACAGGAGTTATCTAGGCATTCTTTCTTCATGAATTCTCATGTTGGATCATGGATCATCTAAGGATAAGTTAGATAAGTTAGGAAAGATGAAATACAAGTACTTTGAAAAATGGAATCCCATTCCTACATAGATTTCAATTACGACATCTAAGATACGGAGCTTGGTAACATTGATATGGAAGATTTTTGGAACAGAACCAAGGATTCTTCTCAGAGTCCCTGGATGAACTCAATAAGCAATAATGGCCTCCCTCTTGCAGTAGGATTCCCAATGTCTACTCAATTCCTCGAGTTCATTTTGGCCTGTGCTTCCAATTATGACTCAGATTCCCACTCAGTGAAAAATCAGGCGGAGAAACCATAGTGATATTGGACGGGGTTACTTTGATGACCTCCTAAGATTACCCAAATTTGAGGAATATTTCGACGTAGATCTTAAGTCAGCACATAAAGCCTAGGAAAATATCAAGAAGATTGCATCGAGGCATGTGAATAAAAGTTCTTGATCAAGGCCAAGCCAACCGTCTCTAGGTTTCCCAAGCTTGTCCCTAGGAGTGATTTCATCCTTGAAATTAGTGACATCATCACCCTGTTGAGTCGAGTATTTGGAATCCCCAAGTCAAGAGACTTTCACGGGTAGATGTATCAATTCATGGTCCTTATAAAGAAAAGTGAACAAGGATTGATTGGAGTATTCTTATAAGTAATGAAATTGATTCCCAGATGAAGATGGTCTTGACTACTGGTAAGTTTTATATTTCATCATATGTCACCTATGCAATAGTCGGCATGAGAAATTATCTAGGGTTGGACAATAAGGGAAGTAAGTCAACCAATAACATATATATCGGTATTCCCTCAGTTGACATTAAAGGGGTCCGAGGATCAATTCAGAAGAGTGAATGAAACTTTCTTTTATGAGAACATTTGCATGCTAAACCTTGACTTAAGAAAGAGAAGAGTCTCTGATGAGGCATGGGCCAAAGTATCAAAATGGAGTTGTATCTTCTTGTAGTTCAAGAAGTTCACATACCTTCGGGTGGTCATGTACTTAGGTGATCCTTTCTAATTTCCTAGATTCCCAGGTGATAAGCTAATACTGATGGAGTTGGTTAGACAATTGTTGGATTTTCACAAATTCCAACAGAGTAAACACAAGGCTACCGTATCCTTCCCTATTTCCATTGGAAGGTACACATGCTCGACAGTGGTTAAAGCTAAGAATGTGGTGCACGAGCTTCAGGACAAGTTGAAGAAGCACATGAAGCACAGAGATGGATTTGATTTCCGAGGAGTCCTTAAATCGTACGGGACTTTATATCTACATGTGCCCAACATAGAAGATATTTGGGTTGATCTTTGAGATGAATTTTCATCCAAAGAAAGGACAATAACAAGTTAACAATTGAAGAAATATAGATACTAGATTTATCTGACATCCCAGAGGGCACCACGGATAACGAGAGTTTTTTTGACACCTCATATGATGGGTTAAATGAAGACCGATATGTATTCCCAGCCATTGATTGGTCCATCACTGAGAAAGCTTCTATTACGGGAGAGCTGCTCAAATTCTTGCCCGTACTAAGGCATGGCTCATTTCTTGGGGAATGAGTTATAAAGAAGGGAGTTTTTCAAAGCTAGATACTTTGGAAGTGGGACCCTCTAAGGGGAAAAGGAAAAGCATAAGAACCCTTCCAAGAGGCCAATAAAGGTTAAATTTTTCAAAAAGGGAGAAGATCAAGTAACTACACCAGTGGCCACTCTCCCACAAACAGTTGAGGTTCTTGATTCACCTCCATAACTAGAACAAGGAAATCCTCCTTCAGGAGAAGAGATTATTCAACCTTCCATTCCTCTTTTGGTTGACAGATTCATCGAGGTAATTCTTCCTCTTATCTCCCAAGCTCTAATTTCATAATCCTTACCTCCTCCCATTCAACTTTCCTTGCCTCAGATTTCTTCACCAAGTTCCTCGGTCATGGCTAGTAATTCTCGGCCTCTCACCTCTCCCCACTGGACCTCTTAACCATGGATATGCCTCCCCCTTCTGCGCCTTCATTCCCAGAGTCCATTGTCATGGATGCTACACTTGCAATGGTCACCACTCCACTAGTTAACCTTCCTCCACCTAAGGATGTGACCATAACACCTACAATGGGAGAAAATTCTTCCAATATGCCTCAATGGTTAGTAGATCAGACTTTAAGGAAGAGGAAGGTGGTAGTTCCATTACTAGCCTTTGATTTCAGTTCCCTCAAGGTCACTCCTACCAAGTCGGCCAAGAAACCCAAAATAGTTTCAAGGATTTCAGTGGATGCCTTAGGGCATAAATTTGTAGAAATTGCTACTCTTGCGGCTGATAAAACCAAGGATGATATAATGGTCATAGATTATCAAATCACAAGGGTTGATCTAGGGAAAGTAACAACAGAGGGAGCACAACAGGATGCACAAGATGCCATGAATGTGTTGTGCCAGAAGCTAAAGGAAACTAAGGAAAACAAAGATGAGTTAAAAGAGAAAGTACAACAGCTGACAGAAGTACTACTCAAGCTCTCAAAGCCTCCTGAGTTAACACCATCATCCTCTACTCCTATCAAGTTTGATTTCTCATCAGTACCCATGATTGAGAAGATTAATGAGAAGGGGAGAATGGTTAATGAATGGATCCAAAGGCTGCTCCTGCAAGGAAAAGAAGTCATCGAGGACACCATGGAAGTCTACAAATCCTTAGAAGATATAAAGAAGGATGGAGAGAAAATGGATGATGAATTTTTAGCAGAGGTTGGGAACATAGAGTTAACTTTTCAAGCTCTCCAAATGGTGAAACAGTTCCATCCCACATCTTGGTCGGAGAAGGCATCATCCCACACGGGACAAACATTTTCAACTAACCAAAGCCATTAGATTCAGAATAAAGATTCTCAATGAAGCTTGCAGTAAATTGATGGAATCAAGAGATCAATTGGTCGATGGCACAAATGACATAGAAGAAGAGCTAGTCAAGATCTGCGCTAAGGTGTTGAGTGAAAGCTTAGGTATTTTTCCTATTGATGATCTTTACAAGAAAATCCAAGAATCAATTCAGCATGAACCAACTTATGGATTCGTCCTAGAAATTATTGACAGGTTTGTGAAAATTGAACATTCTTTGGAAACCCTGAGGAAACTCAACAAGAGACTAAAAATCTTCCTGGAAACGCTAGCGATACTCAGGAAACATGTGAAGTTCTGAGTGATCATTCCACCACACCTGATGAAAATGAGATGCAAGGTATAATCCAAAAGTTCCAAGAATTTTGGGACAAGAAGGCTTTGTTAGAGGAAGAAAAAGATGATGAAATAAAATAGGCACAATGTTGCATGTCATTTCAATCCTAAAATCGACATGTCTTTTTCATTTTTGTTTCGTCACATAGGAAGCAAATTTTGACTTGGTCTCCTGCGTGAGAGTCAAGAAAAGTAGGACTCTCATTAAAAAGACTATTTTCTAGGATTTATCATATTTTCTATCAACCCATTTTATTATAAATAAGGGACACTTATGCATTCCAAAGGGTTGTGATTTTTGGAATATTGAGATCTATTGTGAAGAAGAAAGACTTTGTGTTTTCTTTTAATCATTTGAGGAATAGGAGCTGATGCTATTTTGTAAACTTTGTGTTGTGAGATGTATCTTTCTTAAGATATTGTTCTTATGTTCATAATCTTAAGCTATTCTTTGTTTAGCATCTTGATTGTTCTAATCATTTCAAACATTACATTTGTTGTCTAAAAATGCATATGATTATTTCGTGATCTGCATTTTCTCGAAAGAAAGTACGTTCCCCTCATTTCCTTTCCATTGTGTTTCTTCCATAATAATAATAATTTCCTTTCCGATCCATTTCATTTCGAAAGAGAAATATCTTCACTTATTATGGATATCGATTTCGGGATTTTATCCCAACCCCAATGGTTAGATTAGTGTGGATACTGTACATATTATTTCTTGTGTTTTAGATTAGTAATAAACAAGCAACCTCACCTGTCTTTGAGGAGGGATTTAATCCCATGTACTATGGTTGAACCTCATATTTTGGCTTGAAAAAATATCCAACCAAAAAAACTAGCAGTGGATGCTTAGTCAAATAATATTGGTCTTGACCATACCTACATATTTATGAGAAACCAAGCTATAAAGCCTATATAGAGACGTGTTGTGGTGCTCGTCTCAAATTTCATCAAATTTTGAAGAGGAATTTTGAAGTTATTCATGTTTTACCATTACCATTTTCTTGAAAAAGGAAAACTAATAACCTTATCCTTTTAGCATCCAAAAAATTCTCAAGCCTCTTTCGATAAATTATAAAAGTAATTTTTAAATATATCTCTAAGACTGAACTTTAGCAAAATGTTTTAGGATAATTGGATGAGAAACAAAGAAGTTCTATTCATTCTACTAACATTGTTTCTCTCTCTGTAGGCCTTTGCTTCTTGAAGTGATAGGCATAAAATGAGTTGTTTTGACTCCAAATAACTTGTGAAAGTTATGGAAAACCCTTAAGAGTGTAGAAGAATTATTCTAAGTAAAAATGGTGGTAATTTTGTTCCTCCTAGTGGACTATTCCATAAATGTATGACCCTATTTTGAAGAATTTTAAATATTTAGTGCAAATATGAAGATGCCAAGTTACATCCCTGCTACTCAAGAATGCATGAAATTTGTTGTTAGATTTCATGAATATATTTTATCATGTTCAAGTTATGTTTAGTATGCATTCTATCAAAACCCTCTCTCTAACGTTAAAGGGCTTCTCAAGCTAAGCCTATCATGATGCTTGGAGAAAGGTTGAGTGAATGAACATGATATTTAGTTGAGAAATGAATGAAAACTTATTTTACAGGTCCTAAACAATTTTTTAAACCCCAATGTTTCTTTGGTGAAGATTTGGGAATTTTAAATCCTTGAAGTCCTAAACTGTCATGTTTTCCAAACTAAGAAACTTATAGAACAAAGATGTTTTTGTTAACTTCTCTTCACAACCTATGCACACAAGTGGTTGGGGATAGTGTATAGATTTCCTATTGAATAAATCATATAGAGATTTGTCGTGTAAGTGAAGTTATAATGATAAGAATTCTCCAAATTAATCCTACCTTGGGTTGTCTCAAGAGATAGTACACTCGAGTCCTAAAAATACTTGTGTTTCATGCTTAGGTTCTGAAATGGTGGTTGTCTCAAGTATAAAAATTCATACAAAGAAGGTATTCCTCTCGAATGGTACCTCTTAAGGCTAAGACAAATTTTTCCTAAGTAAATCATCTCATATATGAAGATTATACTTGGTTGTTTGTAACAATCATGAAGGACTATAACTTTGTCCTTGAAGCATGAATTTCCTCCACAACTAAATGTAAAAGAAGACCCGAGGCATATAGTTATAATCCTTGATGAAGTGATCATACACCGGAATGAAATAAAAGTGAAGGACATGGTTATTTAATATTTCAAATATCAAGATAGGGTTTGTGTCTAAAACCCTCATTGTGCAGAGTAATTTTGCAAGATCAAGTAAGGTTGATCTTGTTGGAAAGATATAAGGCTACATATGAATCTATGTTCCATGAAATTATCTCTATCTCTATCAAGGAGTGCATGGTTTTCTGAAAATGTACGTGGTTCATCTAAACTCTAAGCATTGCAAGTATGTGTGGTCAAAACCATGAGTACCCTTCCTTAAAACATGCCTCATGAAAAAGGTTATAGATGTCCTACCTTCTTAAATGTTGTAGATGATGGAGTGTCCATGCATCAACCTCTCCAAGATGAGAAACTTATTGAAGATATGTTCTTTGTGTATGATTAAGCTAATCTCTAGTTGTGTTGAAGGTTTTCCATGACTGTGAGCTCCTAAGTATTGAATAAGGATGAATCATGCTTCATACCCCGCTTTGTAGATGTTCAAGCTTTGAGTATCAATGATTTACATCATATAGAGTTGGTTTACTTTTATGGATACTTGAAGCGCATCATATTAGACTCATTTAATCTATTTTTTCAAGCCCATAATGCACACAAGCTCAAATTGAGGTTAAAGACTTAAATGGAAAAGGTTTAAGGGATGTAAAGGATGTTTAAAGTATGAGTAAGGCGTTTCCATAATGTAACTCCTTTTTCATGATCAAATAAAACTAAAAGAAAAAATGTGAGCTCATTGTGCTAAAAGACAAGCCAAGATGTCAGTTACATTTTGGGATGGTAGAAGTTAGTCCTAAGTTATTTGGAAGTGCAACAAAATGCTAGAAGTCTGAAATATATTTCATGATTACCTCGAGCATATAAAGATCTATATCAATTCAGGACCTTGTAATAATTTTCTAGATAAAAATTATATGTTTCAGGCTTAGAATTCTTTATACGTATGGCCAAGAGAAGCTATGTGAATAGTCCTTAAAGTTGAAGTTGAAAATTTAGGTGTATTTGTCTAGATTGCCTCTAAAAAAGATCATGTTTGGGTTCGGTAAAGAATAGTTGAAGCCTGGAATATATTTATTGCTATGTATGAAGAGGTAAATTCTCATGAAGGAGACACCATGATTTTGTGTGAAAATCATCATTGAAAGACTTGACATCAGCTACATAAGCTAAATAATTGTTGAAGCCAAGGAAGGATGATTGTAATTCTAAAAAAGTTAGAAGAATGCAAAGGTGCTTTGAGACTATGGAAAATCGGGAGAAGAGAAGAGAGGAAAGTGAGCTGAAATACTAATCACAACATGTTGATATAAATAACCAGTAATAAAGGTGATCAAATATTCTATGAAAAAGTCCGAGTTTTTGCACAATAATTTGGGAATGGGTGCTTCCTTGCAATTAGGTGCTTGCATAACTATCAAGTGGTTATTTTAATTTGTCTTCAATTTGCAACTTGATTTTTTATTGGAGTGGGTGATTGAAAATTGGAGTAGGTGCTTCAAGTTGAGTAGGTGATCAACATATGATGAAATCATTGTAACTTTATAAGACAATTGTTTAAGCTATTTCTATGGTTTTAGTTTTTTTTGTCCCTTGATGGGTTTCACACATTAAATATTGTCTCTTGATGTTTTCATGTGTGTTTTATTCTCTCTTTCCCTCTCATGGTTAAATAGTCACGCTTCATCATAGTTAAGATAGTTCAATTGTGGATGATTGATTAATTATAGATTGTTTGAAGATTTAATGAGAACTGATTCACCCCCTCTCAAAGGTGTCTAGAATTCCTAACAATTGGTATCATAGAAGGTTCTCTTGGTATAAGTTTAAGAACTTAACACAAGGTCCTTAAGGAACAAACATGGGTTGTATATCTGAAAAAATATTGTAAAAGAAGTATTAGATTGCCCAAGCCTTGATTCATGGAAGCCAATCATCTCCAAGAACTCAATGAGGTGGTATCGTTGTTGGAAATGTGTCAAAATATCTAAGTGAAAAAGAAAATATTTTTTCAAACATGAAGAAGAATTGAAGACCCTAAAGGATGAGATAGAACATGTTAAGGATAAACTGGTGATATATCAAAGAATTGAGGAAAGTTCAAGCAATCTTGATGACTTGTTAAG
Source organism: Taxus wallichiana var. yunnanensis (assembly GCA_018340775.1). Taxonomy (NCBI): domain Eukaryota; kingdom Viridiplantae; phylum Streptophyta; class Pinopsida; order Cupressales; family Taxaceae; genus Taxus; species Taxus wallichiana. The sequence continues at coordinate 640,369,031 of CM031241.1, read as the reverse complement.
AAATCAAAGACATCCTAATGATAGATTAGGACCGGTTCTTAAAAGTGAAGAAAATTATCATGAATTGAAGCATGAGTCCAATTATGAGCCATATCAAGCTGATATCAAAGTCAAGGTAGAAGAATGTGATAAACTAAGTGCAAAATTGAAGACTCTAAGGGAGGAACTAGAAAAAGTAAGGAAAAATATTATGGATGATTCAATCCATATTTTATTCCAAGGACATTCTGAGACCAATAAAGATATCAAAGAACATAAGAAGACCATTAGCCAACCAAATGAAAGGAAATTCTCAAGTAATTTCCATGGATTTTGTCTTTCATGCCATATTTTTGGACATAGAGTTAGGGATTGTATGATGAAAATAGACAAAGAACACTCATGGATATATTTTTGGACTGAATATGAAAAGAATGGAATTTGTCACAACTATTATGAGAGGGGTTACATAGCTAGATTTTGTCTTAAAGAAACCATGAAGCAAGATTGGATAAAGAGAAAACCTAGAGATACAAACTATCTTGTATGATTTAAGTGCAACAAAGATGGTCACTTTGCAAGATATTGTGATAAGATAAATTTCATCTACAATGGAAAGGATGAAGTCAAGTTCACTCCTGTAGAGATAGCCAAGAAATAATTAGAACTAGCAAATGTATATATAATCTCAAACAAGGCATCAAGAGGTAATAATGAATCAAAGAAGAAGAGAAAAAAGTCTAATGCAAGTGATGAAGAAATTCTACCTCAAGTTATACTAGAACAGGTATATGAGATGCAACATGAATGTTTGTTAGGCATTCAATCAGAAAGTGAGGGCTTAGATGATGAGGTTATCACACCAAGGAATGTACTCAAGAAAAATGGAAAAATCCTAAGGAAAAAAAGGGAAAGAATTGAGTCATCATGTTTCTATGATGATTATATCCTATTTTGAGGTGATCTCACAAGGTAGTGTTACTTCTCTAGGCTTTTGGAAGGCATATGTAAGCTAAAAGAAGAAAGGTCTGCTGCTCACTAGTCTACCAAACAAAAAATCAAGGTCTTCTCTATAACCATGTTGAGTAAGCAATCAAAAGTGTATTCTTGCAAGTAAGTTTCTAGAAGAGTTTTTCTACCTTATTGTCTTGATAAGATAATCCATATTCTACACCCAACTATGGTGTACATCTTATATGAATTCATGTAGAAGGTTTTGGTTTGATGCACTTTAGTGAGTTGCTGAGATAGATTTTTAATATAATTTCTCCCCCATTCAAAGCATGTTTTCCTTCACAAATCAAATTGATGTAAATACACATCCAGTCTAGAATTCTGAGTAGAAGGTAGGCCCATCACTCTTACCAAAGAGTGTTATAATATCTGATAATTCTTCAATAAAATCAATTATGTAGAGGATTTTAGGTAGTTTTGATGGCCCTCTCTTTTTGACCTTCAACCAAGATTTAACAATCATGGATTGGTATTTGTTAAGGGTGAGGTAAAAATCCTTATGAGCATCATCCTTGGTTAAAATATTAGACTAATAAATAGTAGGTATACATAAGTCCAAGTTGATGTGATGGGCATCCGGTTGTGTAATAATTTACCCTTAGGAATCCTTTAATTCTTTGGTCTCGTGGTTTAAAGAAGGAAACCCAAGTTAGGATTACGTCAACACAATGAATAGATGTGGGAAAACCCCTTGCATGGTCTAAACCACTACTCAAAACTCTCTAGGTTAATATGGTTGGGTTGTCATCATTCATTCTAGCCCAAAAATCATTCAAATCCATATGTTTAATATCATTATCCCCTATTTCAGGGACTGAGGTTTCCAGAGAGGAAATGGGTTCATACCCAACATATTAAAACTTAATTTTGACATAATTGGACACTAGCTTAGAGAAAAATGGATTTTACAAAGGATTTCTGAAAGAATTGAGAGGAAGGGCACCGAGATAAACAAAATCTTAAAAGTGAGTAAAACAATGATAATGTTACTCACCAGCTGGATGAACAAAAAAACGACCTCCCAACGTCTCCAATGTAGTTTTAATTTTCAAATTTGACTTCAAGATGATTGAGATATGGGAAAAATAGTGTATTTGATATGAGAGACAGGAGAGATTGGGAAAATGATAGGGCAAGAGAAATAAAAAGGTGAGGATAAAAATAGAGTTAGGAGGGGTTTTATAATGTTTGGAAAATGAATTTCTCACCATTTCCTCACTTAAGCCTTTAAAATGGCAAATTAGATGTGGGAAGACCCGAAAAAACAATGTTTTTTTGAACCAAACTCTATTTGATAATTTTGTGTTTAAAGGAAGGAAGATCGAAAATGAGGAGATCAAGAGGTATCTAGGAACAATTCTCCCCGGTTCGGTTTATGCTCAATTTTTTTAGATATAGTCGATGGAGAAGTGGGAGGCGAGGAAGTGGAAAATTAGAGAATGGAAGGCCCTAGGGAACCTAGGCATGAGTTCCATAAATACCCAACATGACCAATTTAACTAATGAGGTGGGAATGTCAGGAAGTCAAATAATGCGGCGAAGAGGGGAACATGGCACAAGTTCCATCGGTGCCCAAAATGGTTGATGGGGTCGATATAACAAGTGAAGCGGATAATTTGGGAAAGAGTGGAACACAAGGAATAAGGAGCAGTTCCTCCTATTCCTTAGATAGCTGATTCACCCAATTTAATCCCCAAATATCAAAAAAATTGAATAAATCCCGAACTCTATTCTTTCAACACAGGGAAAAGGATATAAATAATGCAAAGGACTTATCCAATACACAAAATTTTATATTTTTCAACATGAGACGCATGACAAATAATTGGCTCTTTATGGGGCTTGATTTGCATTTGAACAAAGTACAAAGCAAGATAAAGAAAAGAACTTCATAATCTCAAGGTTCATATGACCATCATTTATCCATTAGGCCAAATACATAAAGATACAAAGAAGAGAACCAAAACAAGGGAAAGGAAAATAAACACAACACACACACACACACACACACACACACACAATAGAAGAAAAACAAAAATAGAGACTATGTTCAAAAGATAAACATCCACTCAAAACTTATATAATTTGAGATATTGCCCACTATATTGCAATGGAAAGGGATTTCCATCCATATAGGCTAAGTAATATGAATTTTCTCCAGAAAAGTGTCAAATTTGAAATGGACCAAGCCAAAGGGAGTCAAAATTACCATGGCTTCCATGAGGCTCCCTTCTCTTGTCCCAAAGTAGAACAAGATCTCGAACTTGGAAGTCACCAGGACTTAGTATTCTTGTCAAATAAGCTGTTTAAATTTTTGTTGATGAGCTGAGATATGATAAACTACTTGTATCCTTTCTTCTTCCAATTTCTACAAGTAAATTATCCTATTTTCAAATACATCCTAGAACCGACCATTTTCATGGTTTTGGCTTCGTGCAAGGTAGGTAGCTCAAGTATAATTGTCAACTCGAAATTCATTCCATACACTAACTAAAATACGGTCATTCTAATAGCTCTACTTGGTGTAATATGATCATAGTAAAGGTCCTCATATAACTTGTTGTGCTAATTCCTATATGATTCATCAACTAGTTTCTTTATAATTGTTACCAAATTCTTATTGGTTGATTCTTCCTATCCATTTCCCTATGGATAATAATTGAGGAATTTGAAAGAGAAATTCCATACCCATAATAGAAATCCATGAGCTCGTAGGATGAAATATTTGGAGCATTATCTATCACGATTTTTCTAGGAACACCAAAACAAACCAAAATGTTATCTTTGATGAAATCAAAACAACTTTAGAAGTTGATCTCTTCACTAGGATTTCTTCTACCCACTTCATAAAATAATCTATTGTAGTCAAAAATGAGTGTTTACATAACTATAATTTGGATTGAGAGTTCTAATGAAGTCTAACCCCCATTCTTGGAAGGGTTTTCAATCACAATAGGCTTCATGATAGAGTTGTCAATTTAGGTCATCAAACCAATGTATTACATGCTTCACATTTCCAAACCCACTTGGTGGTATCCTTATAAATATTTGGCCAATAGTAACCTCCTCGAAGAATCTTATGGTTATTTACAATGGAAGAGAAAATTTCCACCACAAGATTCATTATTTTAGGCTCTCAACAACCTCTTTTTGTTCTTTATCTACACACCTTAAGAAACAACAATCAATCCATTTTATGCAAAGAGAATTGTCCCATAAAAATACTTTACATCTCGAAGTTTAACTTTGCTCTCTTTTATTTCACATCAAGATGTGAAGGACATTCCCATTATGTGATGAAGTGGGAAATATTTTATCACCATTCATCTATAGAACTAAGAAATAGAACAATTGAAATTTCATAAGGTTCATTGTTAGTTGAATAATTACTCAAGCCTTCTCTATCGCTTACACAAACATCATCCTCATACAACCTTAGTAGGATTAATATCAATATAATACTCTTGAACCTTAGCAATCCAATTTTCCCTTTTGGTACCAAGATCTTGTTGTGTTAGGATATAATTAATAGCGGGATCTCGAAAAAAATAGTAGAATGAGAATTGAGAATGTAGAACCTAAACTGATTTACTACTTTGACTACAAAAAGGGCATGTTTTCAATATGGGAATAATTCAACTCATAGGACTTTAGAACATAGCTCATAAAATTAATTGGTGCTTCAACTTATTTAGATTTTTTCTGAACTAAAATGGTAGAAAGGGTATGCTCAAATGCATAACAATAAATGATGAAGTCCTTATCAAAATCATGGAAAACAAGAATATGGGTTTTCCAATTACCTATTTTATTTCATTAAAATATTTCTTTCCTTCAGAATTCCAATAGAAATATTTGTTTCCCTTCATCATCTCAGCTATACTTTGAGTCAATTCAAAAAATATGGGAAGAACTACCTAATAAAATTAATCTTACCAAAGGAAGAATGAACTCTTTTCTTACTTGTGGGAAGAGAGATCTTCTGAATTGCTTGCAATATTTATGGATCAATGTTTATTTCACCTCTTGAGATGACTTGGCCAAGAAAATTTCCTTCTATGACTCCAAAAATGGAATTCTTGGGATTAGAGATATCTGATGATCCCTACATCTTGGAAGATGGAGCCAAAGGTGCTAAAAATGTCTTTTCTACTCTTAAACAAAATTGTGAGATCATTTAAGTAGATAACAATACATTTTTTTAAGATCCCCAAAAAGGTAAATCCATAGATCTTTAAAAGTGGCTCTGCATTGTATAAGTCTGAAGGAATTCTCTATAGGAAAAAGGTAGCCCGTGGAATTATGAAGGTAGTTTTGTATTGATCTTGGACATCTACCTCAATTTTATTGTAGCTTGAAAATCCATCAAGCATTGACAACATTTCTAAACTAGTTATTGCTTATAGAATCTGATCCATGATAGGAAGGGGTAGTTATATTTTAAAGAATCTTGATTCAAATTGTGTAAATATAAACAAATTCTTATCTCCTTGCTCTTCTTTTTCACCGAAACAATATTAAAAACCCAAACAAAATGGTGAATGGGAAAGATAATCTTAGCATTTAATAACTTTTGAATCTCTTGGTAAATTGTTCCTGCAATTTTGGGGTTATATTGTCTTTGTTTCTTCTGAAGGGTTGAATACAAGGATTTAGAGGAATAAAATGTTATATCCCTTGGCTTTGAAATGTTCAAAAGTTTATAAGAGTATTCTAGCACATACTTGTATTCTCTCAACATTTCAACCAACTTCTTTTCCTCAACAGAACAACATTTCCCAATATTAACAAACTTAGGGTCTTCATCACTTCCCAAATTTATCTTTTCACACTCTGATGATTGATCCATGCTCTGTGACATTTTTCTTTTGATAAAGTGGTCATGTATTTAAAAATTATCTTCCAAACTAACCAAACCCTTAGGTATTTTATTACCTTTCAACTTGATACATCCATCTTGATCAGACTCAGATTCAATACCTTCCTCAATTGTGGATGAAAGTGACTCTCTGTAACCATCTTCACTACCTTCAAAATACAGCTGATTAAAATTATCTTTTAATTCAAGAAAGGAGATGAGATGTTGATCATCATTAAATACTTACCAATTATCTACATTCTATGGAACACTAGGTCTAAAAATCATTTCAATTGTGAACTTATCTTGAGTGAAATCGGGATGAGGTATCCGTAAGTGGCCAAATAGTGCCAAGGAATCTAATATTGAATTTTTATCTCTTGACATGACATTAATTGAAAATTTCCTCAAAGAACTCCATAAAATCCCATCTTTGTATTTTGATGATGCTTTAATATTTCATTCATACTTGGAAAAGATCCCATACTTGTTTGATTATAAGTTATTTATCACCTTGTGCTATAATGTTCTTAATCCCCATCCCCATCTCCTTTTATGTTGTTAGAATAAAGAGGAGAGTCTCATACTCAGTAGTGTTATTAGCATTATAAAATTATAGCTTGTATGAGAACATGCAAATTTGTTGGATGGTGAGAGAAGAACTACCCCTGCTCCAGAACTAGCCAAAGAACAACTACCATTAAACTCAAGGACCCAAATATTGTTTGAATCATTTCGAATGACTTTGGTAATGTTCAATTTTAAACTAGACATTATCATGTAATTTCCATGACCAATGTCTTCATACATCACTTGTGATTGAGGATCATTAATTTTTTGAACGATGTACTTTATTTTTATTTTAGGAAGAAACTTATTAATTTCTCCCTTCTCTAGAATCAATGCATGAGACTAATCCATTTAAATTTATTTTCCTACATCTCAGAAAAAGGTTACGCTTAAAATCATTCCATAAGAGGGTAGTATATCAACAACCAAGATGGTAGTTTTAACTCTTTTTTCAGGGAAAACTACAAAGGCTACTTGAGCATCCTTTATTCTTCCTACTAAAGGCACCTCTTTGGTCTCCATGGAATAACATGAGCTAAATTTCTAGTTAAGGATAAGGCCTAATGCATGAGCTACTTGTGTAGGCATTACATTATTAGATGCATCAGAATCAATGACATAATTGCTCAGTTTATGGTCAAATATCAATAAAGTTACATAAAAAGGTTCAATCTTCTCGGATGTGGAGAGAGTTGAGGCTAAAATTTTTTTAGGGAAGGAGATTTAGGATTGAGTAGGATTCCTTTGGAAGAGGAAACAACTTGAGTTGGCTTGGCATTAACAAACTTAACAACTTGGGAAAAATTCTATGGATGAGTTTGATAATATTCAGCTTTAAAAATTTGAACCTTGGTTTTCCTGATATGATCAATTATATCAAAAGGCCTGTAAAAGAAGAAAAATCTTGATTCGACACAACAGGGGGCCTTAGGCTTATCAAATTTAGGATTTTTAATTTTCTTAGGAACGATTCTAGAGGTGCATGAGTGCTTACCTTCTTAGTAGTGAGGTCTTGAAAGAATGTGAATAGTGTATTGAGTTTCAAAATTCTTTGGGAAGTTATTACAATTTTACTTCCAAATGAGGTTAGGGAAGGGATATAACTTAGTAGTAGAGTGTCACCTTGATGTGGTTAGCATGCTTAACACATGCAAAGTTGAACAGGAAGTGGTTTTCCAATGGCGAGTGGGTGTGTAATTATGGAATTAGGCAATTCAATAGGCATCACAATATTATGCCTTGAAGAGGAATCAAACCTCCACACTTTTTTATCATGAGATTTTGAGTCTTGCGTGTCTACCATTTCACCAAGGCATCTAATTTTTTCATGAATAATAATATATATAGTGATAATGTGATTAACATATATCTATGTGTAGAATATAAAATGGATAACATGGATAGATTATTGGAGTATTCATATTGAGCCTCCTGTAATATGAGTTACTACTCCCTGATCACTTATACTACCCCAAACATCGGACTGCATTTTCCAGCTGAAATGGAATATTACTACCGAAATTGCATTGTACATCCAAAATAAACCTAGGTAAGGAGGTAAGGAATGGGTAAGCATCTCTTTGTGACTACGGAAATGACCGCTGGTGCCTCTTTATATTTATCGTTATTAGATAGCTGAAAAATATATTTATTTTTCTCATTTGTGATCTAGTCACGACTTCTAAGATTCATTATTCATTTCTACCAATGCTTCTTCATAATCATCATCTTCAAACTTGTAAACAACATATCCAATTTGGGAATCTTCTACATCTTCATTGATTTCCTCAACGTATTCCTCAAATTCTTCTATGATAACAACATGGCGAAGGATGAAAAGTAAGATAACAATTCTTTGGGATATAACAACATGAAATTCTATGCTAGAGTAATGGAGAGCGATGGAGGAATAGTGAGTGTTGTGTTAACGGTTCTGGCTACAGAATGTCTATTTTCTTAGCCAAATTTGTCTATGAAAGGGATGGTTATTGACTCGAATTTGACGGTTGAAAATACGCTCACGCATTTTGAGACAGAAAAGGTATCCACACCTATTACTTGGAATAAGATTCTCAAAGAACCTCTGGACAAGAATGTGGGTCCTCAATCACTTGTAAAGGTGTAGTTCATGAGTGCGAAGGATAAGGAAGGTGTGACCCACCTCAGTGTGCTAGATGGATGTCTATATCGAGCATTGGGTAAAGTGAATCTTTCACTCGTAGGTAAGTTTATAAGATCTAGACCTAATATTGATGCTATTAGGAAATGGGCTCTGAGAAAGTGGCAACCAAAGGGAGATCTGAATATTACAACCATGTCACGAGGTTTTTTCTTAGCTAAATTCAACCAACAGATTGATTTGGAATCGGTGCTTCTGGAGGGCCCTGGTGTATGGGTAATATGGGTATTTTTTTGAAAAGGTGGTATCCAGGGTTTGACCCCAATACTGAGAATATACACACTATACCTATTTGGTGTAGACTTCTTGGTCTACCCCTTCAATTTTGGGATGATGAGATCTTGTTAAATGTTGCTAAATCTATTGGATCTCCGATTGGGCTTGATGGACCAACGAGGAATAGATCTAGACTTGCTTATGCAAGATTCTGTATTTCTTCTGAAATGGAACAAGAACTCCCAGAGCATATCATTTTACAGTCAAAATTTGGTACATGGAAACAAAATATTGAATATGAAACCTTTCATTTGAGGTGCAAAAAATGTCATAGAATAGGACACTTCACCAGAAAATGCCCAACCTTGGCCAAGCACAAGGATGAAGGGTTACTTTAGGAAAATATGATGGGTAAAAATGATATGGTAAATGATGGATCTAAAGAGGCACCTGAAATAAGGAAAGAGAATGAGCCTAGGATCCCAATAGATGGTTTTGAAAGAAGGGAAAAAGAACAAATGGAAGTGATTACTCTAAACCAGCCAGATCTGAAATATAAGAAAGGAAAAAAGGGGTTCCGAACTCCAATCAAGAAACCTCTAGTTTGTAGGAAACTCTAGCGCCCTAAAACTCCAATGAAAAACCAGTAGGAGAATTCCCAAGCACAAAAGGAGATCTAGTAGTGGAAACACTTGTGAAGGTGATTATGGAGGTTGATGAAAAGAATGCTACAATAAGAGTTAATCTCATTTCCAAGGATACAGATTGCATGTTGAACATGAAAGATCAGATGATGGATCGAGTAAATGAGAACAGATCTAAATCAGTGATAGAAGGGAAAAAGAGGGGTAAGAATGATCCCTTATATATCATAGAGGAAGAGTTGCATGAGGAAAAATAAAATAAGGAACCAGACCTCCTAATGGAGGAAAACTTCTCTATGACAAAAAATCTCTCACCTGAAGGTGGGAAACTTCAATTTAGTAATAAAGTAGTAATTTCATAGCCATACAAGGATCAGGAATAGGAGAAAAGGAGGAGGGTGAAGTTACACCATTACTAGAAAAGACACTTTCTGATGGTGATATTGATTCGATCAATGGGCTTATAGAGGTTAAATAAAAAAAATAATGAAAGGATTTGAGGAGATATCGATACACTATATAATGATTAAAAAATAGGAAACTGGGAGCCTCAACATCCAGAACAACTAGATCGTCTACTAGAAGGATAGTAGATTTTGGAAGCAGTTCTAAAAAGGAAGACCTTCAAAGAAGGAACTCAAAAAAGAAAACAGAAAAATATTGCAGATGGAACTCAAAGTCAATTGAGCCATCCGGAAAATTCATCCCCCATATTATTTAGATGAAGATAATCTCTTGGAATATAAGAGGGTTGAATGGGAACTCTAAACAAAGAATACTTAAAGAGTTAAGACTTTCAAGTAGACCTAGTATTTTGATTTTGCAGGAAACTAAAATGAAATCAAATATCCTTGAAAATTGTAAAAATATTTTCTAGGATAACTCAAAAATTATTGTTGTTGATTCTCAAGGAGCTTGGTGGTTTGCTATTTTCTGGGATAAAAAGTTTCTTACTGGTATGATGATTTTGACACCAACACCCATCTTGTTGTTAAGTTTCATGCTATTGATAATAATTTTACTTGGATCCTTTCAAACATCTATGCACCTAATACTATAAATGGAAGAAGGAAGATTTGGAATGATTTAAATATCTTTATAATTCATCATAAAAATGAAAATTGGCTTGTTATGGGAGACTTCAACTCCCCTTTAAATCCTGGAGAAAAACAAGGGGGCAATTCTAGATATTCCAATGGCATGGATGAATTTGCTGATTTTGTCTCTGACTCAAATCTCATGGATGTGGAACTTCATGGTAATCAATTCACTTGGACAAATAGAAGAGTGGGCAGTGACATGATTCAAGTTAGACTTGATAGAGCATTTATCTCTACCAATTGGATCCTGCATCAGGACTTTCATCTATCCTCTTTACCAAGAATTGGTTCAGATCATAATCTGATTGTTTTAAATATTTTCAATTGGGATAAACCAACATGGTGCTCATTTAAATTTGAAAATATGTGGATGGAGCATGATGACATCTCTGATCGGATTAAAGAATGGTGGAATTGGGATGGAGGAGGAACTGCTCAATACAGATTAATTCAAAAATTAAAAAATGTTAAAAAGCAAGTTAGAATCTAGAATAAAGAAGTTTTTGGAAATATATTTGAAAGGAAAAGGAGTTAAAGAAAAAACTACAGAACTGGAATCTCAAATAACTGCAAAGGGCATGTCATTGGAGGATCAATTAGTGGAAAAAATATTTTATCTGAGCTGCATACGGTCTGTAGTAGGGAAGAAACTTTTTGGAGGCTTAAGTCCAAGGAAATTTGGCTGAAAGAGGGAGATAGAAACAAAAATTCTTTCATATGACCACTATGAAACATAGAGCTTGCAATAGGATAACAGAAGTTTCAAAAGGAAATGGTATTGTCATCAAATATCCTAAGGATATAAAGGTTGAAGCTCTCGATTTTATGAAAATATGCTCAAGGAGAGTAGTGCGGATAATGAAGAGGCTGCCTCTTTTCTTTTAGAGGCCATTCCGAATGATAGAATAGATGAGAAAAGATTCAAAACCTTTCTAAAACAGTCACTTTGGAGGAGCTGCAAAATTATTTTTTTTTCTCTTGAAGGGGATAAGGCACCAGGTCTTGATGGTTTTTCTGCTAATTTTTTTTTCAGAAGTTTTGGGAAATATGCTCAGATGACTTATTAAGGGAAGTGAATGAGTTCTATAGAACAGGTGATCTCCTAAAAGAGCTAAATAACACCCACATTGTGTTTTCTCCTAAAAAAATGGATGCTAAATATTTTAAGGACTTTTGCCCCATTAGTCTGTTAATGTTATCTATAGAATCTTTACTAAGATTATTGCAACAAGACTCCAGACTATTCTTGGTAATATGATCTCAAAGCAACAAAGTGGATTCATAAAAGGGAGGATTATTCAAGATGGGGTGATCATGGTGCATGAAATTATTCATTCAATGGATAATAACAAAAATATAGCATGGTAATGAAACTTGATATGAACAAGGCATTTGACAAAGTCTCTTGGCATTTTCTTGACAATGTTCTGGCTAAATTTGGTTTTCACAATAAATTCAGAAAAATTATTAAGGCTTGCATTTCTATAGCTAGATTTTCTGTGGTGGTTAATGGGGAGCCGGTGGGCTTCTTTGCTAGTAGTAGGGGATTAAGATAGGGTGATCCTATATCCCCTTTACTCTTCATTCTAATGGTTGATAGTCTTAGCAGATCCATTACCAAAGTTGTTAATGAAGGGATTTTAAAAGGAATTAGGCCTACTTCTACAAACCAAAAACTTCACATCAATAATTTGTTGATGACACAATTCTACTTTTGATGGCCTCTATCCTTGAAGCTAAGGCTATTAAATCTATTCTGAAATTTTATGAGGTTTCCTCGGGAAAGAGATAAATTTTGATAAGAGTTCCATCTTCTTCTTTAATACTCCACTGGAAAGACAAAAAATAATTGCTCAAATTTTGGGGTGCAAAATCAATTCTCTACCCACAACATATCTGGGTCTTCCTCTTGGAACAAAAAAATTTTTACCACATTTTGGAATGGTTTACTTGAAAGATTTCAAAAGAAAATGGTGGGTGGAAAGGGGCCATACTATCCAGTGTTGGAAAATGTCTTCTAATCAAAAGCACTCTACAAAATTTACCTATTTACATTATGTCTCTATATAACATTCCTGTTGTTTTTAGGGACAAAATTGAAAGGATTCAAAAGCACTTTTTATGGCAGGAGAACGAGGAAAGATTCAGATATCACTTGGTGGCATGGGATCAAGTATGTACACCTAAAAGAATAGGTGGGCTAGGCATAAATGATATCAGAAAAATGAATATGGCCTTAATTGTAAAAATGGGTTGGAGAATGCTTACTGAGGAGCAACCTTGGATTGATTTAATTAAGGCCAAATATCTAGCTCAACAAAAAGTAACTTCTTTCCTTTATGATGGTCAACTACCTCAAGGTTCTATTTTTTGGAATAATTTGATACAAATCGGGATTTCATCAATCAAGGTTGTAAATGGAAAGTGGGAAATGGTAGGGATATTCAATTTTGGAGTGATAACTGGACTAGCTTTAGTTTAAATGATAAATTTGGTTATGTCAAAGATATTTTAGAACACAAGTATGGAACTAAAGTCAAAGACTACATTGAAATGGAGGGTAACAGAAAAATATGGAAGCAACTTAAGGTGGAGAGGAATGATCTAAATTTCATAATATTTGTAACATCTTTGACAAAACTATTACTTTGATTACTTTCTCTCTTGACATTGCAAATATCGTTGACATGTGATTTGTCTTAGGAAGGTGTATTCTTTTGACTATTGGAAATCATGTTTGTAATGAATAAATTATTACTGTATAGAGATTCATTTTGTTGTGATTCTTTTTACTTGAAAATGAAGCCATTCTTCTCTGTGTATTGAAAGGTTGTGAACCTGTATTGTTGTTTTCATACTTAGCATATGTTAACAACAAAACCTTGGATCAATTCCATTGATCCAAGGTATGCTTCAGTTCTTCTTACCTGATCATCTTGATAACCTGACATTCTGAAATAGAAGGTAATGTGGGACTGAGTCTTGTTTTGGTTATAATTATGAGGACCCTTCTTCTAGTGTCCTTGCTTTGCATCATGTTGTAAATGGTGAGCTTGGACCTTCTTGATAAATATTTTTAAGACGCTTTGAATAGCGTAAGAGGATTAAGGACCTATTACGGGACTATTAAGGTAAATACCTTAACCTAAGTTGTAATGTTCTATCCTATTTGGATTTTAACCTAAGGTAGCTAAGACCTACCTAGGACCTATTACTAAACGATAAGGTGACACCCTAACCTAAGTTGGTATGCTTTATGGTTGTGGAGTTTTGAACTAACCTAAGGAAAATACTAATTACCTAAAGACTAAGGTTGATTTCTAACCTAATGTAATCTAACCTAATCTAATGCTAAGCTAAGGGGGTACCTATGAACTACTTGGCAAGTGGAAAGGGTGGTGGCGTCGATTTCTAAGGCATTAATGAGATTTGATTTTGAATTTAATAAACTCTGAGCTGCTAGTTTTGGCGGAGGCATGGGGAGTTAGGGGGATGTCTAGTTGGCATCATCACTAAATTTAAAATGCATGCAAAGTTTGAATTTGAGTTCACCAAATTTGGATGGTGGTGGCGTAGAGAAAGAGGAGGGAAAGTTGGTATTCCTTGCATTTAATGATCTCATTCATGGCAAAGAAACTACCTAGGAAGAGATGCAAGCGGATTTTGGAGAGGTTGTTTGGTCATTTGTTCTTTATGATTTTTACTCTACATGGAGGTTTTGGTTCTTCAAACTAGCAGTTCTATTTTCAATCCTTTGATATTATTGACATTCTTGAGCTATTTTTGATCCAGTGGAAGTATAAGAGGAAGTAGGAAGATTGGATTTGTGGACATCACTTGGAAAAATAAAATATTGTGGGAACTCGGATGGAAATATTTTGTAAATCGATAGGAAGCTCTATCAGGCATGATAGGCTCTATCCATTAAGTTGTTATGATTTTTCCTAAATGTCTTCATAAAAACAAATCTTCTCTTGGAAACAAATGGGTTTTTATTTGTGATGTTTATTTTGCATTCATGCTTGAATTGTTCACGTATTCTTCTGATGAGATTCACTGTTTGATAAAATAGAATGTGGGTTTGTTCCTTGTTGAATATATGAGTGGATCGTGCTTTAACCTTGTTAGAACTGGAATGTTGTCAAATTTGTGTGAACTTTGTTGTCTGTGTAAAATGGATTAAGGGAATACACTATTTGATAAAAGATTGATCTGGGTTTGTTTATCCTCTATTGGGAGAAGGTATGAAAAATGTATCTCTGCTTTGAATCTTGAGTTGTTTTCGATCTTGTTGCTCCTGTTTGAGTTATGCTAAAATAGATAGTTGGACTCAATGATTTTGGACTTCCTTCTTGTTTGGAAATAACAGGATTCATGTGTTACTTCTGCTGAGCTGATATGCTTTACTTATGAGAACCCCTGTTGGATCTGAAGTAGTTAATGGAAGTCACTGCTAAGAAGGATTACGTTTCGGTTTTGTTCTCCTCTACTTGATATTTTGATCAGACATGTTTAGCTCCTGCTTGCACTTATATAGCATCATTTTTTTTTCTCTCACCATATGTTTGAGAAGATTTGTTAATGACCAAACTGGTCTTGGGGTTTGAACAAATTCCCTTGATACAATCTACCTGAAAGTAAGGTTAATAAGTTCCTGTTGTCGTGTTGTGGAAAGACTTATCAATTGTTCTCTTAATCCTTTTTGAGGTGAGGTTTTGTGCTTCAGGAGTTACCCTTATCAGTTCATCTGGTTGGATTTACTGGTTTCTTGCATTCTAGTTTGATTTTTTATGACATTGTAGAGATGGGATATCTAAGTTGAACTATGAAATAGTTCAGTTTTGATTATCTTAAGGAAATGAGTTGGAATGCTTTTGGTTTTACTCTTCTCCTTTGGAGCTCAATTTTGAGCACTTGTCTTGGGGTTATGTCTCTTTTGTTGTTCTTCATTGTGTTCAAATCTGGGTTAGGTTCCTTTCCTTTCTTACCTGAAGACTATTCCTTTGATTCTTGTGAAGTTGGGAATATGGGTTGGCTTGGCTGTAATCTTGTATTCATTTTCTTGGACGCATAAGAATACATTATAGGTCTCTCTATCTTGAATGGAAAGATTAGAGGAATGTATTGACTGGAGCTAATAATGTTGGATGAATTGGAATGTTTAGTTGTTGTTTGATACTTCATGTATTGTTGCTAATTGAATTCATTTGAATATCTCCTTTTAGTCGTAGCTAGTGCACTACTGTAGTTGTTCTTATTTATATGTTGAGAAAACTCCATTTTCAGGTATCTGACTTGCATGTTGCAGTAGTATATTCAATCTAGTACCAATTAGTTCTATGTTTTCAATGTTTGATAAGAGTTAAAAGATCTCTTGATAAGATTTGTAATTATTTTATTCTAATACTATTGGTCGAAAATGCATCGTGCGGACAGAGATCTATGGATAGACGAGCCAACAGTGTTGCAGGGCTTAGCCACTCTTTGAGATAGCAAAGCGAAACTGGTTTATTGCTATTTCTACTAGCAGGAACCTATGCAAGTCTCACAGATTCTACCTTCGGGGGTTGGGATCTCATCCCAGTAGAGTGTTCAGGCTGCGAAAAGAAAGGAATGAAAGAGGGAGAAGAGAAAGAACAGATCCGAAGGGAGAAAAGAAATGAATTCCAAAGCAGAAAGGTCAGAAGATTTATGTTTTTAGTTTGGTAGTAAACAGAGCCAAACCTACTTGCATAAATAAACAAAGCAATACTGATAAACAAATGATGGAAAAATAGATATGAATCCAACAGATTAAACACATACAGATCTAACGTAAGAAAGATCTAATGTATAACACAGCTATTGAGCACAAAGTCTGAATAATTGTATTATTTGTTCTTTTCTGTTACAAGAAAGCTCAAAGTCTTTCTCTCCTCACTTCTATTTCTATCTAAAAAATGTTCACCCCGAATACAACAAGTATTCTCATATTTATAGAAAATGAGGGAGAGAGAAGGCAAAATGGAGCCAACCACTTATTTACAAGATATTTACAAAATATCTAAAAGTCATGTTGACTTTGACAACTTGGTGGATGACATCATCCCATGATGCAACATGGATGATGTCATCATTTGTGTCAACACATTTTAGACATTTCGAAAAGAAAGTCGGAGAATAGAGAGAAGAAGAAGAAGAAGAAGAAGCTACTCATCATCATCATCCTGCGGCCGAAAAGGGGTTGCCTGTTTCTGATGCTGCTCAGGTGATGATATGTGGAACTGAGCGCGGTATTCCAAAAACTTGCTGATCATTGGCCCAAATTGATCCTGTGATGGATCCTTGTGCCGTTCACTGATTGCTTCGCAAGTCTCCCGCTCGTCTATGAGCTTTTCCGGGAGTTTGGAATAATCTTTCTCCGCCTCGATAAGGAACCCGATGAAGTCCCTACAGGCCAGTAGGTTGTTGATAGATTCAGTGTCGAACGTGACCTCTGGCCCTGTCCCTTGAGAGGCTATCTCCTTGAAAATCCGGATAGTGTCATCAGCTGATCTCAAGGTAAGGGAAGGAGTGAGCAACCCTGGAGTCATGAGGACAATTTTCTCCATTTGATGCATTGCATCCAGGGCCTCTTCCTTTACCTTGTCTATCTTTTCTAAAACAAATTCCAGCTGATCTATCTGATAGTCCAGAGTGGACATAGTTTTGTTGAGGGCCCTTGGATGACCGAAGACTCCGAACTTGACCAGATCTTCGACTGAACAGTCAAACATTTGTTGGAAGGTCTCGTGCTGGAGTCTAGCATGTTCTAACTCTTCTGATATCGGACCTGCTAATGCTTGGAGTTCCTTATTCGCCTTCTCGATGTTTAAGTATAAACTGATATACTCGGCGATTACTCTTTCACTATCCTTGAGGATCTGGCTCCTCCAAGCAGAAACAGCCATACCCTGCTCGCCGATCTTTGAATACTCATTGATCTTCTCCTGACTGAGCAGCTCAGGAGTCTCGGCGGTAGTTGTGGGAGGTGCACTCCCCATCTTCTGTAAGGCTTGAAGCAGGTACTTGTTCTGCTCCTTCAGTAGCCTTTTCTCCTCTTTCGTTTCCTGAAGCTTTTTGCAGAGTGCATCAACTGCGGAAAGAGCTTCTCCCTGGAGACTTTCTGAGGATGTCCCCATTGTGACTTGGGTCATGGTGAAATCTGTCGGAGACAGATCTTCTTTCTCTTTGAGGGGGTTGGGGTACGCTATTTCCATGACTCTCTCACCTGCAGCGCTCTTTGAGAAGCGTGTAACCGGCTTGTGCTTCTTTGCTCCTTTAGCCGGAATGACCGAAAAGTCCATCGGAGCGATGGGGACTTTCCTCTTTTGTTGCTCATTCTTTAGAGATCCAAGCTGGTCCTATAGAAGAAGGACCAGAGGCAGAGGGGGAGGCAAAGCGGTAGAAGAGGGGAAAAACATGGAGACACGCGGCGGCAGGCATGCATGGAAAGAATAGCCGAAGAAATGTCCACGGGAGGAAGGGGAACCACAACTGCAAAAGACATAGGAAGGGAAGGGAGCTCGGAGATGAGGGAAGAAATAGAGGAAGACAAATCAGCGAGGGAGGAGAAGATAGATGAAGAAGTAGGGGAAAGGGTAGAAGAAGGGGCAGAGGACACGACCAAAGGGATGGTCGTTTGAGTCACTCGAGGAGGGGAAGGAAGAGAAGAAGAAGGGATAGAAGGGACCTCTGAAGTTGTAGCGATGCCGACATCCTGGGTGGATGGGCGTATAGGACTATCCTCTGTCAATTCCTCATCAAGAGTTATGACTTGTTCTGGCTCTGAGGGAAGAGGACTTTCAGGGGCTTCCTCCTGAATGGTGCTAGGTTCACCTTCTGCACCTTTGCCTTTCAGCTGCTTCTTTGACCTTGGAGGTGCGTTGCCCAAAGGGGAAGTTGTGAAATCTACCCCGAGGTAGATTAGTCCGTTCATGCGGCACCAATGCTCTGTTCTTCGCATAGTCTCCTTGACCCTCTCCTCAATTGTTTGAGGAGCCTTGTTTCTGTCAATGGCCGGGAAGGGCCAATTGTCCCCATCTGTGTCATTATACACCTTATCTACTTCATCTTCCGTAGTCTGGAAGCCTTCGGGGACAATGGCCACTCCGTATTGGATGATTTCCTCCAATGCTAAGCGCGAATGATCCTTTCTTCTGAGTTCCACCTCATGGAGAACGTCAATGTAAATATCCTCAATTTGAGGGACATGGATCGGATCGAGCTTCGCTTTTGGCAGGCAGCTTCTTGGGTCGAAGGTAGGCCTGGCTGGGAAGTCATGCTTCAAGTTGAGTAGCTCCAGCTCTGCGAACATTTCCTTCGCCTTATGGTGGGTGGAGCATGTGTATCGGCCCACTTTGAGGGGGAAAGGAGTTCCACCCTTCTTTCTTTTGAGGCACTTCTCATGGTATGTGACCAGCTGTCTTGACAGTTCTAGTAGAATCAGCTTAGGCCCAGCATACCTTGGTAGCCTGGTTGGCTCTCCCAAAAAGTTGGCAGCCCTTAGATAGGTGAACGTGGGAAATTGGGTGAACAGGGCCCCCCATTTCTCTGTGACTGCCACTATGTTCTTGGTCGTCCGGCTATGAGTCATGTTTGGCCTCAGTAGGCAGATGACATGATAGAAGAATGCATCGTTAACTTTTGCGAAATGTTGGATGCTATTCTCCACCTCATTCTGATAGTAATCAAATATCTTGGCACGAGGCCATACTCCACTTCGATTCAGCCACCGATAATCCCTTGCGTGACTGCGCAAAGCATAGACTACATAGGAGTTCATATGGAACACTCCTGTTGTGGCGAACTGTTGTAGCTGCTCAGAGATGGTGCTGCTGATTATTTCACCCCAGCAAAAGCGCTGATCGGGCAAATTCTTATTCATTGTCTCCAGGTACCGCAGCATCCACTTATGGAAATAGTGGGCATCTGAAAGCCCGAAGACTCTGCTCAGGAAAGTGATAGTATCACTGAGTTCCTCTGAGAAATCACTTCGGTGGATAGTCTGAGGCCACCGGGTCACCACCTTCTTATTCTTTAGGTAGACCTCATTCATCAACTGCATGCACTTGTCTTCATTGTCTTCCCAGGCCTTGATGCATTCTCGTTGGCTAACAGCCCATGTAGTTTCGGTGATGAGGGATGCAGTATC
Source organism: Taxus wallichiana var. yunnanensis (assembly GCA_018340775.1). Lineage (NCBI taxonomy): Eukaryota > Viridiplantae > Streptophyta > Pinopsida > Cupressales > Taxaceae > Taxus > Taxus wallichiana. Next base: position 640,349,299 of record CM031241.1, on the reverse strand, counting down.
AACTCAAAGTGACGGCGGTGAGGTTTATGGCTTGCCTCGCCCTTATTCATTCTCGACACATCTTGTGTCCTTGTTGTAACATAAGCGCAATCACCATCATGAATTCATTGTTTACAGGCGCGAATGATCCTCCGAAGTGCGAGGGCCTTTGCCATTAACTTGTCCATCCATGGACTTCTTGTAACTTTTTGAGTCCTAACCCAGAACTCATCCATGTCAATGTGACCCAATTGAGTCTCGACATCATCCATCACTCACTCGGCTGTGATTCGGGCATCCCGACCCTCCGATATATTTGTATTTCATCTCTTCTTCCATCGAAACAGCTTTTCCTCTTGGTTTGGTGGGCTTCTTGCTTGACGTAGACATGTGTTCTTTCGAACTCAGTTGCTGATCTGCACGAAGAAGAAGTGAGACCCAATCCAAAAAGGTTGAATTAGTCATTTGATCTTCCATTGGAAAGCTAGCAGAAGAAAGAGTTAGAGATTTTAAGGCTCAGGGCGCGGGAAAAATGCAACTGGCAGGCCAAATAGATAAGGCGCACAGAAAAGGAATGTTGCAGAGGTTATACTGGCGCCAAAGGCGCATGGCGCATGGATGAAGCAGGTTGCATTTTATAGCAGGGCGCACAGGAAATGCGTGTTACATTGGGGTTCGGTGCGCCTTTTGGCGCATGGGAAGATTGTGTAACATTAACAAATGGTGCGCCAAAGGCTTTGGCGCGGCGCATGAAGGTTTTACACAACATTATGTTACTGCAATGGAGGGTGCGCCCGCGCCTTTCTAACTTTATACTCGCGTGAATAAGGCTTGTGTTGCATGAAAGCTGGGTGCGCCCTTTGGCGCATGGAAACATTATGCAGCATGGATAAAGGGTGCGTCAAAGGCTTTTAAGGAGGCGCGGGATTTAGACTTGTAGCATGCAAAAAGGGCGCGCCATTGAGGGCGCATGAGTTCTAGGTGCAGCATGACAAGAGGGTGCGCCATTGGCGCGGGTTTTGGTCATGTAACATGGCGGGTAAGTGCGCCGAGGGGCGCAACTGTTTTTGTTGCAACAAAACGCGCCAGTGCGCCACAGAACTACACTAACTACTCAAATATTTTTCATTCTTTCTTCCACTTCGAAGATAGCATGGACAGAGGGTTTCATATAAAAAGTCTAGCAGACCAAGCCCTTTCAAAACAGCTCCCTTTCAGCAGATCTGGAAAGAGGGAGGAAGGAAGGAGGAAAGAAAAAGGAACAGGACAGCGCAGGGGAAACCAGCTCAAACATATCTCACTTAAAACAGGCCAGCAAACCAAAACATAGACCAAGAAACGCCCAGACCAAGAACACAAAAGCACAAAATGGAAAAGAGGGAGAACCTCTTACCTGAATATATATTAAAAATTGAAGAGCGGGTCCACAGGGCGATGACAACGACAGAGCAGAGCTGACAAATCCAGAGCAATCACGTGTTTTGATAAAAAGGAATGAAAATGACATTGGCGCATGCTTGATATTTATAGAAAAACTTGTCATCAATGCACCAACCACTTTTGAAATGGCGCATGAAAACTGCTGTCGACAGGGGAAAGTGTGCGCCCTTTGGCGCACGGAAGTATTCGACAACAGAAGAATGAGCGCGCCTTTGGCGCACCGTATGCATTGTCGACATGAAGTTATGTGCGCCCTTTGGCGCACCAAAACTTGGTGTAACACATAGATTATATGCGCCCTTTGGTGCACCGAAAGACGTGTTAACATGGAAAACCATGCGCCAAAGGCTTTTAAGGGGGCGCACCAAAACTTGGTGTTACAAGGCAAATCCATGCGCCCAGCCAAAAAAGGCTCAAAAAGACTAAGTTCAAAAACTAGATTTCCCGGGAAGGGACTTTACGATGTTTCGAACGCGGGGGATCCCTAACAAGGGATCGAAACAAAATTTTCCGTATGGTTATCGGTAAAATTGCCCTTGTCAATTTTACGGGATAACAAATACATAATTCTTTTCTTAGGAAAGGGTAATGAGATCTTCTCTCATCTTTTTTGTTGACTCCCTTCTCTCTCTTCTCTGAGTTGTGGAATGCAATATTGTTATCTTCGAACTCTAAAGGAAGTTGTAGTTGTTATCTCTCTCTATTTGTTCATTCTCTCATTAATATTACTCCTATGTAAGAAGTCGACCTGTTTGGTTGTATTAGCTGAAGGAAATGACGAGTGGATAGTTGGAGGATATATCCTTTTATTTTCTTCTTCTTCACAAATTCCTTGATAAGGATGTAATGAATTTGATATGTGACTCCTTTCGGTGTATGTAAATGGAATTTATACTTTACAAAACTTGTTGATGATAAACATAAAACTTAGGCTAGAGTTGGCTTGAATTTGGATGTTATATCTTAAATGGGAAACCCTTATTTGAGGATGTTGATGGTTCATCCTAAATTTTATCATAGAAATTGAAAGAGTATGGCTTTATATAACCTAGGATGGAATAAGTTAATTCTATGTAATGTGGATCATTGCTTTTATAAAATAATTTTGTTTTCATGAAGTGTTAAGAATTAGTACCTTTCTTGATTTAGATAGAAGGAATTCAAGAAATGATTTATAAATATCTATGGTAGGGATTTGATAAGTAATTAGGATGGAATATTACTTATCTGACATAATTTCTTATGAAATCATTGGCTGAAGAGTGTTGATTATATCATGATCTTTACTTAAGTTAATATGGTTGATCACCTTGTTCTTCATTTTATGATTGTTATTCCTTTATGATGTATCTATCTGTAGTGATTTACTATTTCATAAAAGTAGAGTTATTTTTATGAAATAGTTAGTTGAAAGCACATCATTTTAATGCTTAGTGTTTATCATGCTCAATTCAATGAACTGACCCGTGCTAGAAATTTTTGCAGATGGACTTCGTAAGTGATAAAAGAAGACAAGTTATTTTATGATGCTTCTTATGCTTACCTAAAGACATGATCTTTTATGAGGAAATATGATGCATTATTGAAATGTATTTGTAAGAGGAAAAGTTGTATTTCTTAATTAAGCTTATTGATGTTGTTTGACATGTAAGATGTCTGAACTGATTGGATTGTAAAGTGTGTAATTCCACATTGATGAATGAAATGGATTGAGAGTTTACTTGTAGTTGATGTGTCATTCTCTTTGTACTTTTGTGAAGGGATTTGTAACCTTATCTTTATTTTCTCATAATCATTTCCTGTATGGAAACCTTTTCAGTTTAACTTAAACGAGCTAGGTGGTAAGGGAATTAGATTTACTATCCCTTTATTAAAATGTAACTTATCAAGTTGGCATGCTTAGATGATCAATTAACTAGGTCACTATGGTTTATTAAATGGTGTTAACGGAAGTACGAATTACTTATGATGTCTTGTATAATGTAAAGGTTACAATGAACCCTAATTCTTAACAAGAAAGAGGAAGATGAACTACCTCTTGATCAATACCTTCATTGATATAAGATAAGTGAAAGGTAAACATGAACATTTAATAAGTAGACTTCATCTCAATGAAGTCTAACATAAAGGAATATGATTTGGAACTTAATCAAACTAGGAATGGTTGAGTAAAATGAGTAAACCTTATTGTTTGTTTGTTGTTTCTGTTTTAATCAACTGAACCCTAAAGTAAGAAGTTAATGAATAAAAGGAAATCTTGATGTTTCTACAAAACATTAACAACTCATTTATGGCTAGCAACTTTAATGATTAACAAAACTAGGAATTTAGTAGGGCTGTTGTAATTAGACCTTAATTATGGAAAAATAATTAAGTAATTAACTCTTGCTTGGGTGTGTACATCCATATGGGGTGATTCAGTTGGATGTTGGCACACACCAACTACAATACTGTACCTTCATGAAGAATTTGGTCTTCATGAGGATATAGTGTTGCAACACCCTTCAGAATTGGATCATCTAGATCTACATAAACTCGGACTTGATCTTAGTTAAACTCTAGGTCAGGTTAGAAGTATGATTTAGTATAGGGGTAACTCATGACGACTTAGGATAACTAGACACACGCAATTAACTTAGGTCAATTGAGTATGTCTATGTACCCTTAGTCACTGCGAGTGGTTCTCTATACCAAACTATGTTGCTAACCTAGGTTAGGGTTAAACCTTGAACAAGTGGAATGATAGGAGTTAGTGAAGACCATTCTAGATAATAGATGAAGTGGGGTGAAGGATGTATTCCATTTGAGCGAGTATGTCGTCTAGGAATATAAACATAAATAGTATGTGAAAATATTTGGCCAAATTATCGCAAGTTACTAGTTACATTGTCCTATGTCACCTAGTTTAAGAAATGAGATTTCAGATGAATATTGGTAACAAATATTTAGATAGGTCTCTTAAACCAAACACTTCAATACCGGATAAGGGTAAGAGAACCAAGTATACTTAGTATAAAATACATTGAGATAACATGAGAGATCTGTGTGAAACCGAGTCATGAGATGAGAGATCGATGTTTCATCAAGTCATTATAACTGCATATGGTTATTTGTTATAATATTGATTGGCATGGAATGTGTATTCTAAATTATGATTATTTAGAACAAAGCACATTGTATAAAAAAATTCCCTTGTTTCTAAAGTCTTAAAATGGGAATGTTACGGTATCCCAACTTCAAGAGCAGTTGGATAACATACCCCTGAGTCAAATTGATGTCAAGGATGAACTTGTTTGGAACAAATCATGTGATGGAGAATACACTGTCAAATTAGGATACAATTCCTATTTTGAAAACATACATTGTGATTTCAAATGGAGTAGGATTTGGATGCCTGAACTTACTCCCAAAGTAAATTTCTTTTTTTGGCTTGTTCTCATAGGAAGAATACTCACAAATGAAAACCTAATCAAGAGAGGATTTATAATGCCAAACATGTGTTGCCTATGCAAAAAAGAGGCTGAGGACATTAAGCATCTTTTTTTACATTGTGATTTCACTTCAAAGATTTGGAGTTATGCTTTCTCAAAGTTCAATGTTTTCTGGACAATGCCAAAGGAATTTCTTCAAACTTGGATACAATGGGATCCTCCTTATAAGCATTATATTGTTAGGAGATTATGGAAACTAGTTATGCCCCATATTATATGGAGGATTTGGAAAGACAGAAATGACATAATATTTAGAAACAATAGGAAGACATGCAAGACAAGCTGTACTAAGATTGGTAATGCAGTTAAAGATAATATTGAAAGATTTAAACCACCAAAGAATAAGAAATATCCTAAAGATGAAGAGTTTATACTTTCAAATTGGAAGATTGACATTGAAAATGTCCAGAAATGAAGAACTCCAACCATTGACAGATCTTCAATTCATTGGATCCCTCCTCCTAATTCTTGGTATAAACTCAATTTTGATGGAGCCTCTAAGGAAACCCGGGGAACTACTAGTGGAGGAATAATTCAGGATCATAAAGGTTGTTTAGTTACTGCTTATGTTGGCAAATGGGAAATCAAACCAATCACTATGTTAAAGCTTTATCATCTTTATGGGGTCTAAGAATTGCTAAGGATTGCAACATTCAGAACATTATTGTTGAAGGGGATTCCTTGAATGTTATAAATCATCTTAATCAGATGCATCCTCCAAGTTGGACTATTAAAGATTTCATTCAGAATCTATTAATATATGTCACACCTTCAAAAGTATTAAAATTGGCCATACATATAGAGAGGGAAATAGGGTGGTGGACACCTTAGCTAATTATGGTACCAATAATAACTTCATCACTTGGAATAATGAGAAAAACACCCCTATTGAAGTACATAATTCTATTACCAAGGATAAATATGAGCATCTACATCTTATGTAGAATCACTAATGAGATTTCATGGGATTTAATGGAAAAGTAAAGTTAGCACATGTGAGAGGAGTAATTATATTTACAGTCATCAAAATTTGCATGCTCCTTAGACTTGTAGTTGGATGATTAAAAACTAGTCTAGGAAAGACAAAAGTAGCTTATTTACGGGTGGTTTTAAGTAGGATAATTGCAGAAATCACAAAGGAAAATGGGGGAGCTCCGTGTCAGGTAGAGCCCAACTATGATCCCACTTGGAAGGATAACGTGAGTTGTGGAATTATCTTCAAATGGGGGTGTCACTAGTTTTATCAAGAAAATCCAAGGTCACATGACCAGAACATTTTGGTGCATTTTTCTATGGATTGGAAAGAAAGGAAGGTTAAGTATGGAGGAAAAAGAGTGTTGGTGAATGAGGAGCTCATTTCCAAGGTTACGGGTCTAGCTTTGGATGGAATCAGGTTTTTTAGCAAAAGGGTAGACAAAAATGTTGAAGTGAAGAAGTTTGCTTTGAAATAAGGGAGGAGCTCCTCTTTGTTACGGTTGGCATTAAGGTAAGTTCCATACCAGAACCCTTTGATGAAATTACCAGAATGATGGTCTGGTTTATCTCCCTTGAAGGTCGTACATCACTGTCCCCACAAAACACTTGATTTTTCTTAATCATTTTAGGAGAAATTTTGTTGTTTGCTTCCTGCACTATCTCCTGAATTCAATGGAGCATTCCATTCTTGACTTTCAAAAGTGTACTAGGGCCATTCCCCTCCACCAGGGGCTCATCTTTCTCCTTCACAGAATTTCCTCATCAATTTTCCTACCATTCCTGCTACCCCCGGTGCCCCACCCATTCCCATGCACAATATTCCCACTGTTAACCCGACCACCACTCCTAGTCTCATAAATGTCAAGACTAAGAACCCTTCATTCTCTAAAGTGGCCCCATCTCCCTCTGGTCATGTCCTTAGGAGAAGCAAGGATATGGAAATAGCTCACAATCTTTTACACATCAGTAATGTAGGATAGGATAATGATACTCAACAAGAGAGGGAAAATCTTCTCCTCGAATGGAAATGCTGGAAAATGAGGTGGAAAGTATTAAAAAGATCTGCATCAGTTAAATAAGCAAAAGGGGAAAAGAAAGATGAATGAGGATGTTGGTATTGGGACAGATCAGACTGATGAAATATATAAGAAATTGAACTCCCTGGATAATAGACTTGGGAAATCTAAGGATAGACACGATCACAATATGGCCATCTTCAAAGCCATATGTGATTTTCTTGATCAACAGGTCAGAAGAATCACTATGCTGAGTGGAGTCCCTGAGGACATTTGGGGTACAAAAAGGAAAGAAACCAAGTCATCTCACAGCTGAATGTAAATGACCCCATGCATGTCACCACTCTGGTGCTTTTTACCTCTCTGCAGACGATCAAATCAAGAATTGATAGGGCTTCAAAGAAATAACACCTTCTGGGTAGGCTAGATGCATTCAAGTTGTTGTTTTGTTGTTGATAGTATGTTGTTTTTATATTGTTTAGTTACAATTTAATCCATGTCTTAATTTTTCTTAGTAGCTTCTCTTTTATTGTAATATCTAGATTCAGATCCTTTTTGCTACTTTTTCATGTTTATCTAGTTGTTGAGCCTCTTTTGTAACATGGTATAGTCCCTTCAAAACTATTTTCCATTAATAAAAAAACTTTCCACTTCTTGAACTTCACAAGTTACATTGATCGTGGGACCTTTACAAGAGGAGATTCAATAATTATCTTAGGTTAAGCAACTAGTAGATGCTTCCTTGATTGAAAATATTTCTTAGGAATATATTTATAGGGAGTATTATGAGAAAGCTTTGCTTCTTTAGAGAAATCAAATCATTAGCCAATTTCTAAACTAATTTATCATAATTAGGTGGTCCCAGGTGAAATGCTTTGATTTAGAAGGTTATTTATTTAACTACTGAGACATGATTAAATCATCTTGAACACTCTTGGATATATCTTGGTCATTAGAAAATTTTGGTAATTGTGATCTTCTTAATGTAAAACTCACCTCTAGAAGTTAAGCATTGATGAAGAAACATTTCAGATTATATACGGTGGGTCGGAAAGCAATTGAATTTTATATACAAATCTATTAACCATGGCTCCAAATTATCTCATTGGTTTGTAAGTTCCTTCTTCATATGGAAAATTTATGCTAGAAGAGCATGATAATATTTCATTGGCTTGAACCTAGCCTCAAACTTATATTTAATTATATCCATAATGGTGATATTGTTGGTAGGAAGATGATAAAACCACTCTGCATGACATATTCTTACAAGATTTTAACAAATAGTCTAGCAGATACATCCTCAAGTGTAACCACGACAACCCCACAAACAACATATAATGATGTCATATGTTCACTTTGGAAGAACCTTACCATCTCCTCTAAACTTTGGGATTTTATTTTAGTTTCCTTGAAGTAAATCATGGATAGGTTGAGCAAGGGACACATGGGCCCAATATTTTGTTCCTAAGGAACTGGTACATCCATTCAGGGAAAAATATTTTACAAAGGCAAAGTAATCGTAGCTAGAACTAAATCTTGAGTTGTACTTACTTGAAAAGGAGAACCAGACTTCCTTTCGGATGGAGGTGTACTCACATACCTCTTTCCTTTACCTATTCTCTCTAGAGAGAGCTAGAAAGAACGTTGTTGTTGAAACTGGAAGGTATGATCTTAAAATCCCTTTTCTTTTGGGCTTCGGTATATCTAAGTTCAGCTAGTTTAACAAATCCTCCAGAAAAAATGTTATTCAAGCTGCGGAAAATGATATTTTGTGGGAACTACTCAAATGGTACCATACATGCCCCATGATGGGTGCCCCAAAAATTTTTGATGAAAAAATTGTAGTTTGAAGGTAGTCAACAGTTTAGGGAAACATTAGTCTCTCCTCTTTAAAGGGGAGGTTCCTTTATTCAAACCAAAATCAAGAACTCTAAAATATTTAAAAATTTACAATGTAATAAGTTTCAATGAGGATGTTGATGGAAACGATTAATTTCATGATACCAAATACAAAATAATGATTAGGGAAAGAATAATAAGAAGAATGCAACAATGTAAGCTTTGGGCAAGAAATTAAATCATGAACACACAATTCTTCTTCAAATTTATTGATCAAGGACACATAATTCCTTCTTGGTCATAAAATAACACCACACCTACAAAGATGGAAAATATGAGAGAAATAACAACAATTTCAAAAATAAGAATGCAAATATTGTTTTACTCCGCACATCGGTAGAACTTTAGAACATACATGCCTATATAATGGAATTTATCACAATGAACAAGATTTAAATTGAATCAAAGTTCAATAATTCTTGGTCTATGAGTAAGAACAAAAGTTTCAACATCCAAATAATGAATATAGTACGTAATATAGAATATAGTTATAAAATGGAGGTAGATAGAGAAAAATGAGGGAGAGAGAAAGGTTCTTCTTTTGTATTCAAAATTCACTAACATCTAACCCCTTTACAATAGAATATTGAGCCTTATATAGAAAAGAGAGGAGGAATAACCACCCTAACCAACTAGTTGTTTAATTAAGTGATAACACTTAATTAGTTAAGTTACATTCAAATTAATTTATATTATATATTTTCTTTTTAAAAAAATTAATTCAACGACAAAAGATAACTAGTTATATTAAGAAAGTGAACAAGAAGGAAGAGAGGAGAGAGAGGAGGTAGGAAATTTTAGCTTAAGCACATGCATATGAAACTAGTGACTACAATTTATATTTCCATGCTCTTTGGTATAATATTGTTAGCTAGAATCACCAACCAACTCTCAAGGGTAGTCTCCATTTCGTATGTTGTCCCTCCATCTTTGAGATAAACATTTGGTTTCTTTCACAATCACATTATTTATCTTAGAGAACTCCTTAGTTTTGTATTTATTTACATTTTTATTTTTCAAAACCTTCATTGATCAATTTCGAGTGCTCCTTGATCTGATAAGATAAATTCCATTGAGGTGAGTTGTCCTAAAAATATCACAATGGAGAGCTCTCAAATCAACAAAAATCTCAAATTTTAAAGATTTTCCCTTATGAATGAAATTATGCAATTCATTGGATACCTCCTTAAGAACCTTTATCCCCCATTCCAAAATGAATGACCATGTTTGAGATAGTTTTTCTTAGAATCATAAAATATCTTCTCGAAAAGAAGGATCTTCTCGTCGATTAAAGCCATGATATGGAGATCATGTATCACATCAACTCGAGAGATTCAATTATTTCTCATTTGTACCAACAATTGGACTAATTTTATTTTTATCCGAAATTATGTTATTGTTAGTGTAGAATCACAACACCCCCAAATGGCTCGGTGTGAAGTGGGGCATTCGGTGTGATTGCACAACATGGGACCATCTCTCAAGCTGCGGGACTTGAAAACATGATATGGACCTTCAGAGAAAGCCAATTCTTACTTCCTAATCTACTTGCCACAAGCTACTCCAGTGTAGGCAGAACCTATTCTATCCTAATCTAACCATTCCAAGGGGACAAAGAGAGAGAGAGAGAGAGGGTGAAAGAGCCTACACTAAGTGGTGATACACACAAAAAGGAAGTGGTTGAATCACAGACTGGCCGCTGAAGTGGAGAGAGGTGAGCAGAGGAGAGGGTGGATAGAATGCACCACGGTCCAGATATATATTTCACACAAAACACCAATTCAAAACCCATTAAACACGATGCTCGGGACCTACAACAAACATCAAAATATGCACTTGTATACCCTACAATGATGAGAGGCAAGGATAGACAATAAAATAAGAAAAGGATGGACAAATGCATCATAAAACATATTTTATTACTCCAAAAGTTCACACAGTACATCGTTAGTGGACAAGAGGGAAGAGAATTCTATTACAGAGTTGTGAAAGGAGGCTTAGACTCCGCATTCTACCCTAAGGAAGAAAGAGAGAGGGGGGAAGAGGAGAAACAATGACCAACCCTTGAATATGCCCCTTCATTACAATATATCAAAAGAATAAGATAGAGAAGAGGGAAGAATTAGAATCTGCTTATGCATCAATCACCTAGACATATGCATTGAATCCTATCTTCTGAAGGAGTGTCATGTCGAATGACACTTGGCACCTTCCTGCCTTTTCACTCTATACTTATTCATTTTTATGTTTCCATCTACTCTTTACCTCAAATATGAGTGACCATTTTCTATGTGGAGGTTTGTCCATACTGAGTCCATGTGGCGGCAAGTTTGAGTCTCTTTTCTTAGCGGCCTTAGATCCTAGACACGTGGCGGCTTTGCGCTTGCTTTTGAAATTTTATGTGTCTCGTTAAGACACTTGGCACCTCCACTAAGTCGAAGACTTTTTAAGTTTTTATCTTTGAAGGAGTGTCATGTTGAAACTTTTATTCATTTTACGGCCCACGCTCTTTACCTCTCTGTTGATGTGAAGCTTTTGAGCGCTCATTTGGGTTTGCCACCTTTGGATTTAATCTTTTTTGGGGTTACGGGCGCATGGTGTGTCATTTGGACACTTGGCTCCCTCTCACTATCTCCTCCATGCTTAGTCATTTTGGGCCCATTCTCAACCATTTGTGAAGCCCAAAGACTTTGAATCTTCGCCGTTTCTTTTCCTTTGAGCCTCTGGCTCTTTTGACACTACTCGACCTCCTACCCCAACCCCTGCTTATTCCATTTCTAAGCCCGCATGTAATTTGTTTTCTAGATTTGAAGAACAGTTTGCTTGTGAGCCGTTTCTTGAATTTCTTCTTGCACGGGGTCATTTTATCTTTCACAGGCCCCACCACTCCATTGTAGAGTCCCTCTATTGCTTGATTGTAGGATTTGAATGTGATTTCTCTGGTTTCTGTTGTGTGGGGTTATGGCTGACCAATTTTACCCAGGGGGAAAAATATGGATAACAATTTGGTGACTCGTAGGGGCATCTTCCTGCTAGATGAAGGGACCAGTAGCCTTGAAGCATCCATTGGGCATGGAGTCAAGAATAATAGCCTGATAATGATCTTTTTGCTTTGAAAATCTGATCCCGAGCCGTTGCGAGCCCGACTACTTGTTCTTAGTGACCCTGAACCTACTCGTGCATCCGCACTCTCAATTTTCATAAGAAATCTTGAAACAAGGCTTCGAGAGTAGAAAATTGTTTTGACCCAAGGCTTTCATCTGTCCCTGAATGGACTATTTTGAAGACAACTTTAGTTTCTCTGAATTTGTTTTATTTTTAAATATGCAACTATTACAAGAAAGTATGAGTCTTCTACCATGAATAGTGAAGGGCACAGGCTCGGTAGCTCTGGAGAAATATGAACAAAACTTATGTACAAAGACAAAATCATACATGCATCAAATGATACATGTAGAGTGTGCACAAGCACTTCTTCTGCTAGAAAAAAGTCTACTCCTACTCCTAAACTAACAAGAGAGAAAAGGGCTAAACAAATCCTGCTATAGGTAGGGAGAAGTAGCTTCCCTTTCTCAAGAGAGGCAGCCATGCAAATGATTTGACACTAAATATGGTTTCTGTATGAGTGAAAAACTGACTTTAAGCCGATCCTCCACCCATATCAACAAGGTATCAACATTAATGGAAAATACCTCCTCAAGCTGATTTGTATTGGACTCCTGGAGGTGTTGATGGTGACCCTTGGTGCTTTGATACTCATCCTCATGCCCTGAAGTAGGCATGACTAGTTTTGGCTTCTCCCTTGGCTCCAATGAAGCCAAATATCTGATTGGCAAGGTATGGTCCTTTGAATCTGCCCATGGTTCTGAACTCTAACTCCAAGAATGGAGCCTTCTTACTAACCCTCATGGATGGATGGTGTGGGAGGAATGATAGCCTCATACTCTTTCTCTTCCTCTACAGCAGGTGTGACTTTTGGAAGATCAAAATCTTCCAACTTTGATTCAGGAGGCATGTTGCAAATTGCAAGTTGTGCTTGCATGCTCTCTTCCATGGCAGCAGGCTCTTGTGATTGAAGAATGAATGATGGGGGAGAAAAGATTACAATTTCAACTAGCTCCCTCTTATCAAAACATTCTTTTGAGTCTGGTAGGAAATCAAACTCTTTACTATCCTGTTGTAACAAGGTCTCTCCCTTTTGCATGGTGATCTTAAAATCTTCGTTATCTTCACCATATGAAGCTTCATCTTTAAACATGAAGCTAATGAGTTCAGATCCTCCAAAAGATCAGAATTTTGGAGAGGTTGAATGGGAGAGGGGGATGTATTTTCTTGTGCAACCAGCTCATGATTCAATGCCTCTGAATTTGTCTTGGTCACCTCCATATGCTCCTTTTTAACTGGGCTTGGAGTGGCATTTGTTCTTCTTCCTTCTCTTGTGAATAACATGGAAGACTCATATCTTCCAACCTTGGTTCTAGAGATACGTTGTGAGACATAGGATGCTGCTCTTGAATGCCCTCCTTCATGGAAATAGGCTCATATGCTTGGAATATGGATGATGGAAGAGAAAATGATGTGATCTCCATGGGATTTTCTCTATCAAAGCAATCCTCCAAGTCAGATAGACAATCTACCTTGTTGTTGTCCTGTTGCATGTGCTTAGCCTCCTCCATGGTGTTCACCTGATCTAAAAATTTCTCACCATGGTTTCCATATTCCTCAAACATGAAGTTTGAAAGGTCAAACTCTTCTTCAACATCGAGATCGAAGGGGATGAAGTGGGAGGAAGAAGCTCAAGGTTCTTACGCAGCTGCTCCACACTTAGGGCCTCTAAAACTATATGGTCCTCCTCCTCTGCTCTAAATTCAACCTTAGCCACCATTGGCTCTTCAACCTTGACCTCCTCTATTGGCTTGACCATCAAGGGAATCTTTGTAAACCCAAATTTAGTGGCCCAACTCATCAGATTGTATGTTATTTATTTTATGTTGGGCTCCTCTTCTTGTTGTTTTCCTTGACTGGATTCTCGAGTCTCTTCCCAACATGGACTGGGAAAGAAAGAGGAGTGAAAGGTTGGGGTTAAAATAAATTGCAATTGTTTATGGTGGGGAGGAGGTGGAACTTCTGTTTGTTTGGAGGGCATGACTTTTGGAAGGGAAAAGGGTAGAAGAATTGAAATGGGGTGAAAGACTAGGGAATGGAGAAATGGAATCAACACTCGGGGAAGCAACTAGGAAGCTTGGAAATTGGAGCTTAGGTTGAGATGGTGTTGCTTGAGAAGGAGAAAAAGAAAAGCTATGAGATGGTCGAATTACCCATTGACAAGGTTGTCTTGACTCTAACTCATAAGCCTCGATCTCCTCGATCTATTGTGTAAGTTGGCGTAGCATTTCAGCCATGAAGTCTAGATTCTCCCGAGGGCTGTAATGTCTTAGAAAATGGCCTCCCCATGGACAAGGTGCCTGAAACCAATATTGAATGCCTTCATTTGTGCTATGGCCTTGGGCTGCACCATGCTAGCCTCCATTTTTTGAATCTTCTCTGTGAAACCATCATCCTAATTGTATGTGCCCCCTTGTTCTTGATAAGCTCTATAGCCAAAATGAGTTTGACCCTGCTCATATGGGTAAGTATAATGATTCTGGATCTGATCATAATGTTGATTTGGAGGAGTTGGGAAATGCATTGGAGGTGGATTGCACTATTGTTGCTGCAAGTGTGAGTTCTATGAGGGGAATGAAGTCATGATTGCACAACTTCATGAAATGGGAGAAAATGAAAGAGATGGAAGAAGAAAATGGATGAAAATTTGTGGAAATGGATGGAAAAGGTCCACAACTCAGAGGATGGGTTATTGACCAGATGGAGTCACTAGATGTGTTTACATGTGCCTCAAAAGGCTAAACCTTAACAAGAACTCACCAACCTGCTAAGATGAAGTGGTAAGGTGCTTTAGACCTGTCATATTTGGGTGTGCCAAAATTGTTAGTGTGGTCACATGGTGGATTATGATTTGTCATTTGTAATGAGACACCTTATAAATATGGAAGATCTAACCTCAGTGTCCCACTCGGTGTGCCAAAATGGTTAGCAAAAAATTGTAGCAACCCCATATGGCCCAAGTGTGAAGTGGGGTATTCAGTGTGATTGCACAACATGGGACCATCTCTCAAGATGTGGGACTTAAAAAATTGAGATGGATCTCTAGAGAAAGTCGGTTCTTGCAGCAAAACCTATTCTATCCTAATCTAACCATTCCAAGGGGAGAGAGAGAGAGAGAGAGAGAGAGAGAGAGAGAGAGAGAGAGGGTGAAATAGCCTACACTAAGTGATGATACACCGAAAAGGAAGTAGTTGAATCACAGGACCCAATCGCTTTGAAGTGGAGAGAGGTGAGCGAGAGGAGAGGGTGGACATAATGCACCACGTTCTAGAGATAGATTTCACATAGAACACCACTTCAAAACCCATTAAACATGGCTCCCAGGACCTACAACAAACATCACAATATGCACACAGATACCCTATAATGGCAAGAGGAAAAGAGAGACGGAAAAATATGCAAAGGATGGAAAATGCATCAAAAATAGATTTTTACTCCAAAAGTTCACACAAGACATCGTTAGTGGACAAGAGGTAAGAGAATGCCATTATAGAGCCATGAAAGGAGGCTTAGAATCCATTTCTACCCTAATGAAGAAAGAGAGAGGGGCAGAGGAGAAACAACAACCAACCCTTAAATATGCCCCTTCATTACAATATATAGGAAGAATAAGAGAGAGAAGAGGGAAGAATTAGAATCCTACTTCAACCACCTAGAGATACGCATTGAATCCTACTTTGAAATATCAACCACTATCAATCAATGCCTTTCTCAAATCCACCCCAAATCTATCATGTCTGGTTCCCCGGTGGATCAAATCGAATCAGATTTGGTAGTTGGAGAAATTAGGCTTTGTATTAATGGCCTAGAAGATTTTTTCCCATTTTTCACCCACCAAATCCTATTAAGAATGATATTTTATGTTTCCATGGCATAGAGGGTGTCGAGACATTTCCAAAAAGTCTTCTCCCACCCAAATCTGAGTCTCTAGTCAAAAGATATGGCCATTTGAATATTTAGATCATGGGCGTGCAATATTTTAAAGAGTTTGTCCATACATGGTCCATGTGGCAGCCTCTGCGTGCTCCTTGGGCTTCTTTGTATTTTTCCTGAGTCTCTTTTCTTGGCGGGGCCAAAAGTCTAACCCTGGACACATGGCAGCTGGCACTTGTTTGGAAACCCGCCCCAAATTTTATCTATGAAATAGTGTCATGTTGACACTTGGCTCCCTTCGCTGGTTTGTCTCTACCTTGACTATTCAACCCCTGACTCTATCCCTTTTTGGACTCTGAAACATGTGGAAGGATTTGCGATCATTTGGAAAACTCCTCAGGATTTTACCTTTGAAGGAGCGTCATGTTGACACTTGGTGCCTTCCACCTGCACTTTATACTTAGTCATTTTGGGCCCGCTCTCCTTTTTTACCTCTGTTGACCATTTTCTACGGGAGGGGTGCCACAAGTTTAAGTCTTCGGCTGGATCCCACTTTTGAATGTGCATTGTTAAGACACTTGGCACCCTTCGCTAAGTCAAATACTTTTCAATGGTCGGTGTAACTTTTTGGGGCTCTGGACATGTGGAAGCTTGGCATTCATTTGGGTCTGCCCCTTTGGATTTAATCTTTGGAGGTACACTGTTTGGACACTTGGCTCCCTCCGCTATCTCCTCCATACTTAGTCATTTTTGGGCCTATTCTAAACCATTTGTGAAGCCCGAAGACTTCAAATCTTCACTGTTTCTTTTCCTTTGAGCCTCTGGTTCTTTTGACACTACTTGGCCTCCTACCTTGACCCTACTATTCCATTTCCAAGCCCTCCTGTAATCTGTTTGTTGGATTTGAAGCACGAGTTTGCTCGACAGATCCATTTCTTGACTTTCTTCTTGCACAGATGGTTGTTTGATCTTTCGCAGGCCCCACCACTCCATTATAGAGTCCCTCTGTTGCCTAATTATAGGATTTGAGTGTAATTTCTCTAGTTTTTACTGTGTGGGGTCGTGGTTGACCAATTTTACCCTAGGGGAAAAATATGGATAACATTATCATATGTTTTACAAGATTCATAAAAAAAAACTACAATATAATGAGGATAAAGTTTTCTATCCATTCCTCTATGAATTTTCCCAAAACGTGTGCTTATGGGTCTCGTAATTACTTTTAAATCAACATCAATTGTGATATAATAATGTTGGAGAGAAGCTAATGGAGTACGATCCAAACTAGTTTTATTAGAGGAAAGAATGGACATATTGAAAGAGGAAAGGGTTTGAACCTGTTCTTCCAGCTGTTCTTGAGTTTTTTTCCCTTTCTCAACTCTCTAAATTACTTTAGAAATAGTTTCCATGAGGTTGTGCACTTCACCTCCAACATTTGATTCACCCAATGAGATTTTGGTTAGCTCAAATTTAGAAACAAAAATATCCTTTTCACTCTTATCTCCCTTTGGTTTGGCAATTTGTAGGAATTTCTATCCTATGGAATACAAGACATGTCGAGAAACAATCTTGGATTTATTTTGAGGGGGAGGAGAGGTACAAAAGAGGGTTGCTAATGCATCATATTGAGGAACTTAAACCTTATACCAAGCCTTCCTCTTCTCGTTTTCAACCAAATGTTGAACCCAAGTAAATGAATACCTTGATTATGTTCCCAAAATAGGTAAGAAGAGTGCAAGTTGTGAAGGATGGGGCTGTGAAACAAAGACTATTGTAGAAGTGGTCACAAGGGAAGAAGAGGGTATTCTCACATCCAATTTGGAGTCCTGGAGGCACTTCTTTTCTCTCGAATCAAAGGTCATCACCTAAACTACATATTCCTTTTCTTCCACCTCTTCTTTTAGTTCTTTATTCTTTTCATTGGTTTCTTCCTCAATTCTATTTTTCTCTTCCTTTGCTTGTTCGAAGCTTCTTTTCATCCCAATTTCTATACTCCATCTCTACTATCATCTTATTTTCTAGGTGACTCAATATTCATCTCACCCTCTTTATTTTTAGCTTTCTTAGCATAGATTTTAGTTCCATAGTCTAGCTAAGAGAGAGGAGTTTTTTTAGGAGTAGATTTTTGTGAGGAAGCTATATCATGGGGAGAAACTTCCTATTGAGAGTCTTTAAATTCTTTAATCTTCTTATCAACCCAATGTTTTTTTCTGATAGAATAGGAATATTGAGATCATCGGGGTTGTCTTTTTCCTTTTGAGACTATTCAATGTTGGGAAGATAATTGAATTAAATGCATTTAAAAGGAAGGATAACCAAATCGTACCAAGCCAAGAAAATAGATGCTAATAAAACATCATGATCAATAAGATGAAAGTAATTTGTCATAATAAATTTACATAAACCTTTGCAAACAAATGAGCAGCAATATCATATATTATTATGGAACTCAATGCAATACAAAAGAATGGGCCTTGCTTAAATAGGCAAGGAATAACAATCTAATAACCAGTCAAGGTCATAGATCAAGCCATAAAACAAGGAAATAAATAGTCATCAAAGAACTAGTCAAGACCATAGATTTAGGAGAGAACTAGACATCAATGATCTAGTCAATACCATAGATAAATGAAATAACTAGTCAATACAATAGATCAAAGAAAGAACTATACCTCACAACTACATAATATCTCCTAGTATCTAGATAAGATAAAATAAATATCCACACACATAAGTGGGTGAGGATAAATACAATAAAGGTAAATAAAGTACCTAGGTGAACATGAGCTAAGGAAAATACCTAATCTAACAACATTTAGTGAGTTCGGGAGAAAATAGATATGAACCATCATTAACCATATATTTTGGCACTATGTATAACTTGAAATCTTTATTTTTGTAGATTCAACCTTTCATATGCTCTTTTTCTAACCTCATAGTCATCCTCACGAGTCTTCCAAGTAGTCTTAAAGTGTTGGCGAGATGATGATAAGAGAGTTGGAGATTGTTTCAAATAAAATTCTTTTTGTAAAAGATGATATATTTTGATAAAGATGAATATTAAAGGGATAGATAACTCTCTCAACATTTTGGGCATCAAGGAAAATATACAAGTAATTTCCCAAAGATAAGGAAATTGGATGCCGAAATATTTTTGTTTTTGCAAGTTCTATGGAGGAGATCTAGTTGTCTACAAAGTTAAACTAGGAAAAATTTGTCACTATAATAAATAGGAATATTGTAAGGAACTCCCTCAAATCATACTTCTCGGATATGTGAAAACTTTTGGAGCTAGATAAACAAGATGTCAAATATTGAAATCGGATGCCTAGATTCTCGTGATACTCTTTTGGTTACATATCCTTCTAGTAACATCACCAAGTACATTATGAAGGCATCATTCACCCTTTTGTGATGAATTTTACTATTCACATTGGTCAACTGAGTATAGAAATCATAAATAGGAGAATTTTTCTACCTTATTGACTTGATAAGCCAATCCATATTCTATACCCAACTATGGTGTACATCAAATATGAAGTCATGTAGAAGGGTTTTGTTTGATGTACTTGAGTGAGTTGTTGAGTTAGATTTTTGAAAATAATTTCTCCCCAATTCAATTCCTATTTTCCTTCACAAATCAAATTGATGTAAATACACATCCAGTCATGGAATTCTTGAGTAGAAGGTAGGCCCATCACTCTTGCTAATAGTGTTATAATATCTAATAATTCTTAAACAAAATAAATTATGTAGAGGATTTTAGGAAGTTTTAATGGCCCTCTCTTTTTTACTTTCAACCAGGATTTAACAATCATGGACTAGTATTTGTTGGGGTGAGGTCTAAATCCTTCTAAGAATCATCCTTAGTTGAAATATTGGACTCATCAAAAGTAGGTATACCTAAGTCCACGTTGATGTTATGCGCATATAGTTGTGAAATAATTTTCCCTTGAGGATCCTTCAATTCCTTGGTATGTGGGTAAAAGTAGGAAGCACAAGCTAGGATTGTGTCAGCACACTGAACATATGTGGGAAAACCCCATGCATAGGCTAAACCACTACTAAGAACTCTTTAGGATAATATAGTTGGGTTTTTGTTATTCATTCTGACCCAAAATCATTCAAATCCATATGTTTAATATCACTATCTCCTATCTCGAGAGACGAGGTTTCCAGAGACGAAATGGGTATACAAGGAATATTTAAACTTTATTTTGACAAAATTAGACACTAGCTTGGAGACAAATGGATTTTACAAAGGATTTCTAAAATAACTTAGAGGAAGGGCACCGTGATAAACAATATGTTAAAAATTATAAAACTATGATAATGTTACTCACCAACTAGATGAGCAAAAAGGCGAGCTTTCAACGTATCCATTATTGTTAAAATTTTCAAAATTGACTTCAAAACGAAGGAGATAGGAGGAAAATAGTGTATTTGATGCGGAATAAAATATAGATTAGGAAAATGATAGGGTAGTGAGAAATGTAAAGGTGAGGATAAAAATAGAGTGAGGAGGGGTTTTATAAGGCTTGGTATCCTACTTTCTCACCATTTTCTCACTTAAGCCTTTAGAATGGTGAATAAGATGTGGAAAGACCCGACGAACAATGTTTTAAAGGACCCTAACTCTATTTAAAAATTTAACATTTAAAGGTCGGTGGATTGGAAATGTGGAGAACAAGAGGTACGCGAGAACAATTCTCTTGGTTCAGTTTGTGCTCTATTTGTATGATATGGCTGATGGAGAAGTTGGGAGTGGAGGAAGTGGAGAATTGAATAATGGAAGGCCCAAGGTAATAGAGGCATGATTTCTAATCTGTACTGATATGACTCATTTAACTAATGAGGTGGGGATGTCGGTAATTCCTATAACGGGAGGAAGTGGAGAACACGGAACAAGTTTTGTCGGTTCTTGAAATGTATGCGAAAGGGCCGATATAAAAGTGAAGAAGACTAGACATGAAAGCGGGAATGGGGGAATAACGAGATAGTTCCTCATGTTTCTTGGATAACCGATTCACCTGATTTAAGCCTTAAAGTTCAAAATTCGATCAAATCCCAAACTCTATTTTTTCAACACTTTGAATCAACACAAGGAAAAGGTGACCAAGAATGCAAAGGACCTACCCTATACATAAAATTTCATATTTTTCAACATTTTGGGAACCATGAAAAAAATAATGATGTCAATATTTATTCTAAAGACACCATTAATACCATGTCACAACCAATTAATCTACAATCACATCCTGTGTATTATCAAATTAGTCACTTGTCAAGTCTTCCTCACATTTTATTGAAAAAATTTATTGAGTAGAATCTCGTATTCCCCCTCCACCATTTATTTCAATGCTAATGCTCCTGTGATTATCATTGATGTGTTAGGAACTCTACATATAGTTGTTTAAATCCTCACCATGCTATCTTATCAATTCTCAAGCTATTGAATGTGATGAGCCTATGGAAGATTCCAAGCCAACCAATGATAATGCTTGGTTAAAAATATTCAATGATATTTTTCCTAAGCATGACACTAAAAAGTCTCATACAAATTTCTATAATGATTATTGTGTGGTTCTTTCACAACCTTCCTATGATTATTGTGTGGTGCCTTCATGACCTTCCTATGTTTATTCAATATTTAGGAACTCCTGTGCACAATCTTACATTTGATGCAAATCCTTGATAATGTCACATTACTCTACCCATCATTTTAAGCCTATAAATACATCATTTTCATTTATGGTTGCATCTACTCTCATTTCAAGTGCCTTACGATTAATCCTCCCTTAGTTATGTACTCTAAGGCTATTACCTTGATCATACATCATTTCTTAAGTTTCATCCACAATAATCAGTTATCACCATTAGAGGTATTCCCTTTGAGGGTAGTCACGATAGTGTTCCTAGTCCTCCTTATATATCCTATCCCCTATTCCTCCTATAAGAAAGTCTTTGATTATGCACAATGTCCCTAAAATTTTTATGTTATTTTCATGGCTAGTACTCTTGCACTCTAGTTCCAAATCTATAGATTCTCTTAGAACCCTTATTACACATGTTTTATCTCCTTGTTTTAATCCTCTTAGGTTTCCTAATAGGCCCTCGATTACACCTTATACATCTCACGACTCTAGGCCTCCTCACGAGATTGCAACTATAAGAAATTTTTCCCACAATTCTTAATCCCCTATGATCTTACATTGATCCTCTAGTGCACATACTACCCCCACAACTTCTTGTTGCCATCCTAAGGGCCATCACACCTATTCCTCTAGTCCACCACATCAACACTAGTCTATGCATCCTAGTGCTACATATATTAGGCCTTATTTGAAACATGTCATTACAATAATCTTGCTAGCATTGACATCTTCAATGACATTGTAATATTCACCCTCTATGGTAGCTCCTTAACTTCCCCATAGGGTTCTCACTTTGGTTAGATATTTTTTTGCTCACATCTTTTGTACGTAGTTGTAAAAAAATTTATGAACTTAATGTTATTACATTATGTGATGAGATTCGTTGATACTTGGTCTTTAATTATTCAATTTATTCAGTCCAGGGTGGTGTCCACATCTTTTTGTAATAAAGAGAATGGTTGAAACTATTCTAATCATGCATTCACTATTGAATTTACTCAAATACTACTTCTAAATTCAATTAAGAAATACCTTACATTGATAAAACAAAGATTACTAAATTCATGAATTGAAATGTTGAAAGTTCTATAATTTTCATAAATAACCAAATAAAATACAACAGAGATTCAAATAAATAAAAAATTTCATTCACGTTAGGGAGGAGTGGCCCTTGTTCCTTCCCTTTGATCTGGTTTGGAATTGTAAATTACACCAAGATTTAACTTAGCATCATGAACTTTATTGTATTTAATATAAGACTTTCTTCAATAAAGAACCAACTATCTCTCGTAATTCTACTAAAAATTCCCTTTTATATCAAGAACAATCCTTATCACTCTAAAAAGGACGTATTATTTGAAATAACTAACTACTAATTAATTGAAAGATCTATTTAACAACAAGTGTTTGTCGAAAGAGTTCAACTTTGAGAGAGCAAGTGCATGCATGCCACACTTAGATTATATTTCATCTTGTAAAATATTATTGGAGTCCTTGATTAAATCTTAGATGAGATGATTTAGTGATCCCGAGAGAATGTCAAAGATCATGCATTGAATCCCTTAAATCATGTGACTACCAATAGTTACTGTTGATTTGTTCCATGTTTCCAATCAAACTGGATGTTAAGTTGGACTTGCATTATCCTCATGAGTCACATGATGACTAGATTATAATTTTTGTTCAGTGATATTCTCATCATACAACTCGTGTACAACTAAATCAACTAACCTCCTTGTTTTTGAGTCTTTTACTTCCTTTATACAATTCTTTCACTTCTATAATGCAAGTTCCGCACTCAAAAGCGAGTCTTGTGTCAATGCTTCGGTGAGTCCTACACCTGAAATTGAATCATGCGCTAATGCATTGGTGAGTCCTGCACCAATGCGTGAATGAGTCTGCGTTGGGCTATATATGAGGCACATAGTGGGCTTAATATATGTTCTTCAACCACATTGTTAGCGCATATACAAATTTATTTAACTCGTTTGAAAAGCATAGATAAGATGAAAATGAATAAGGTTATGAATAAAACTTCCTTTTAAATATATCAAATTATTAATTACAAAATTCTAATATTATTCTTAGTACAAAATGATAACACAAAAAAATGGGGGTTTAGATAGGAATTAGCAAGTCTCATCACTACCCCACACTTAAGGGTTAATAGGTACTCCTACTACAGGGTTTTATCCAAGGCTTCTACAATTCATGTACAATTATACTAATTTGTAAAAGTGATCCATGATTCATCTTCTTCTATTTTACTGAGAACCTAGAAATTTGACCATTATCTCCCTCCATGTTTTGTAGCTCTCTGCGAGGATTATCCTATGTGTTGTTCCATCTTTTTACATGTCTAATACAGGTGGTGGTCAAAATCTCATAAGGATTCATTTCTCTTGCATTTCCAACATGATTTTTAGATGTCCTTTGCTATTTTTAATTACCACCGAGAGGTTAGTTAGGGATATAACCTTATTCTTATTTCAGAAATCTAGAATTAATTCTTACCATAGCTGAAAATAAAGGAAATTCATGTTAAAATTTGGGAGTACATACTCCCTTAAGCATGATACACAAGTTGAAATACTTTCCTTGTATTTTCCACAAGTTGTAGATGATAAAATTGGGCCGGATACCTCCTAAATAATCTCATTGGTGTTGGGAGATCATGCCTCATCAAGAGGCTTGCATTAGTTTCTTCTCTCACATATTATCCCCTCTGATCATGCCACATAGATAGATTCCTTAAAGTAGAAACAAAAGATCTCAATTGCATTTCCCATACATATAAGTTGATTGGTATTTCTACTTGCCGAGAAGAAGAAATTTATGGACATAAAATTCACATAACAAATTCCTACCAACTATATTAGCTGATGCATATGCTCCAATAAATTTCTTATCATTTTCAAATTCTATGGATTCGGTGGAGCAGACTCTAGAAGATTTCCATTTGAAGAATTGATCCATAAGAAATAAGGCATAAAAATTAGAAGGTACTCTACAAGAAAGTGCTTGGTCATACAAATGGAAGAGAACAAGCAAGTTATCCTGAAGTAACTTATTTTACTATTTTAATATTTTGTTCTCCTTTACTACTCTTCTAGGATAATAACACTACTTCATCCAGTTGACCATACCTTTTAAGACAATGATTTGAGGGAATATAAATTCGGTTTGAGTCACTTGATTAGAGGTTTCCACATACTATGTTTTCTCCTTATCGCCTTGTAAGATGGAAAGTTTGGTGGTAATATCTTCAATTCTAGACTATATGAATTGATTTGTTCTTTCTCCTCTACATTGTGTTGAAGTTTTTGGTTTATCTCTTCTTTTTTTTTTTCTCTAATGTCTATTAGAGGTGTTGAGTTATTTCTTTTCTAACTCCAACCTGATAAATGTTTTCCTCTTTTGTTTGTAAGATGAGTTGTAATTGGGAAATTATTTCTTGAGATTAATGAAGCTAATATTAAACCTAAGAAATGGCTAATACTTGGGGAATAAGGATATCATATCTAACATATGAGCCGGGTTCATTTCCCTTGTCATGAATGAGTGAATTTTTGGTAGTGGTTGTTGTTTTATCAATTTCCAATTTTGAAACAAGACCTAGAGGGGATACAAGGGTAGGTGGAGAAGTAGGAGGTGTTTCGTGTAAGGTTTGCATGATAGATTTTGCCTCTTATTCCTCCTAGGAAGGAACACTTTTAGTTTGATGGTCCTCTATGTTATGGATTGGCCCTCATGACATAATACATTTATTTGGTTTCTATGATATTGAAGGCCCTCTTTCTAAAACTATAACATGTTCAAGGGCATATGTTTTTTGGAATTTGATCCACTTTTTAAGCCCATAACACTTATTAATGAAGTGATTATTACGAGACGAGGTGAATGAAACCTTGGAACTTGATATAAGTGGAACCCCAATGGAATTTCTTTATAGCAAAGGAAACAAAGTCAAATAGAAAGTGTGGAAGATTAAATTTGTTGTGGCCTTTGGCTTGTCCATGGCATTGGTGGATAATAATTCTCAAGAATGGGCCTAGGATAACTTCATATTGACCCTCACAAGTAAAATATTTGATAACCCATTTTTCCACATTTTCCCATGGCTTAGGAAAGTGCTTCTTTTGAAAAACTTGGAATTCCCTTTATTATAAATAACTTGGTTCAATTTTTATTTCTTCATAACTTTGTAAATTTTTAATAATTTCAAAGTAAGGAGTCCCGAAATTCACCAATTTTCCTTCCTCTAGAATACCATAAATTTGAATAATTATGGAGGAGCTAAAAATATTTTCTTACCTTTTAATTTTGAGTTTCCCTCTCTGATGTTTGGTGTAAATTATCCTACCATCTTGTTGTTGAATTCCTCATATGCAAGAATGAAATCAAACCATGCTACTTTTTCAAAGAGTATTCTTGATTTTATGTACGAAATAAATTCAACCAAACTCGTTAGCTCATGTCAAGTCTAACCACCATTGTTAGTATGGAACAGAAAAAGTAATGACGTAGGATTGAAAGGAACTATAGCACATGAATAGATAAATTGATAGCCTATGAATGGAAATTATGATAGCACATGAATGGAAGTGGTGATACCACATGAATGAAACAACAATAGTGTGTTAGAAACATAATGGATTGAGAGGGGGGTCAATCAGTCCTTATAAAAATTAATAATAAACTTCAGATATGAAACTCAAATTACCATATGCATACAACCACAATAACCACTTATTCAACTTTTAATGTGTACATACCATAAACCATCAACAAAAGCTTAAAACCATGAAAGGAAAGAAACAACATGAGAAAACAAGATATAAGTGGGAAAAAATCAAGGGGAAGAAAATCCACTAAAAAACTATCTTATATTGAATCATTTCTGGATTGATGAGACACCAACTCCACAAGGAACAACAACCCTAGTTTAGTAGAGCACCAACCCTACAAGGAACACTGAACCCTAATTTTGTGAAGCACCAACTCCACAAGGAGGATACAACCCCCAAGAGATCAATCACCCACTCAACCACCTTATGATGTGTAGATATCTAATTTGTTTCGCCATAATTGATTGAGTTTCAATATTCATCTCACACTTATTCTATCAAACCCTAGGTGATCAATCTTCACACAACAAGCTCATAGAATCCACCCAAAAATCAAACATTTAATTTCAACTTCTATGATTTTTTGTCACCTGCAACACACTTGATTCAGCTCAAAACATGCTAAAAACCCATGCAATCACACTCCACCTAGGTCGCTCCACCTTGCACACACTCAACTAGTTCACAAAAGCACCAAAAACATGTTTTTTATATGCTTCTCCACCTTTCTAACCTTAACGAGTCAGCCCCACTTTAAGAATTCAACCCAAAAACCTCTATAAAATTCATAAATTTGAATTATAACAGTTACATTTGACCCATATAGGTCGGCCTAGCTAAAACCCCCTTACATATGCCAAAAATGGCTCAAAACCCCATGGGCACATTCTTAAAAATGGCCTTACATAAAAATTACAATTTTTCATAATAAAAACCCTTTAAATATCAGTAATACATCATAAAAATTAAAATATGGTCACAAATTTAATCAACCAATCATATTATTTCATTTACTAGGTCGAGTTCCCTTTACTGAACTTCAAAACAGCTTGAGTTGTTTCTTGAACCCTTGACACCATTGAAACATCATATGATCACAAAAGCAATTCTACTAAACCAAATCATGCCATGTGATCACTAAAAATAAATGGAAAAATATTTATAACACTTATAAGTAAGTTATAAGTCTTGAAACATCCTTCACATCAAACCACAACAACATTTGCCTTCACTAGATCAACCTGCCAAAAATGTTGTTTCAAAAGGTTAACACATAAAATAATTTATACATATATAAAATATATAAAAATGGATTTATTATATTCTAAATTCATCCCTCTTCAATATATAGGTGGTAGGAAGCATCACCCAATCCATCGCATGCTTAAAATAACATCAAAATTGCACCAAAAATAGATCCTATCTGAATTGCCAAAAACATTCTTTCTAAAAGAAGAGACTATAAACCTTATAAAATCACATTATCATGATACAATCCATATATTAACATACATATATCTAAATATAATTTCTAACACAATTTGAATCATCTCAAAATTCCATCTGTAGCTCAAGTCATGGCCAAAACTGGACCTGCTATTTAAGAACTCAAAAGCGCCCTTTGACTAGTCAACCTATTTGGACCTCAAAACATCATGAAATTTCATTAACATGTTCTCAAATTTCATATAAATAAATATTATCTCCAAATCATCATGCACCATATATTTTTCATACTACTCCTTTGGACCATCTTATCCTAAAACCTTCTTTCCCAGAAATTTCTATTTTTAGGTGGGCCCAACATACCACCATGACCTCTACCATACATTTCTAGAAATCCCGAATATTAATCTACAACATAAAATCATCAATTTTGACGAATCAATTAAAACTTTGTAACAACACTTCACTTTACATCAACTACTTCTAACTAGGGTTTGACTAGGGTTTTAGACATCTTTACCTTATCAACATTCATTCATAAAAATGTGACGATCAAGTGACCTCATTATTTGTGTGAAAACTTATAAAATAACCTTATAATCATATTTGAAATCCATAAGGTCCCATGCAAAGTACACCATTCACAACGAGCATCTAAAGTTGCACTCTGTAACATCCTCATTTTTATACATTAGAACAAGTAATTTTTTTTTTTGATAAATGCTTCCTGGTTCTAAATACATAATTTAGAACTCACAAATCAAAACAACCATTCTTATAACAGATAACCATATGCATTGTAATGACTCGAAGTACCTCCGATCTATTCATTCCATGACTCGGTAATCTACCGATCTATTCATGAGTATCGAAGAGTTGGCATTTTTATTTTAAAACCTCACTCTTGGTTCTCTTCCCTAATCTAGGATTCGAATGCTCTGTCCAAGAGAACCTATACGAATAATTGTTACCATTATTCATCGGCATCTCGTCCCTTAGACTAGGTGACATAGGACAACGCAATCAGCAGCTTGCGATACTTTGGCCAAAGATTTGAAACATATTGCTTATGTCTCGTATTCCTTGACGACATACTTGTCAATCTAGAATACGTCCTTCACCCCATTCCTTTATTATGTAGAATGTATTATATTGACTTACACATCTCTCTTGCCCCAAGTTATTCACTCAAAAATGGATTAATAATATGGCAACGTTATAAGGATGCTCTCGAGAACTAGGGATACTCTGACATACTGGGTCAACCCTAGTTAACCCTGTGTGTCAAGGTACCCCGAGTCTCCAGGGGCAGCCTCATAACATGACCATGTCGGTAACCAGTCTCGAAGTAAAACTTGTTCGAGTTTAAGGAGTAAATCTTAACGATCAATGCAAAGGGTGTCGCCATAAGTCACCTGCATTGTTGTATCTTCGAGAAGATCCTAATCTTCTCGAAGGTACAACCCTGCAATCGACTTGTGCCATCAACCTTCAAATCCGCCTCGAAAAGATCTAATTAACTTTAAGGTGTTACTTACGTGGAGTTAAAATTATACTTTAAGATGCTCCTTTTAGGGTAGTCTTATCCCAATCCCTGGGTTCCTCATCTTAAAATTGCCTTTCTTATTAAGACCCATTCCACAAAGAGAAGTTTAATAAGATTGAGGTCTCAACAAGGAGATCATTGTTTCACAATAATCTTAATCTACGAAATTGGGTAGTAACCCCAAGTCTTCTCATAAGATTGCTAACTTATCCCTTTTGGGTTTATTCCAGATCTTTAAAACTGAAATATATCTTACTTATTAGTGTTAAGATATAGTGATTTTAAAAACATTCAGTACGTTGTCTTGACTTAGATCAAGGTTAGAGAGTAACAGATTACTCTTCCCGTTCAGCTTCTTGAAAGGGTTTATTTTAACTCAAAGATCTAAATTACAATTAGCTTTAAATAGATCATAATAGAACTACTAAACAATCATAAGTATTCAGTCACATAACCTTGCAACGCTTACTTAGATAATCACAAATGTCTCCAAGTTGTACAATAATAACAATGGTCTTAAAATCATTCGAACCGAAGAAGATCAAACCATCAAGATACGAATGCAAACACATAAGTAACAAATACCTCAGTTTATTCATTTCAAATCTAATCAAATACATTTTATGCATTCAACATATTTGATACAATACTCAACAGCAAAAGAACATCGTTCTTCAAGTAGTACATTTAGAGAATCAAATTGAAATTCATCATAAAACCAAATTAAACGATCTGATCATCATATCAGATCTGCGTGCCTTTACCACTTACGGCAACCATCTGCAAAAATTGTCAACACGGGTCAGTTCGGTGAACTGAGCATGATAAGCACTAATTCTTAAAACAATTGCAATCCACCAATTGTTCTCATTAAACAACCTATTTAAATGAAATCATTTATTCAAATTCCAAACATAAGTCAGGCTATTCATCTTATATGTTAGAGACTAAGAACAAATGAATACAACCAATCTAAGACAACAAAACTCCTACAAAATTGTTTTTAACAATTTCTCAAGGCAATTAAAACATTCAACAAGCTCACTGTCTTAATTCTTTTATCATCATAACACATTTCAATGGTATTGACAAGTAAACCCATTTATACAGCAACACACATTTTATACCAGTTTCTCCATACAATAACTCAGTTTATTCTTGTTATGCCCCTACCATGGAGATCGCAAAAAGGATGCAAGAAGAAAGCACACAAGTTTTCCTGTCTAGGAGAGAGAGGATTTTTCCTATTCCATTTACCATATATATCAACATATAAATTACAGTCAAGAAGAAAGAAACAGAGTCCATAAAAATCCTAAGTCAATAACATTCTGAACTGTACCCATTAATGCAAATACATTTACGCATGCGACTAAACAGTCAAAATTACAAGAAGAGCTACAGTTCCATCTAATTCCAAATATAAAGGTCACCTGTAGCTACTAAATAATTCGAGAGTTCACGCAACAAGCATTAATAAATAATCCAACTCCAATAGGCTCAATAAAACTTTCCATATTATTCAACAAACATGAAAAATATCCAATGCCATCGCCTGTCATGGCACAGCCTAAAGCTCTTAGTTTCAGATCAAACTTGAAAAAGATCACATTAAAACAATTAACGTTTCCATATGAAATACAGTGACATTCACACAAAGTCGAAACACAATATGCACAGCTTCATTCAACTAAGCAAATCCCTACGATTATACAACATGGGTGTAAATTAGAAGTCGTTTTCAAGAAATAATAACCTCAACAAGATCTTCATAAAAGTCATCATCATTTCATTATTTTCAACAAAGTTTCATCCAAGCCGAGATAATACGAATACAGCAAGGACTCATACAGAGTTGAGTTTAAAAAGTAAACACAGCGTGGACTAGATCAGTAGTCGAATTCATACGAAAACATTCAAGGTTTCCAACTAATTCAACACCAACAGTCTTCACAACTAAACTTCTACAGAAGTCTAAATACAAGATACATATTAAGGACTCCAATAGAGCCAATATCAATAAGTATTCACAACCAAGCTTATACAGAAGTTGAAACACTGGTTACATATCCAGGACTCCAACTGAGTCAATAACCACAGTATTCACAACTGAGCTTTATACAGAAGAGAAACACATAATATACGATTCAAGGATTCAAAAGGAGTCGAACCCATGTAGTATTCACAATAAAACTTCGATTGAAGTAGAAATACAAGATACATATCAAATTCAAGAATTCCAACTATATCAATAACATACAGAATTCACGACTGAACTCCTACAGAAGTAGAAACATATGTTACTTTTCAAGGACTCAAAAGGAATCGAACCCATATAGTATTCTCGATTAAACTTCTACGAAGTTAAAAATACTATCTATTTCAAGGATTCCAACAACAATATCCAAAAACATATAGCATTCACGACTAAACTTCTACAGAAGCCAAAACATACTATCATTTCAAGAATTCCAACAGTATCAGTCTCAACAAGTGTAAACAACAAGGCTTCTATAGAAGTCGATATCAACCAAGAAAACTTTTCATGGACTCCAACAGAGTCATTTCTTACATTACCCTTGCAAGCATTTCTACGAAATCTAACCGAAATGCAAAACACAGCAAGATAATTCAACCGAACGAAACAAAATGTACACCCAGCAAGGGT
The DNA here is from genome assembly GCA_018340775.1 of Taxus wallichiana var. yunnanensis. NCBI lineage: Eukaryota > Viridiplantae > Streptophyta > Pinopsida > Cupressales > Taxaceae > Taxus > Taxus wallichiana. The sequence continues at coordinate 640,317,519 of CM031241.1, read as the reverse complement.
TCAACTGAATAATCGAACCAGCATGAAGATACAACAAACTAATTCATACAATGCTACCATAAAAACCAACTGGACCAAAAATCATCTGAACAGAGTTGTTCTAATGAAATCATTTGAAGGAAAGCAAGATTTTTAAAAGTTAGGGCCTAACATGCCTGGTAATGTTGCTTAAAAATCCGAAGAAGACCTCTGAATGAGCTCGAGCCTTCTCCTCTTCTTCCACGTTAGATTCAACAACAATAATTTGTTATTTCCATGCCTTATAAACTTTCCTCGACAGAGAAAAGAGCTAGTTATTCTCATAGTTTCCATGCAACACCAAGTAGACTGGTTTGAAGAACCAGTGATCAAACAGAGAGAAAACCGGAGCGCATGGAAAACCAAACAAACAACTAGTTTTCCATTTTGCATGCCTTCTCGAGTAATCCATGCTCGAAATCGAGTTCCTCAATTGCATTAACTCTGAAATTCCCTCAATCTCCATTGCCACCGACCGCCATAGTTGGCGATGGACAAAAACAAACCAAAGACCATTTCCAGTTTGGCGACTACGCTTACGTCGGATTTCACTAGCCGTTTGAAACTTCCACCAAATCCCTCATCCTTCATACTTATCCATCTCATTTAATGCCATAGAAACTACCGCCCATGGCTCGCACCCCTTCATAGGTCCCTTTCATCCATGATCATTAGTTAGGTTAGACCTTAAGGTGATACTTAGTCTAACCTCCTTAGCGCTAGGTCACTAACCTTAGAACATTTAGCTTATAGTTTAGGGCTAGGTTAGATTAGCACTAATCCAACTCATAGGTTATAGTTTAGGTTTAGGTTATTAACCTTAATAGAACCAGTCTAGGTCTAACAAATAGAATCGTTCAGTATAAGAACCAACAGATACATTCCCGAAATGGATTCAATCCAGCATTGATAATAAGCTAGCAATAAATATATCAGAATTTATTACCTGGCTCAAGGTCTAGACCTTCCTGATATTACGATATCGGGAACCAATTCATTTAACACGATCAGCCTGAGTTAGACTCCGGAATTTCTTATTCAACACATTCAGACCTTGCAACCTTCGTAAGGTCTATAATTTTTGTTCATCCCGAATAAACTTAAAACATCTCTTGGATCAATGCCACTGATCCAAGGCTGAGTCATATAGACGGGTAAATCCACAATTCATTCCGAAATCAGATTAAACTCAGGTGCAAAAATGAAAGAAATAAAAGATTCCAAGCATATCCTGGCTCAGTCAAAGATCTTCAAGAGCAAAGAAGATACAATCCATATCAAGCATGACTTCACAATCAAAGGAACACGTCCTTTTTACAGAAGAAATCATATATCAACACTTGAATGCTCAGGAGGTAGTAACAATAGTTCAGAGTGTTACATGCTTCCCTCCTAAAAGATTCATCGTCCCGATGATTACATATTTGATTAACCTTCAGGTCAACCAATTTATTAGTTCACAAAACAATGTGACTATTTCCCACTTGAATAGTTCCAGAAATCAATGTCACGATACATTTTATTCAGCCTGAATAATGTTTGCCTCAATCTGGCTTTCATATCACATGAAAAAGATAAGTTCATAAAAAAATGTTTTGTCAATAGATTTCATCCTGTTGAAAAAGAAAAGGAAAAGCAATTTTCATCTCTTCCATATTTTCCCAAGTTGCACTTTCTTCATTAAATTGGTCCCACTGGACCTTACATTGCTGTATTTCACGATTTCTCAAATGCAATTGGCGAGTTTCTAGCACTCGTGTGGGTTTAACCATGATTATTCCTGGGTCTTGGACCTGCAAGGAATTCCAATTTAAGACATGTGACAAATCTGAAACGTATTTCTTAAGCAAAGAAATATGGAAAACATCATGCATGCGAGACAAAGCAGGTGGTAATGCTAATCGATAAGCTACAGGATTGATTATTTCGACAATTTCGAAAGGTCCCACGAAACGAGGTGACAACTTGGCAGCCTTGCCAAAAGTTATAGAACTCTTTCTAGGTTTAACATGAAGAAAAACCTTCTCACCAAGCTCAAACCTTCGATCAACCCGCTTAAGGTCAGCATAGCTCTTCTGCCTATCTGCTGCTTCCTTTAATCGTTCACGAATCAACTTTACTTGCTGTTCCATTTCAGTGAGGATCTCTGGTCCAATTACCACTCTATCCTCAACACTATCCCAGCTAATAGGGGTTCTGCACTTCCTTCCATAAAGTGCTTCAAATGGTGCCATTTTAAGAGATGAGTGATAAGTGTTGTTGTATGCGAATTCAACTAATGGAAGATACTCTTCCCATTTATACTATTGATCCATGCAATACATTCACAACATGTCTTCCAACACTTGATTTACTCTCTCAGTTTGTCCATCCGTTTCCGGATGATATGCAGAACTGAAGTTTAGTTTTGTTCCAAGAGCTGTATTAAGCGTTTGCCAAAATCTTGACGTCATTCTAGGATCCCTGTCAGATATAATCAATTCTGGTACACCATGTAACCTGAAAAATTTCGTGTATGAATCTTTTGGCCAGCACTGGTGAATCATCCTTTATATTTCTAGCGATGAAATGAGCTACCTTAGTTAGTTTATCTACAACTACCAGGATAACATCATGTTTATTCCTGGACATAGGTAACCCTTGTACAAAGTCCATGCTTATTACTTGCCATTTGTCTTTGCGGTATGCTATGAGGATATAATAGTCCAGGCGAGGTGCATGTGTTCTCGCCTTAACCCGCCGACATTCCAACAATGAGTCACAAAATCAATGACATCCTTTTTCATACCTTTCCAAAAGTATTGCTATTTCAGATCAGCAAGCATTTTTGTGATACCCAGTGTCGAGAGAAAGGTGAATTATGAAATTCAACTAACAACTTTTTCTCAAATCATTCAAAGATAGGTACGTATACCCTATTTTCATAACGTAAGATTCCTTCATTATCAAAATGAAAGCCCTTATACCTTTCATCATTAGGTTACTGTGAAAAGCGCTACTTTTACTTGCTTTGAAAGTATATATCGATTCTGAGGCACTTTTACCTCATCCTTAAACCGAGTTCTTAATGTTATAAGAGAAGAAATGTGCCTCCTACAACTTAGAGCATCTGCTACTCTATTCTCTTTCCCTTTGATGTAGCTAATATCAAAATCATATTGGGATAAAAACTCTAACCACCTTCTCTATCGGCATTTAGATTAGGCCGAGTGAAAATATATTTCAGTCCTAAGTGATCGAGTTTTCAACTCAAAAGTTTCCCAAGTAAATAGTGTCTCCGGACTTGAAGCGCATGAACAATGGCGTGAGCAAGCTCCAAATCATGAGGAGCATAATTCAGCCCATGTAACTTAAGTTTCTACTTTCATATGCTATGACTTGATCATTTTGTAACAAAACACCTCCAAGGCCTTCCCTAGAAGCATCCGTTACAACAGTAAAACTCCCATTAGGGTCTCGTACAGCTAATATAGGTGCGGAAGTCAACTGGCTTTTCAGACTTTTGAAATCCGTTTCGCACTTATCATTCCAAATAAATTTCTTATCCTTCTTCTGCAATGAAGTTATCGGTGCAGCCACTTTAGAAAAATCCTTAACAAATTTTCTATAATAACCAACAAGACCCATGAAGCTTCTTACTTCATGCACATTCTTTGGTGTAGGCCACTCAGTTATTGCCACTATTTTTGAAGGATCCATAACAATTCCTTCCTTGCTAATGACATGACCCAAATAGTGAACTTTTGAATCAAAGAAAGAACATTTGGATAACTTACCATATAACTTTCTTTTTCTCAAAATTCCCAAAACTATCTTCAAATGCTCATTGTGCTCCTCAACACTTTTAGAATAAATGAGAATATCATCCAAGAATACAAGTACAAACTTGTCCAAATATTCTTGAAAGATATTATTCATTAAGTTCATAAAAGCTACGGGTGCATTAGTTAATCCAAAGGGTAGAACCGTGAATTCATAATGTCCGTACCTTGTTCGGAAAGTTGTTTTATGAATATCTTCTTCTCTAATCCTTAACTGATGATAACCAGATCGAAGATCTATCTTAGAATAAACCGCTGCCCCATGCATCTGATCAAATAGATCGTCGATCCTTGGAAGTGGGTATCTGTTCTTGATTGTTGCTTTGTTCAACATCCGATAATCAATACACAGCCTAAGTGTTCCATCCTTCTTTTTCACAAATATTACTGGTGCTCCCCAAGGTGAAACACTTGGTCTAATCAAACCTTTAGACAAAAGTTCTTGCAATTGTGCCTTAAGCTCGACTAACTCTGTAGTAGTCATCCGATAAGGTGCTTTGGAAATAGGTTCCGTTCCTGGTTTGATTTCGATGGTGAAGTCAAATTCCCTCTTGGGTGGTAAACCTGGTAATTCCTCTGGAAAAACGTCTTTGAAATTTTGCAACAGAGGAAATCATTTCATGGAATCACCATCTTCTTCTGAAAATTCAGATATCTTTACTGCATAAAGGGTGCATCCTTTGTTTTTAGCCTTTTTAAGCTGCATAGCTGACAGTTTTCTAACTGAAATTTCCCATTTCACCCCTTGAATCTCTGTTGATTCCAGCCGATCATCTAAACATTTTATATTCTTTTCATAACAGTCTACTTTTGCTTTATGTTCAGCTAACCAATTGACACCAATGACAATGTCATAAGATCCCAAAGGTGTAACATAGAGGTCAACTTCCGTGGAAAAGTTAGGTAAGTCAAGGACTACCCCAAAAAGACACATACTCACTGTATGAATAGAGTTATTACCATACTGTACAGTCCAAGATTTATCCATTTTTCCAGCTTTTCTCTTAAGTTTAGAAGCAAGTTTACTAGAAATAAAACATTTAGTAGCTCCTGTATCAAAAAGAATAGTGACAAGTATGCCAAATAACTTACCCAGAACTTCTATAGGTGTCACCTGCTTTTCAACTTGCTTGTCTGCTACTGCAGCATGTATCTTATGCTGCTGAATACGATCATCCTTCTTCAAAGGGCACTGATTTGCGTAGTGGTCTTTGCCACAATTGTAGCAGCCTCCTACAGGTCCCTTTTTAGGCTCAAAATTGCCTCCAACCTTGTAATTATCATGTTGTCCTCCATAGGGCTTCTGCCCATTGTTATAATTTTTGGCAAAATTATCCCTTACATTTCCAGCAGGCTTATTCGCTACTGCTTTCTTACTATTATCCCCTGGAAACTTACTTCTGTTTCCAAACTTTTTCCATGGTCCCTTTTTGGGTGCAAGTGAAGTTGAAGAAGGGTTTGCAATCTTCTTCCACACTTCCTCTTTATGAGCAGAAATAGCCTTTAATTTTTGTTCTTGTCTTATGGCCTTTTCAACAACTCCTTCCATAGTGGTTGGACTGTGAACATCGACCTCTCCCCCTATCACGGGATTCAATCCCATGATGAATTTCCTTATTCTAAACTTCTCGTCAGTTTGATACTATGGTACATACTTGAGGAGTTTTGTAAATCACTCCCAGATGATTCGATTCTGTTAGCTTCCCTTGAGCTAAGTTCTGGAATTCTGTCATTTTCTGATCATAGAAAAGTTGTGGCAGCCAACGTTGCCTAAAATAGCCCTTAAATTGATCCCAAGTAATATTGGTCTCATCAATATTTAGCTCAGCTTTACGGCTATCCCACCATGAAGATGCTTCATGGGAAAGCTGATAGGCTCCCCAAATAGCTTTGGTTTCCTCTGAGAAGTTTCTTATTGCAAAGTACTTCTCCATTTCACGAGCCGAGTTCTTAGCTCCATCACCTAATGTGGTGCCATCATATTTAGGTGGGCTTATCCTTTTATATCATTAGTGAGTTCTGCTTTGCCAACCTAGCCTTTTTGTTTTCGGTTGGACAAGTGCATTTCCAAAGATTAATATCAACACCCATATCGGGGTTGTCCTCGGGAGGTTGCTTGATTGTTATTACTAGCTTCATCTTCCTCCTCATTTCCCATTAATTGCTGTTCAAAGTACAACTAAACTATCTCTTGTGTCCAACAGGGGCAGCAAGGATCTCATCAAGCTTTTGGTTGTTTACCCCTCCTTCGGTGGAGCATTATTCACAACATTCCCCCTTGTTCTAACCATTTTCTGTTACAAGAAAATTCAGGTTTTTATCAGATTATGGACACAATAGGTCCAAGAGCTGCAACCTTCAGCTCTGATACCAAGATGTAACATCCTCATTTTTATACATTAGAACAAGTAATTTTTTTTTGATAAATGCTTCTTGGTTCTAAATACATAATTTAGAACTCATAAATCAAAACAACCATTCTTATAACAGATAACCATATGCAGCTGTAATGACTCGGAGTACCTCCGATCTATTCATTCCATGACTCGGTAATCTACCGATCTATTCATGAGTATCAAGAGTTGGAATTTTTATTTTAACACATCACTCTTACGGTTCTCTTCCCTAATCTGGGATTCAGAATGCTCTATCCAGGAACCTATACCCGAATAATTGTTACCATTATTCATCGGCATCTCGTCCCTTAGACTAGGTGACATAGGACAACGCAATCAACAAACTTGTGATACTTTGGCCAAAGATTTGAAACATATTGCTTATGTCTCGTATTCCTTGACAGCATACTCATCAATCTAGAATACGTCCTTCACCCCATTCCTTTGTTATGTAGAATGTCTTATACTGACTTCTGTCAGTCTCTCCTGCCCCAAGTTATTCACTCAGAAATGGATTAATAATATGGCAATGTTATAAGGATGCTCTCGAGAACTAGGGATACTCTGACATACTGGGTCAACCCTAGTTAACCCTGTGTGTCAAGGTACCCCGAGTCTCCAGGGCAACCTCATAACATGACCATGTCTCGAACTTGAGTCCTCAGTAAAACTTGTTCAAGTTTAAGGAGTAAATCTTAATGATCAATACAAAGGGTGTCGCCATAAGTCACCTGCATTGTTGTATCTTCGAGAAGATCCTAATCTTCTCGAAGGTACAACCCTACAATCGACTTGTGCCATCAACCTTCAAATCCGCCTCGAAAAGATCTAATTAACTTTAAGGTGTTACTTACGTGGAGTTAAAATTATACTTTAAGACGCTCCTTTTAGGGTAGTCTTATCCCAATCCCCTGGGTTCCTCATCCTAAAATTGCCTTTCTTATTAAGACCCATTCCACAAAGAGAAGTTTAATAAGATTGAGGTCCCAACAAGGAGATCATTGTTTCACAATAATCTTAATCTATGAAATTGGGTAGTAACCCCAAGTCTTCTCATAAGATTGCTAACTTATCCCTTTTGGGTTTATTCCAGATCTTTAAAACTGAAATATATCTTACTTATTAGTGTTAAGATATAGTGATTTAAAAACATTCATTACGTTGTCTTGACTTAGATCAAGGTTAGAGAGTAACAGATTACTCTTCCCGTTCAGCTTCTTGAAAGGGTTTATTTTAACCTTAGCTTCTCAAAAATCAGTGATCTAAATTACAATTAGCTTTAAATAGAACATAATAGAACTACTAAACAATCATAAGTATTCAGTCACATAACCTTGCAACTCTTACTTAGATAATCACAAACGTCTCCAAGTTGTACAATAATAACAATGGTCTTAAAATCATTCGAACCGAAGAAGATCAAACCATCAAGATACGAATGCAAACACATAAGTAACAAATACCTCAGTTTATTCATTTCAAAGCTAATCAAATACATTTTATGCATTCAGCATATTTGATACAATACTCAACAAAGAAAAGAACATCTTTCTTCAAGTAGTACATTTAGAGAATCAAATTGAAATTCATCATAAAACCAAATTAAACGATCGATCATCATATAAGATCTGCGTGCCTTTACCACTTACGGCAACATCTGCAAAAATTGTCAACACGGGTCGGGCCGAACGAGCATGATAAGCACTAATTCTTAAAACAATTGCAATCCACCAATTGTTCTCATTAAACAACCTGTTTAAATGAAATCATTTATTCAAATTCCAAACATAAGTCAGGCTATTCATCTTATATGTTAGAGACTAAGAACAAATGAATACAACCAATCTAAGACAACAAAACTCCTACAAAATTGTTTTTAACAATTTCTCAAGGCAATTAAAACATTCAACAAGCTCACTGTCTTAATTCTTTTATCATCATAACACATTTCAATGGTATTGACAAGTATACCCATTTATACAGCAACACACATTTTATACCAGTTTCTCCATACAATAACTCAGTTTATTCTTGTTATGCCCCTACCATAGAGATCGCAAAAGGATGCAAGAAGAAAGCACACAAGTTTTCCTGTCTAGGAGAGAGAGGATTTTTCCTATTCCATTTACCATATACATCAACATATAAATTACAGTCAAGAAGAAAGAAACAGAGTCCATCAGAATCCTAAGTCAATAACATTCTGAACTGTACCGATTAATGCAAATACATTTACGCATGTGACTAAACAGTCGAAATTACAAGAAGAGCTACAGTTCCATCTAATTCCAAATATAAAGGTCACCTGTAGCTACTAAACAATTCGAGAGTTCACGCAACAAGCATTAATAAATAATCCAACTCCAATAGGCTCAATAAAACTTTCCATATTATTCAACAAACATGAAAAATATCCAACGCCATCGCCTGTCATGGCACAACTAAGAGCTCTTTGTTTCAGTCAAACTTGAAACAAGATCACATTAAAACAATTAACGTTTCCATATGAAATACAGTGACATTCACGCAGAGTCGAAACACAATATGCACAGCTTCATTCAACTAAGCAAATCCCTACGATTATACAACATGGGTGTAAATTAGAAGTCGTTTTCAAGAAATAATAACCTCAACAAGATCTTCATAAAAGATCATCATTATTTTTTCAACAAAGTTTCATCCAAGCCGAGATAATACGAATACAGCAAGGACTCATACAGAGTAAAGTTTAAAAACTAAACACGGTGTGGACTAGATCAGTAGTCGAATTCATACGAAAACATTCAAGGTTTCCAACTAATTCAACACCAACAGTCTTCACAACTAAACTTCTACAGAAGTCTAAATACAAGATACATATTAAGGACTCCAACAGAGCCAATATCAATAAGTATTCACAACCAAGCTTATACAGAAGTTGAAACACTGGTTACATATCCAGGACTCCAACTGAGTCAATAACCACAATATTCACAACTGAGCTTTATACAGAAGAGAAACACATAATATACGATTCAAGGATTCAAAAGGAGTCGAACCCATGTAGTATTCACAATAAAACTTTGACTGAAGTAGAGATACAAGATACATATCAAATTCAAGAATTCCAACTATATCAATAACATACAGAATTCACGACTGAACTCCTACAGAAGTAGAAATGTATGTTACTTTTCAAGGACTCAAAAGGAATCGAACCCATATAGTATTCTCGATTAAACTTCTACAGAAGTTAAAAATACTATCTATTCAAGGATTCCAACAATATCCAAAAACATATAGCATTCACGACTAAACTTCTACAGAAGCCAAAACATACTATCATTTCAAGAATTCCAACAGTATCAGTCTCAACAAGTGTAAACAGCAAGGCTTCTACAGAAGTCGATATCAACCAAGAAAACTTTTCATGGACTCCAACAGAGTCTGTTTCTTACATTACCCTTGCAAGCATTTCTACGAAATCTAACCGAAATGCAAAACATAGCAAGATAATTCAACCGAACGAAACAAAATGTACACCCAAAGGGTTCAACTAAATAATCGAACCAACATGAAGATACAGCAAACTAATTCATACAATGCTACCATAAAAACCAACTGGACCAAAAATCATCTGAACAGAGTTGTTCTAATGAAATCATTTGAAGGAAAGCAAGATTTTTAAAAGTTAGGGCCTAACATGCCTGGTAATGTCGCTTAAAAATCCGAAGAAGACCTCTGAATGAGCTCGAGCCTTCTCCTCTTCTTCCATGTTAGATTCAACAACAATAATTTGTTATTTCCATGCCTTATAAACTTTCCTCGACAGAGAAAAGAGCTATTTATTCTCATAGTTGCCATGAAACACCAAGTAGACTAGTTCAAGAACCAGTGATCAAACAGAGAGAAAACCGGAGCGCATGGAAAACCAAACAAACAACTAGTTTTCCGTTTTGCATGCCTTCTCGAGCAATCCGTGCTCGAAATCGAGTTCCTTAATTGCATTAACTCTGAAATTCCCGCTCAATCTCCGTTGCCACCGACCACCATAGTTGGTGATGGAAAAAAACAAACCAAAGACCATTTCCAGATTTGGCGACTCTACCACGTCGGATTTCACTAGCCGTTTGAAACTTCCACCAAATCCCTTGTCCTTCATACTTATCCATCTCATTTAATGCCATAGAAACTACCGCCCATGGCTCGCACCCCTTCATAGATCCCTTTCATCCATGATCATTAGTTAGGTTAGAAACATAGGTTAGACATTAAGGTGATACTTAGTCTAACCTTCTTAGCGCTAGGTCACTAACCTTAGAACATTTAGCTTATAGTTTAGGGCTAGGTTAGATTAGCACTAATCCAAGTCATAGGTTATAGTTTAGGTTTAGGTTATTAACCTTAATAGAACCAGTCTAGGTCTAACAAATAGAATCATTCAGTGAAAGAACCAATAGATACATTCCCGAAATGGATTCAATCCAAATTGATAATAAGCTAGCAATAAATATATCAGAATTTATTACCTAGCTCAAGGTCTAGACCTTCCTGATATTACGATATCGGGAACCAATTCATTTAACACGATCAGCCTGAGTTAGACTCCGAATTGCTTATTCAACACATTCAGACCTTGCAACCTTCGTAAGGTCTATAATTTTTGTTCATCCCGAATAAACTTAAAACATCTCTTGGATCAATGCCACTGATCCAAGGCTGAGTCATATAGATGGGTAAATCCACAATTCATTCCGAAATCAGATTAAACTCAGGTGCAAAAATGAAAGAAATAAAAGAGTCCAAGCATATCCTGGCTCAGTCAAAGATCTTCAAGAGCAAAGAAGATACAATCCATATCAAGCATGACTTCACAATCAAAGGAACACGTCCTTTTTATAGAAGAAATCATATATCAACACTTGAATGCTCAGGAGGTAGTAACAATAGTTCAGAGTGTTACATGCTTTGAGAGGAAATGCAATAGAATTTGACCATGTCTTACAAAATCAGTCATAACTGGAAAAATACACATCATGGGAACCTATTTTTTTAGAGAATAATCACTCATCCCTATAACATTTATCATCATCAAAATGTGAAATCCATGGCCAAATTTCTTTAGTCACTAAGACTTACCTATGTTTGCATGTTAGATCTTCATAGTAGTAACTAGGGTCAACCGAGATAATGTAATAACTAAGTGAAAAACCTCTTAAAATGACCCAAACATACCTCATATTCCATTATATACCTTATTCTATGCTTCCATGAGCTCAAATAGTGTCGAACCACTTTTTCACACTTCCAAACAAGTATACCTCGTCTTAAAGAGTTCCTATAACATGGAGAATATCTACACTATACCACTATTGTGAGTTCTCAAGCACCCTCAAAACCTGATATAAACCATGTCAACATGATTCCCAAGAAACCAAGAAGCTCACACTACCAAGAAACACCTCCTAAGCACCTATATGCTCTTACTAGAGAAAGCATGCATTAATGAATCCCAATGTAACAACCGATAAACCTCTCAAACAATATGTTATCACCTTAATCAACATCATTAAATCATCCTAGAACATTTAATTTGTCATTAATATGGATTTGCATCAATTGAAAAACCTATTAGGACACCATGAAAATGATCTCCCCTTTTTCATTGATGGAAAACACCTTGAACTTCTCCCCTTTTTACATTAATGACAAAGGAATACATTTAGCTTACCTTTTCATCCTTCAAACCTTTCAAATCTCAATTCACAACTAAGTATAGGAAACAAATTATTAAGAAGATGACTCCTCAAAGCATGGAATTTCACCTTTACCAACCACAAAGAGTGATCTCTTGCACTCCCTTTGACCTAATAGGGACAAATTATTCTTTCACCTTATTGAGCATATTTTGGATTCATTGTACCAATGACTCTCTAGAACAAACAACCACTTCATAAGACAAATCAATTATGCACTTCTTCTTACCAAAACCAAAAATTAATTTAAAGATCATTTTACCAGTTCATCCATAGGTCACCATCCAAATATACGCAAGAATATTTCCACACTCTACCCTTTACATCTACGAACATGAGAAGAAACATGCTCTACCTCTATCACAATTCACTCCCTTATGCATAGGAGACACTTAATCAGGCTTAACATTCCTAATATCATCTTCGACCTAGTTATAATGTTCAATGACACCATCACAATCATAGAATAGTCATGCTCATAAGGATGAGATACATAAAAATAACAATATTGTACTCTCCGGACCTATAAAAGTGCAAAAACTTTACCTCTCGATGTCTCTTGTCTTGTTTTTCCAAACCATTAAATCTTATAAAACCATTGTACACATTTAGGCATCATATTATTCTTGCACAATCTCATACCATCATTTGTAAACACCTTTTTCATTATTTTCATTGCTTCTTGACTCAAGATTGAGATCATCAATATTGAACTTGATTCCTCGAACACATGATCAAGACTTCCACAACCTCATTCAAATTTTTGTTTTGAATCAATCATATAGATCATGAAAAAAGACAAACTATCTTCAGGTTTTCAACATGGAATTTCAATGTGGGCATACACAAGATTTCACGAGAGATAGTCCTAACTAAGATCTTTAACTCTTTCATCCTACAAGTCAACATTGTATCTTTTTCTGACATAGATAATATGATGTTCTTCTATGTCCAACATATCACATAATGAGTAGAAAGAAAGCTTATCAACTATAAAGACCCTAATATGATCAATCTTATTCAATATTTCATATGAAACCTTCATAACTTAGATGTTCTCTTACTGTCATCTCCTCATCAAATTACAATTTTTTTACAAACATTAGGTTTTCGTAATCAAACCCTTGATATAATGAGCACATTTCAGAGCACACAGAATTGACCAATAATGAATTACCTCATAAATTCCCTTGAATGCGTGGCATGATTATTTAAACTAATGATGAGCTCATTTTACACCTTCATATGTCATTTCAATTATGTATAAGGCTAAAGTGCCTTAAAAGGCCATGTTCTTTATCAACAAATTCACAGTAAGATAACTTGCTTGTATGAATCACACTTTGAATACTTCTTCACCTGGATGACATTATGTCACCTAAATTTTGAGTTATGGTGAGAAGGAACATAATACAATCCTTAAACATGAACTGGTCAAGTTCCTCAATACAGATCACATGACTTATTCCATAACAAGAGGTAGAGAAACCTAAACATACAGCTTATTGTAAAAACTAGGAAAGCTCAAGGACTAGGTTTAGTACTTCTTTGACACCAATAGACTTCTCTCAACAATGCTAAAAACTCTTTGAGATTCATAATCAACTTTGGAACCCTTCATATATACATATCTAACTTTGACACCAATACATACTTATGACATAGATACACCACATTCACCCCCTCTCAATCCATTGTGCTTCTAACAATTGGTATCAGAGAGGGTCCTTTTGAATCAAGTTTAGCAACTTGAAGGAGATCCTAGAAGCAGAAATGGGTAAGTCTCAAATATTTGGAGAAGAAAATATGAAATTTCCGAGTCTTTGTTTTTTGGCTTACAAGAGGAAATGGAGAAAGATCATGATCTAGTTATCAAAGATTTGAAATCTCAAGTTGAAAGTGTTTCTAATGCCCTAAAGGATAAATAATATTATTGTCCCATGTATGAATACAAGTTAAAATCCCTTGAACCTTATTTTAAGGATGTAACTAGTAAGTTGCAGATGCATGAAAGATTTGAGAAGAGTTGTAAGGGTCTTAATGACATGTTGGAGAGTCAAAGAGGCACAAATGACAAAACAAGTCTAGGGTTATAAGGAGAGAAAAATAAGCATGATCATGAAGCTCATCCAAACACTAAACTAGCTAATAATATGACTAAGAAATTTGATCCAAGAAGGTCTAACTCAATTATACAACCTAATGCTCTGAGGTATGGCTCTTTAGTTAATGGATATTGTTTTGTTTGCCATGATTTTGGTCATAGAGCTAGAGATTGCAAAAGAAGGTTTCCTAAGAATGATGTATCTCTTTTCAATGGTGAATGTTACTCATGTTGTGAGTATGGACATAAATCAATATATTGTGGTTGGAATTTAAGGGTGTTTGAACATATAAGAAACAAGAGTGTTGTTGTTTATTTCAAATGTCAACAATTAGGTCATATTACAAGATTGTTGGACCTCGAGAATATTGGCTAAGTACAAGAAGGTGCGTGGGTGTGTGAGACCTAATTCAAGAAGGGAGCGCGTGTTGAAGGTGCACATGGTATGGTTCTAGCAAGGTTTAGCGGGACACATGACCTACGCGTGTAAGAAAATACAGGTTTTTGTACTTAGCCATATTCGAGTTCCGCACAAGACATGAGGAAAGCATAACCTGTTTAGCATACGGAGTGGATAAGGTTCCATCCTGGTAGGTGTAGGATCAAGAATGGAATATTCCATGCATGTGATGGAAGGATCCAAAAGGACATCATTATAAATAGTGGAGAGCTTGGATCAAAGGAGGCATGCTCAATTGGAGGACCAATTGGACACTTGGCAGCTTATCTGTCACCTCATAAGGCATGGTGGTGAATGTAAAAGCTATATATAGAGATGTGCTGATAGTAGAAAGTGGGTGGTAGAGCATGGTAGAGGTAGTAGAAGGGGGTGGTGGAGCATGGTAGAGGTATTAAAATAGAGGTGAAGCTCTACAGAAATATAATGAAGGATTCTATGGGTTGGGAGTAGAGGAAATATAAGAGTAAAGGATTCTATGGCATATTTAGAGGGATGGATCTATGTTTATCCTTGTAATATGAAGGACATAGTGTAGTTTCTGATGCATGACCTTGCTCTTGCATTATTATGTTGGTCTGTTATGGCCCTAAGGGAATGTAATGTGGTTACTAAACTCATTAATATGAATGGAAGGTTCTGTTCTAAAGCATATATGTGTTCATGAGCTTAATTCTAATGCATTTCCTTTGTGTTATGAATCATTTCTATATGTTGTTTGATACTCCTATTTTGCTATCTGAATGGATGCATTAATATGATAACTCATCCTATGTTCTCAAAATGAATGCATGGTTCTGTTTCATTCTTTTACACTTAAGTATTTGTCATAAATGATGATCTCTCACAAGACTCACATAAATGAGAGGCTTGAAACCCGTGCAATCCTCGTGTGAGCACCTAGCACCCGCTGGTTGATAGGCTGGCATTCATGGGATTAGAATATTGTTCTAAGGGTATAAAAACTACTACATCTTGGTTCCGTTACCAGGGACCTCTTTTCAAAGTTGTTATAAAAAATGACATACATCTTGGTCCCTGTGATGCATGATGACAGAAGGCATGACCTTGGAAAGTGTTGAAGGATGGTTCAAAAACACAAAGGATTATTTTGCTCAAAGATTTAGCACTAGACCTATGTTTGATACATGTAGATGGGTAGAAGAGAACATATACTATGAGTTGTATGAGAGATTATTCTGTGGTTTTCTAGTAGAACTATATGAATGGATTCCAACATATGTATCTAGATTGAGATTGTACTTTAGACCATGAATATAGACCTAAGATGATTACCAGAGGTTGCAGGATGCAAATCTGACTTGGACGTGTGTTGTTGATCACTAGTGGAAAGGAGTGCTGACAAGTTATACTCTAGAATATGTCATTTCTACGCATTATTTCCCGTGGTTCTTGAGTTTGAGTTTCGAGGAGCCCAGAGGATCATTTTTGTGTGTTATTCCTTTGGCTATGAAGATCTTGGTCATTACCCTAAGTTTAGAGGAATTTCCCATGGTCGGCTAAGCTTCTCTAAGCATTGGGTGAGGAAGCTAGGGTGGAGGAAGATGACAGAAATTACGGCGAAAAAGAGAGGGAAGAAAGATGACTCAAGTATGGTGAAGTGTGTGAAAGGGAGATTTCTAGAAAACACGAGGTTGCAAGTGTGATTGATCTATGGAGATAGGCGTTGTAGAAAGGAGTTGAGGTTCACGCAAAGGACATGAAACCTGAGAAGTATGTGCTACCCCATCTTGGCAAGCGCGGGAGAGAGACCCCTTTAGATTTTGATGAGAGTTCATTGCATGGAGAAAGAAGAGTCATCGGCACGCATTTGAACCCATTTGGAAACCAACCCCTGGTGCTTGGTTTTCTAGATCAAGGGTGAAGTATTGTTAACCTAGTGGGTATCGGTGGGAGTAACCTATCTCATTCCCGTGGATATATAATTTCCTTTTTGGGACATCTATGGCTGCGTAAACCATTCTGGTATTTGGAGGAATTTTTGGACAAGGTGCAAGTATGCAAGGTTTAGGTATTACATCTAGGAGTGGTACAAGACACACAACTAACGGTGGGAACAATATCACAAAACATCGGTGTGTAGTTCAAAGGTGGGACATTGGGAACACTAGGTGTGACCACTTCAGGCCATTTTCTAGCTACAAGAAGTAGATCTAGTGGTATAGGGACTAGGGTACTGGTGGACCTAGCGATCTGGAGGATCTTGTGGGTTAAGAGGAGCAGGACCTAGTGGATCCAACAGATCCGTGGAGAAGGAAACATCGGAGGAAACCAAGGCTCTAGATCAGGAGGACAAGGGCCTCAGCCACCTCCACAAGTATTTTTTGAGATGTCATTTCACTTACTAGACTACATGGGTATTGAGGATGTTGTAAAGAATGTACATAAGTGTGAATTACTATGGCAGTTAAAGGGATCACTACCTCGGAGTGGAAGGCATTTCAGGTTGCAACAATGTTTCAAGGGCACACACATAGTTGGTATCAGAAGTATGACCCCCTCAAAATGATGGTAGACTACACTGTATTGAATAATGCCTTCCTAAAAGAATTCCATACCCTAGAATTTGAACAGTAACAACATCAATGCCCCCAAGGAGATCCAACAAGAAATGGCAGAGAGTATGTGGGAGTACAATGTACATTTAAAAACTCTCTTGTCAAAACTATACTATGACATCCACCCTTCTCAACATGCTCAATGGTTTGTTGGAGGATTGATAACACCATTTAGAAGGGAAGTGTCACACAAGACTTTCACAAACCCACGCGAGGCATTGGAAGCTGCCTTACATGCTGAGGCTATTGGGAGCATTGATACTAATGTTATCCCCTTCCTAGAGGCTCAAATTGCTATAATGGCCAAGTAGTTGGAGAAGTTTTCTATAAACTCAGCGCATGAGGTTCATAGTAGGCTTTGGTTTATAGACAGTGAAGTAGAAGGGCATGCAAAAGATAGTTTCCCCCAAAATTTGGTACGTGCCATGACGGTAGACTGTGAAATTTGCAATAGGGATTATACTACAGCATAATCTGATTTTTTTCTTTCTATTGCAAGATATATACCTCTACGACCCATGATACCAAGGATTGTAGACTGATTGATTAGATCCATGATGTTATTGATCTTGGTGTGTGCCAAACTAGTCTTGCAAATAGTTCTAAGGATGATGATCATTTCTATAAAGGGCGCACAAATGGAGGAGCACGTGGAAGAGGTTTTTCGTGGAGGATTTCATGGTCACAGTAACCACGGAAGAGGATGAAGTGAATTCATGTGAGGAACCTGTTGTAATTATGGATCTATAGAGCATTACAAGCATGAGTTTCCTGGTCTGCATTGTAATGCTCGTGGTGCTGAAAGAAACATAAGTACTCAAAGAGTGTTCGTGAGCTTTATGAACATATAAACCAACAACATCAGAAAGAAAAAGGCACTTTGGGATGGTAAGCATCAAGAAGGCCGATTCACATTGGATGCCAAGAGTGGCATGTAGGTCAGGACTAGAACCTATATTGGTGACGATGCAAGCAAATGCCGTGCACGTCAAGGAGATGCCAAGACAAAGGACACTAGTTTTAAGAGAGGAAGTGGTATATGGAAAGTATCTGGACCCTACTCATCAGAAGGAAGTGTATCAAGAGACTATGGATGTGATTTGGAGTTTGCAAGGGGAGATCTAATGTCTAAAGGAGAAATCAAAGTAGTTGGAGCAAAGGAAGAATGTTGAGGCTCCAAAGGAGGACATGGATGAGGTCAAGGAAGTATGTAGGATGTTAAGGTAAGAGAATATTATTCCCTTGCTAGAAGAATGGCTAAGGGAGAAGGTACCATGCATAAAAGTAGAGGGCGAAAGGCAATTTTTACATGTAAATCTTCTTCTCATAGCCTTGACTATGATAAGGAGATTACATTAAATGTAGTTGTTTATCGATGGCTTCTGAGTAGTATCCTCATCGACACGAGAGCGGAGGTCAGTGTTCTTACCTTGGATGTATTGCATCAAATGGGAAGGTCCACACTACAACCATCTTCGAATGTGTATATGGAAAAGAAGACAAAGGAAATTCCCATTGGATTCTTGAAGGATGTGGTTATCAGCATTCAAGGAGCCGAGTTTCTTGGGACTTTGAAGTCTTGGCACTCGCCGAGGTGGATAATTTCCCAAAATTACTTGGGTGCCCTTTGTGTTATAATAACAATGCCAAATTGTGGTTTAAGAAGGGTATGTCATCTATGAGAACAAGGAAGAAAGGGTGATTATCCCTTTAACATATGGGAATTCAGCACCCTATACTGAGCCCTTAGAAGAAGTCCTCATAGAATCTATGTTTTCTCCATCAGAGATTTGGAGATAATTCATCCCATGGAGGGAGTTATCCAGTTTGAAGATTCTCAATCCTTAAGTGATACAACTTGTAGTCATTTTTACACCCACCAAAGAACAAGGGAATCCTATGCACGTCTGGAGTATCCCCTGGGCACTCTGGCGCTCACCCAAGGCACTTATGGGTGCCGAGTCTCTCCTTTATGTGATTTTAGTGGGAAACATCATCTATGATAGGAACTTAGGGAGAGTGAGCGGAAATGACACATGCAATTATCATAGAGCTCGGAATGGATTCTAGACCAATGCATCATTCCGCAGACAGAAAGATACTTAATAGATCGTAGATCAAGAATTTCCGTGCTTGTTACTCTGTCTAAGTTAATGCACCAAACTAAACACAAAAACCCTGAAAAAATAGAATAAAGTTGATACCTGATTAATTGGACAAGATTCAAAGATCTAGATGGAAAGAAATCCGATGGAATTAAGATGGGTCACACGAGCAATCTGCGGAGTAGATCCAAGAAACTGCGATGCACGAATACTTGATTGAAAAATATGACGTTAGAATATATAAGGGTGTGTTATCCCGTAAAATTGACAAGGGAAATTTTACCGATAACCATACCGAAATTTTGTTCCGATCCCTCGTTAGGGATCCCTTGCGTTCGAAACGTTGTAAAATCCCTTCCCGGGAAATCTGGTTTTTCGAACTTAGTCTTTTGAGCCTTTTTTGGCTGGGCGCATGAAATTGCTATGTAACACCAACTTTTGGTGCGCCCCCTTTAAAACCTTTGGCACATGATTTTCAGTGTCAACACACCTTTTGGTGCGCCAAAGTATGTTGAGCCTTCCCTGCGTGCGCCAAGGCGCATGCGCCTTTGTGTTGGCACAACTTTTGTTGCGCCATGTTTTGGTGCGCCAAAGGGTGCACGCTTTTCCCTGTCGACAGCAACTCTCATGCGCCCTTTAAAAAGTGGGTGGCGCATTTATGACCAGCTCACCTATATATATATATATATATATATATATATATATGTGTTTGCACACCCAAATGTCATTTTCACTATTCGCAGAGCACGTGATTTCCTTTCTCTGAGCTCACATTTTTACCTCCTGTCGTTTTCAACGCGTTGTGGACCCGTTTTCCAGATTTTTGCTATTTATCCGGGTAAGTGCTCTTGTCTCTTTCGTGAGTTTTGCTAGATAGTGCTTCTTGCTTGCTGGTTTGGTTTTTGATATGCATGTGTTGAGATTTTTCCCCCCCGCATGTCTGTCTTTCCTTATCTTCCTCTTTCCAGATCTGCTGGAGGAGGATGTCATCCTAGAAACAATGGTTTGTAACCCTCCTGGTTTTAACCATTTCATTTACCCAAATGACCTGTCAAAAAGGAAAAGAGGAGAAGAAGAAATCTAAACCATGTAAAGACCCCTTTGAGAGTGATTTAGTTCACTGTTTCTCTCTTGCCTTCGGCGCATCTGTCACCCCTGTTACATGAACAAAACCCGCGCCAATGGCGCACCTTTCATACTTGTTGCATCATGAACTCCTGCGCCCTCAAGGCACGCCTCTTTCACATGCTGCAAGTGCTAAACTTGCACCCCTTTGGCGCACAATCCTTCCTTGCTGCATCACATTTCCATGCGCCAATGGCGCACCCAGCATCCATGCAACACAAGCTTTATCTGCGCTAAGTACAAATCTTTGAAGGTGCAGGCACATCCCCGATTACAATAACATCATGTTGTGTAAACCTTTCGTCTGCCGTGTATCCACAACCCTTTGGTGCATTGTTACGAACCATCCATGTGCCAAAGGGCGCACCAAATCCCAATGCAACATGAAAATTCCATGCGCCAAAGGGCGCATCCTGTCACTATGTAACACGCACTTTTCATGCACCCTTTATAAAATGCAATCTGCAGTATGCATGCGCCATGCGCCTTTGGTGCCAGTTTTATCCTTGCAACACCCTCTTCCTGTGCGCCTTACCTATTTAGCCCTGTAAGCTGCAATTTTCATGCGCCCTGCACCCTGAGCCTGAAAATAACTAACTCTTTCTTCTGTTAGCACTTCAATGGGAAATCAAATGACTGATACAACCTTTCTACGTTGGGTTTCACTTCTTCTTCATGCAGATCAGCAGATAAACTTAGAAGAACATATGTCAACATCCAGCAAAAGACCTATCAAATCGAAAGGAAAGGCTAAGCCTACGGAGGAAGAAATGAAATACAAATATCAGAGGGTCAGAATGCCCGAGTCACAGGCCGAATGCAGCATGGACGTCAGAGACTCAGAATTGGGGCATATCGACATGGAGGAATTCTGGGCCAGAACTCAGAAAGTTACAAGGAGTCCATGGATGGACAAACTAATAGGCAGTGCCCTGCACTTCGCCGGAGGAATCCCCGTCAGCGCCGTCAACAATGAATTTATGATGGTGGTTGCCCAGTCTTATAATAAAGACACAAGGTGTGTCGAAAATAGCAAGGGCGAGGTAGTCATTAACCTCACTGCCCGTCATTTTGAGATCATACTCGGCATCCCTCACCACCGGCACTTTGTGGCCGTTAGCCAAGCAGAGTGCATCAAGGCCTGGGAAGACAATGAAGACCAATGTATGCAGCTAATGAATGAAGTATATCTGAAAAATAAGAAGGTGGTAACCCGGTGGCCCCAAATCATCCACCGCAGTGACTTCTCAGAAGAGCTCAGCGATACCATTACCTTCCTGAGTAGGGTCTTCGGGCTTTCTGACACCCATTACTTCCATAAATGGATGCTGCGCTACTTGGAAACAATGAACAAGAATTTTCCTGATCAACACTTTTCTTGGGGAAATTATAAGCAGCACCATCTCTGAGCAGCTACAACAATTCAACACAACAAGAGTATTCCATATGAAATCCTACGTGGTCTACGCTGCAGTGTCAGAGAGGGATTATCCAGGCCTAACACGAAGTGGAGTTTGTCCTCGTGTCAAAATATATGAATATTATCCAATCGAGGTGGAGAATAAGCATCGCCCAATTCACCAAAATCAACGATGCATTCTTTTACCACGTCATTTGCTTACTGCCGAGGCCGAATATGACTCATGGTCGCATTTAACCAAAACATAGTAAGCAGCGCCACGAGAAATGGGGGCCCTGTTCACCCAATTTCCCACATTCACCTATCGAGGGTCACAACTTTTTGGGAGAGCCTACTAGAGCTATCAAGGCAGCTGGTCACATACCACGAAAAATGCCTTAAAAGAAAGAAGGGTGGAACTCCTTTCCCCCTCACAGTGGGCCGATACACATGCTCTACCCACCACAAGGCAAAGGAAATGTTTGCAGAGCTGGAGTTACTTAATTTGAAACACGACTTCCCAGCCAGGCCTACCTTCGACCCAAGGGGCTGCCTGCCAAGAGCAAAGCTTGATCCAATCCATGTTCCTCAGATCGAGGATATTTATATTGACGTCCTCCATGAGGTAGAGCTCAGAAGAAAGGATCATTCTCGCCTAGCATTGGCAGAAATCATCCAATATGGGATAGCCATTGTCCCCAAAGGCTTCCAAACTACAGAAGATGAAGTAGACAAGGTATATACTGATACAGATGGGGACGATTGGCCCTTTCCGGCCATTGATAGAACTAAGGCTCCTCAGACAATAGAGGAGAGGGTCAAGGAGACTTTGCGGAGGACAGAACATTGGTGCCGGATGAACGGCCTAATCTACCTCGGGGTTGATTTCACTACCTCCCCACTGGGTAACGCACCTCCACGATCCAAAAAGCAGCCTCAAGGTAAAGGCAAAGGCGTAGAGGGTGAGTCCAGCACCACCCAAGAAGAAGCCCCTGAGAGTCCTCCTTCCGCGGCACCCGAGCAGGTAATATCTCTGGTCACACCAGAGAAAGAAGCAGAAGAGGAAGTTCCAATTGGCCCATCCACTCAGGATGTCGGCATTGTTACAACAACCGAAGTTCCTTCCGTCCCTCCTTCTTCTCTTCCTTCCCCTCCTCGAGTGACTCAAGCGACCATCCCTTTGGTCGTGTCCTCTTCCCCTTCTTCTACTGTTCCCCTCGCCTCTTCATCTATCTTCTCTTCCCTCGCTGATCTTTCCTCCTCCATTTCTTCCCTCATCTCCGAGCTCCCTTCCCCTCCTATGTCTTCCGCTGCTGCAGTTTCCCTTCCTTCCTGTGGGCACTTCTTCGGCTATTCTCTCAATGCCACCGCCATGTGTCTCCACGTTTTTCCCCTCTACTACTGCAGTTGTCCCCTCCTCTGTTTCTGGTCCTTCTACCATAGGTCCAGCCTGGATCTCTCAGCAGCTAAGTCAGCAGAAGAGGAAAGTTCCCATCACTCCGATGGACTTTTCCGTGATCCCATTTAAGGGGGCGAAGAAGCAAAAGCCTGTCACGCGCTTCTCCCAAAGTGTCTGTAGGGGAAAGAGTTATGGAAATCGCATACCCCAATCCTCTCAAAGAGAAAAAGGATCTGTCTCCGACAGATTTTACTGTGACCCAAGTCACAATGGGGACATCCTCCGAAAGTCTTCAGGGGGAGGCTCTTTCCACAGTTAACGCCCTCTGCAAGAAGCTTCAGGAAACCAAGGAAGAGAAAAGGCAACTAAAGGAGCAAAACAAATATCTGCTCCAAGCCTTACAGAAGATGGGTAGTGCGCCTCCCACAACTGCCGCCGAGACTTCTGAGCTTCTCAGCCAGGAGAAAATTAACGAGTATGCCAAGATTGCCGAGCAGGGTATGGCCGTTGCCGCTTGGAGGAGCCAAATCCTCAAAGACAACGAAAAAGTGATCGCCGAGTTCTCTGACTTGTACCTGAATATCAGTAAGGTGAATAAAGAGCTCCAAGCGCTAGCAGGGCCCATATCAGAAGAGCTGGAACATGCTAGACTACAGCACGAGGCCTTCCAACAAATGTTTGACTGTTCAGTCGAAGATCTGGTCAAGTTCGGCGTCTTCGGCCACCCAAGGGCTCTCAACAAAATCATGTCCACTCTGGACTATCGGGTGGATCAGCTAGAATTTATTCTAGAAAAGATTGACAAAGTCAAGGAAGAAGCCCTGGATGTGATGCACCAAATGGAACGAATTGTTCTTAACATGTCACCAGGGTTGCTTACTCCTTCCTTCACTTTAAGGAAAGCTGATGAAACCATCCGGATCTTCAAGGAGATCGCTTCTCAAGGAACGGGGCCAGAGGTCACATTTGACACGGAGTCCATCAACAACCTGCTGGCCTGTAGGGACTTCGTCGGGTTCCTCATTGAGGCAGAAAAGGACTTTTCCAAACTCCCAGAGAAGCTCATAGATGAGCGGGAGACTTGTGAGGCAATAAGCGATAGGCACAAGGATCCTTCTCAGGATCAACTTGGGCCAATAATCAACAAGTTCATGGAATACCGCTCTCAGTTCCATATCTCGTCACCTGAGGAGCAACAAAAGCAGTCCACCCCCTTTCGGCCGCAAGATGATGATGACGAATAGCTGCTGCTCCTTCTTCTTCTTCTTCTTCTTCCTTTCTCTTCTTCATCTTTCTGGAAATATCTGAAGTATGTTGATGCAAATGATGACATCATCCATGTTGCATCATGGGATGATGTCATCCATCAAGTTGTAAAAAGTCAACATGACTTTTAGATATTTTGTAAATATCTTTGTAAATAGTTGTTGGCTCCTTTTTGCCTTCTTTTCCCTTCTTCTTCTATAAATACTCCAACACTGGTAGTATTATGGATGCATGAGTGAATATATTTCAGATAAGAAATAGGAGTAAGGAAAAGAGACTTTGAGCTTTTTGTAACAGAAGAGTAATTAATACAAATATTTAGACTTTGTGCTGAATACCTGTGTTATTGCCATTAGATCTTTCTTATGTCTGATCTATGTGCTTATTCTGTTAAATCTGCTTCTGTTTCATTGTCATTTATTCATCATCAGTATTGCTTTGTTTATTTATGCAAGTAGGTTTGGCTCTGTTTACTACCAATCCCAAAACATAAATCTTCTGACCTTTCTGCTTTGGAATTCATTTCTTTTCTTCCTTCGGACCTGCTCTTTCCTCATCCCCTCTTCCTTTCCTTTCTTTTCACAGTCGGAAACACCCCACTGGGATGAGATCCCAAACCCCCGAAGGTAGAATCATGAGACATCATGCATAGATTCCTGCGCCTTGGTAGAATAGCAATAAACCAATTTCGCTTTGCTTTGACTCAAAGAGGGCTATGCCCCGCACACTTTGTTGGCTCGTTTATCCATAGATCCGCCAAGCGGCATTTTCGGACCAACAGGTGAACTGTCTGAAAGCGGTCAGGAAGTGATTAGCTTCCTCGGTGGATGTCAATTCATGTTTTCAATTAAGAATAAAGGCATACATGATAAAAGATGTAAGCCAATTTTTAGATTTTTTGATTTTAAGTTACTGATGAATGTAAAAACAACAAAGTGAAAACCGAAAGAAAGTAGAAAATTGTAAAATAAAGATGAAATTGTGCAACTGGATTCTCGTACCTTCTGCAGATCGGTCGGCATTTTTCAGAGGCGGTGATCGGTGTCAATGGTTTTGAATGACGCCGATTTAGACAAATCGGCGTCGATTGATGCTTAATCAACGTTGACCAGGAAGAAATCACATAAATCTTGATTGATGATTGACGATGATCAGATTGTGGAGACCAAGGAGCTACAAAGATGTGGAAAGATTTCTACCTTGGATGGATGGAGAAATGGAGTCACCTAGAGGTTGAATAACCTAAGCGATATCAATATTATGAGGGCAGAATAACGGTGCACCTCTCAGGGATTGATCTAGACAGAATTCTCTCTCTCTCAATTGATAATTCTAAGGCTCGCTCAAGATTTTCACTATTTCTCAAGTCTCTACCATCCAACCAGAACTGAGTTTAGGTCGTGTATTTATAATCGGTGCCGACTGAGGTAAAATCGACATCAATCGAGGACCGGTCGGCACCGATCAGGGAACAAACTCCCAAAGTGGCAAAAAGGGATGAGTTGTGAGGATAAGAATATTATCCTTCCAACTCAAATACAGGAAAAATCCCACTACATGGTTCCAAGAGAGGAGAAATAGGTGGGATGGATGGATAATAGTGACACAAGAGGTTGGGAAGTGATATGGGGTGAATAAGTAGTTGGAATAAATGTAAAAGATAGAATTACATGGTTAATGTTTAATTATCCATGGGTGAAATATAATGGGGTGGAAAAAACTTAGGATAGGCATTTTAATTAGATATTTAATTAATACCCTAAGAGATAAATAGTGATACAAAAGTGCACTGGGTTACCCGAGAATAGAATAGGTAAGTGAACACGGGGGACATTAAATTGAGTAACCAATTTTAGGTGTCTACATTTTCCCCTTTTTATCGAGTAACTTGTGATAAGAAATGGTACGAGACAAAAAAAAAAAAGAGTTGGAAGAAAAGGAAAAATATTGATAATGTGTTCCCCCTCAAACTAGGGATGTGGTGGCCCCAAAAAGTTAACCGATCCCAAGTTTGAAAAAGGTAGATGAAAAATAATAGAAGAGAGGATGCCCCAGCTAGATGTCTGAGTAGATCTGATCATTAATGATGCACGTAAAAAAAAAAAGGCAGCGACCTAAGGAACTCACATTGGTAGGGTAGACTAGACGATCTTCATATGAGATGACGTTAGTGGCTACAAACTTGTGAGTTAAAGGTGACTGCAAAATAGTAACAACCAAAGAGTGACACATTGGTAGGGACAACTAGATGACCTTCGAATGAGATGATGTTAGTGCCTACAGACCCGCTATCTTTAGGTTGCAAAAATGTGAGTTACCCATGTACAGGGAAAAAACTTGGAATGGGTGATAACACTCGAAAATATGCACCAAAAGGTGGAAATAAGGTCATAACAATGATCGATAAACAATCCAAGCATCAATGCTTAGACAAGAAGGATGAAGTGATGGCCTTGAGAGGAGAGCCACCGCAGAAATTGAAATATGGCCACTACAGTGGACTTTGCAATAGAAATGTTACTAGACTAGGTAGAACAAGTGTGCTATGGGTGGCACATGCAAAAGATATAATGATGAGATGCCCCAAGCGGGAATGAAAAGCAAAGCCATGCTACGAGTGACACACACATGGGGCTATGCAAGGTGACAAGGTATAAGTACCTAAAATAAAGACACAATGATGACGACAATGTGTTACGGGTGACACACGTGCAAGACAGGATAATCGGATGAGAGCGTGTCATGGTGTGATGAGATGACAAAATATATCAAGATCTACCCGATCGGCCCCAATGAGAGACAATCGGTGTCGATGGGCACCAATCGACATCAACTCATACCTAATCGACGTCGACCCAAATAATTGGCAATCGACCCAAACAATCGGTGTTGATTGCTCAAAATCTATAAATACAAAAAAGGTGAATGGTAACGATTCATTTGCCTTGTGATGATTGATTTAGAAAAATTAAAAAGTTGACTTTGAGCAAAATGGAAGCTTTCGAGAGTGATCGGAAGAAGAAGAGAGATGCGGCCAGTGTGTAAGTGGTCCTTCCTTAGCCTTGTAGTATGCTAGGATGTTCAGATTAGGAGGTTTTGGTGGAAAAGTAGGAGGCAAGAGAGTGTTTTTGGCACTCTAGCTTCCAATTGGTGTCGATTAGAATACAATCGGCGTTGATTGTAAAGTAAATGACACTCGATTGAATTGTTTGGCACCGATTGGAAAGATGAAACATTTGGAAGCTTTGAGAAAAAATTTGATGAAATTTTAATGATGTTGATTTTGATAAATATGAACCTAATGACAATTTTTGATGTTGTGGATGCAGGCACGAGAGGTCCTACACATGCGGGATGCTATTCCTGAGCTACTGGAGACTATACTACCAGATGTGATAGACGATGAGTGGTGCCATCTAGAGTTAGTTGGACTAGGGGGTTTCCATTATTATCGATGGGTACCCCGAGACATGGAGCTGATGTGAGCATTGATGTAGCGGTGGGATAGCCGAGACATGCACTTTTTGGTTTAGACGGGTGAGATGACTATCACCCATGATGACATCTATAGGATCCTCAGGTTACCGATCACAGGGGACCTGATAGAGATTACTCCACGGGAGTAGTAGAGGAGGGCCCTGGTATGGTTATATGGAGACAGGGACAGATATGCCTCGAGATAATGTGCAGGGTGTGAGGATAGCCTCACGATGCGGAAGGATGACCCCAGTGAGTAGACCGATAGCATTAATCCGATGTCTCTCCTACTGCACTACCAGATTCTAGAGGTGGACGGTTCCCACTACTCCTGCTTGACTGTGTCTGTGATATCCTAGAGTTCATGTAGGTATTTACATTCATTGATGCACTATTAGCATAGATATATCATGAGCTATGGATGTATTCCACAGAAAATGGACTAGGATAGATGTCAGTTTTGTGCTCCATTGTTGGGCTTATGAGCACATATCAGTGATTAGACCGTCTGGACTTCCATGGATGCTAGGAGTAGAGGGAGCCCTTGAGTATGGGTTTTGATGATGGTGGGTAGACATGGCCCCAGAGATATATAGGGAGATCGTCAGAGTGGTATTCCCAGAGATTTAGGACTCTGACACCACCACAGGTTATATGGAGGCCATACAGGGTCTATCCTACCTGGGACGGATAGGACGCCCACTTAGTGGAGCTGAGACGTAGCAAAGTGGCCAGGGGCCGTAGGCCAAAAATCTTAAAGTAGGTTCCATTTATACAAATGATGAGATAGTTTGGATTGATACATTATTCTCGATCGTATATGTGCCATACGAGATGGGATAGTAGTAGGAGACAGATGTCGAATCTGGTCCCAGCAGATCCACTCAGGGAGGCCCTACCTCCCACATATGATGATGATGTAGGAGTGGATGAGGGTTACGAGGCATGGTATCACGAGGAGCTACCACGGAATCTCATAACGTCTATGGAGTCAGATGAGGAGGATACAACAAAGGAGCTAGAAATACTAGAGGGACAACATGCCACCTTAGTACGAGACACACCAAACTACTCTTGAGGAGATTAGGAATCTAAGGGAGGAGAGGGACATAGTGATATAGGTGAGATCCACTACTCGTCGGAGCGAGATATGGCTATCCAACGAGAGGATAGATATCATAGACATAGAGAGGCCCTCGTGTCAAAGTATGGTGATACAGGCACCACATCAGAGTCAGGGGCACAGGGTACCATAGCAAGAGGACCACCAATAACAATGCTTTGATGAGCACCACGACATGGTGAGTCTGAGTACCTATTAGGCTCTCCTTACCGAGGTGAGATACTATGAGGATTCCTTGACATAGCATGCCCCAGATGTGCCTCGTTACGGAGTGAGGAGGAGGACAACAACAACCACTTCCGGTGGTGCATTGGATGGTGCGAAGCACCGGGGGAGACCGAGGAATTTGTAGGGTCACAACTATGGGCACCTCTACTTCTGTAGGTGATGGTCAAGAGGGAGAGACCATGCCCGAGGAGGGAGGAGGAGTAGCATTCTCCATTTTCTGATTTTACTATATAGAGATGAGAGAGATATACTGATGTAGCCTCGATTTGAAGGCATTCAAATATATATATATATATATATATATATATATATATATATATATGCATCTTTGTGTTATGTGATTGGACTCATGCTTTTAACTTTGATAGATACAGATGGATAGATGTGATTTAATTTTCATTGATCATGGATGAATAATTGACTAAATTAACATGTTAAGACGTTAATTCAATTAAATGATATGGATAGATGGATCCACATAATACATGATGCTTTGATGATTTTAGATTTAGTACATAAGATGATCATAGATAGATGATAGATTTGATTGAGTAAATTAACATGTTAAATGTCAATTTAACTGGATAAATAACAAATGAACACGGGTAATGTCCATTTGATTTGATGAAAAGAAATTGATGTAGTGATATTATACCTCAGAAATAAAAATCACTACACCTAGATAGGAAAAGAATGATAAGTTAGTCCCGTAGACTGACCATAAATAG
Organism: Taxus wallichiana var. yunnanensis; assembly: GCA_018340775.1. Lineage (NCBI taxonomy): Eukaryota > Viridiplantae > Streptophyta > Pinopsida > Cupressales > Taxaceae > Taxus > Taxus wallichiana. Next base: position 640,287,559 of record CM031241.1, on the reverse strand, counting down.
AGACTTTGATGGTAAATCAAAAGACAATGCACATAAGGCCATAGACACGGATAAAATAAACCTAACACTAGTTAGTCGCAAACCAAGATCTAGGAGGTAGATAAGGCCAAGAGATAAGTATGCATCTCGTCAGAACACATGAAGGATTAAATACGTGCCCATATGGGGAAAACAGGGTCTCCATATGATCAAAAAGGTCTCATATCATAGCTTCATGATTTTCCTTTTGATAGAAAAGCAAACTGATCAATGCGGGTAGTTTGCTAGATATGGAAAGACTGATCGATACGGGAAGTCTTTCAGAGATGCTAACAAGTGAACAAACTGGCCAAGAGAGGAATTTTGTTACTGTAAAGGCTCAAAATTCCATAAAACAAACAACCGTCCTTCAAGGGAGCGGTTTGTATTTTGAATTTGATGGTAACCATCCTTCGAGGAATGGTCTACGTTTTTTATTTTTTTGATAAGGCATGGATAGCTATCCTTCGAGGGATTAATCTATCTTTTGGGACTAGGATAGCATCTTTTTTTTTTTGAGCTTTGGAAGAAGCTGAGTTTAGACCAGATAGATCAGATAGAGGGAAAGAAAATGTATATAAGCACGTACTCATGCCCCAAGTGGATTTGATCAAGATGAACACCTAGGGCAGATGAAGTAGTGATTAAGGTATTCCTACCATGAGGAGGAACAAATCCGTAAGGAAAATGCCATGAGTAGAGCCGTGGTACTCATATTTAAGGTATAAAAAGAAATAACGCAGAGAACCACATAGTTCCAAATCACTACGAAATGCATGACTAGTTGCAAATGGATTTGTGACTAAGATCATGTAAGATAGATTTTAACAATATAAGGGCCTTAGATGCAAGGAATTAAGAGGTTCCATTTTAGGTATACCATCCATGGAAGATAGGTGATAATCCCTGAACCCATACTTATGAGTGACAACGTACGGTCCCATCCAGTTAGGAGTAAACTTATCACGTTGACTCCATTCCATAGTAGTGACATTTTAGTTTTATTTTAGAACAAGATCACCAACTTGGAAGTCACGCTACATCGAAAATGCTTGTTAATGCTTGACATGCTCAAGATAGACTTGATGATGTTCAAGAGCATTGAGACGATTCATCTAACAACCGGCTGTGTTAGACGGTTTTGACGATAGTCTTCATCGAGAGACAAAATCTCTAAGTGAGACGCAAGAGAGGGAATCTGGACTTCTTAAAGGAAGGACAACCTCGGACCCATAGATGAGAGAGAAGGGACTAGCACACCAAAGAGCGATGCAGATTCTAGTCCGATAAGCCCGAGAGAAAAAGGGATGTGTAAATGCTAATCCCTAACAGCTCAACTAATTACCTTTGCGAGGATATTACGCAAAGTTTTATTAGAAGCTTTAGCTTGCCATTAGCTTGTGAATAGTATGGAGAGAAAAGCTGAGTTTAATATTGAAGGTGTCACAAAGTTTCTACAAATCTTTGTCTTTGAAAGACTTGCCATTATCTCAACGAGAGTTTGTGAGGAACACCAAAGTGACAAATGATGTGTTGATAGAAAAATCAACATTAGGTTTAGCTTTGGTTGATGAAAGAGGAATAACCTCCACCCATTTTGTGAAGTATTCAGTGGCAGTAATGATAGAGTGATGTTGTTGTGAAGAGCATAGATTGATGAGACCAATGAGATCAAGACCCCATTGTGAAAAAGGCCACAAATCCACTGTAGGTTACAAAGCCTGACTAGGGATATGTGTAAGATTAGCGTGTTGTTGACACTTGACACATTTCTTGACATATTCACAGTAGTCTTGATTAAGAGAATGCCAATAGTAACCTAAACATAGGATGCACTTAGCCATGGCCAAACCACCAAAGTGTCCACCACAAATACCATCATGTACCTTTTGAATGGCCTTAGATGATTCAGGGATTTTGAGGCACAAAAGCAAAATACCCTCAAAACCACGTTTGTAAAGGACTCTACCTAGAATAGCATAGTGGTTTGTGTGTTGGATAAAATATCTTATGCCATTGGAAGTCAAATCGGAGGAAGCAATGAGTAGGATAAATAATCAAAAATGTGTTGATACCACTCATCTTTAGATTCAATCGTGATGGCATTGATTGAAGTCAACTTCCTAAGATGAGATGGTTGGTCTAGACGTTGAACAACCACATAAAGTTGTGAGTCTTCAGTGAATGGAGGAATAAGCGAGGCTAAAGAAGCCATCATATCACAATTGGTTTACAATGCGAGGAATATCCTGGATAGTAAATTTATCGAAAGATTGAAGTTGAAAGAGAAAAATATCATGATATTTTTGAAGGATATCATTTTTGCACTGATAGACACCAGTGACTTGATTAACAATGAGCTCAGAGTCACCAAAGATGTCGATATGGTGAGCACCAAGATTAATGGAATTTTGAAGACATAAAACAAGGGCTTCATATTCGGCCATATTATTGGTACATTCAAAGTTAAGCTTGTGTCTGACAAGGATAGGAGCACCCCAAGGAGGAATCTTGACGAAACATGTGCCTCCCCCTTGCTGACATTTGGACCCATCAAAGAAGAATTTTACATTAAATGGAGATAGACCAAATCGATTTGTTGGATGTACTCATCTGGGAATTGAGTGAGGGGGACTTGAGTGTCTAGAAAGAGGAGCATCAGCTAATTGATCAACGATAACATGACCGTTGATAGATTTCTATGAGATGAACTCGAGGTCAAACTCTGTCATGAGCATGAGCCAACGAGTGATACGATTATTGTGATAGGGTTTCACATGCATTGTCTTGAGTGGATTGACACTCGTAACAATGTGAGTTTTATGATTAAGGAGGTAATGATGAATTTTAGAAGTCGCAAAGAAGAGAGCACAACACAACTTTTCAGCTTCAAAATAGTGAGTTTCATACTCATGAAGAGTGTGACTGATATAATAGACAGCCTATTCCTTACCATTAGCATCTCGATGCGAGATCATGGCTCCCAGAGCATGGTCAGTCACAGAAATATAAAGATAGAATGGTTCCCCCTCACGTGGAGGTGTGAGCACAGGTGGAGAAAGAAGATAATCTTTGAGATCATCAAAGGCTTTTTGGCAATGCTCATCCCATTCAAAATGAACATTTTTATAGAGGAGATGATGAAGAGGTTGACAACGGTCTGAAAGCTGCAAGATAAAATGATGTATTGATTGAAGGTGTCCTTGAAGACCACAAATTTGATTTAAGTTGGAAGGAGGAGGCATCTTGATGATAGGCTTTATTTTTGCAGGATCTACCTCAATACCCCTAATAGAAATGATAAAGCCTAATATTTTACTAGTGAGAACACCAAACACGCATTTAGATGGATTTAGGTGAAGAAAAAATGAATGAGTCTCTCAAAGAGAGGTGGAAGGATGAGAATATGATCCTGATGGTGTTTGGATTTACTAAGGATTTTTTGACGTAATCTTCTATAGGTTTGTGTAAGAGGTCATGGAGGATGTAGGTCATTACGCGTTGCTAAGTTGCCCCTATGTTCTTAAGACCAAAGGGCCCGACATGATAACAAAAAGTCCCCCAAGGAGTTATGAAGGAAGTCTTGTGCTGATCTTTGGTGCGATGAGAATTTGATTATACCCAGAGAAACCATCCATAAGAGAAAGCATCTCATGGCCTGCAGTTAAGTCCATGAGTTGGTCGATATTAGGTAGAGGAAATCATCTTTCTAGGCAAGCAAGATTAAGATCCCGAAAGTCGGTGCAAATTCAAATTTTCCTAGTAGCTTTGGTTACTGGTACTACATTTGAAACCCATTGTGGATAGTCAATGGGTTGGATGAAGTTGGCGGAAAGCAAGCGCTGCAACTCTTCTTTAACAAGGAGAGCTACACGAGGATGCATCTTATGCAATTTTTGTTTAATTGGTTTGATGTCTAGAAGAGTAACGATATTGTGGACCATGATGTTAGGATCGAGGCCTGACATATCTTCATATGACCAAGAAAATGCTTGGTGATGGTTGGAAAGAAAGGCGGTGAAGTCTCCTAACTCCTGTGGGTTAAGAGATTGGTGACCTTAATGATGCGAGGGTCTCCGTAAGTCCTTATATTAAGGTCTACACAAGTGGCTTTGTTAAGAAGCGTAGATGTGTCAGAAGGAATGGTTTTAGGAAGATAAGAATCCTCTGCCCTAGATAAGTAAGGACATAATCATCATCCGAACAATGGATAGTATTGATAGTAGGAGAGTCATCTCCAACTATTTCGGGAAGACCAATGGTATGGAAGTGGATTTTCCATTAGTCTTATAGGTTAGTGGACCTAAGGAAATGAAATTGACTAAAAAAAAAGTTAGGCGGGATGGAAATGGTGTCATCCACATCAAGTGATGCTTCAAACCTGACGGGAGAAGATGGTTCCTCAATGGAAAGAGGCTCAACGAGAATGGTGATGGTGGCTTTTGAGAGAGGTTTGAACCCTAAACAAAATTTTTGATGTGGTTTAAGAGTTGGAATGGATGTGAGGTCATGCACACCTTGTTCATACTTTCCCATGCCAAATCCCTTCCACGCGCATCGATATAGATAATTTTTGCAAATGCGGGATTCTCAGAGATATTCAAACCCCCGCTTGAATAGGGTTTGGCCCTAGGAGGAGAATTTGGATGATAGTTAGGTGTATCAAGACCACCGTAGATGAAGTCTCTGTCTGTCGATTGGGCAAACCAATGGTGACGATGTGGCCAAGACCTGGTTGATATTCAGGTTGTTTTTCTAGCCTACCATACTCATTAGGTTTGAGATGGGTGTCAAAAGAGAGAAGGGGAAGCTCTCCTAGCAAAAATGCTACAACGTATCTTCCAAATTTTGTAGATCTGGTAGTTTTGTTGTAGGTATGGAAGAGGATGGAGCATCGTCAGGAGAACCAATATTCTCCTTTGGAGGGACAGACCCTGTGGTCATGTCACATTGTGTGGATGGAAAAGGGTCTCCTAGATGAGTATAGATTTTTCCCTCATACTGATATTTTATGCATCGATGGAGGGTTGATGGGATGTAGTGCATTATATGGATCCAAGAGTGTCCGAGGATCATATTGTAGTGGAATTTTCCTTCAACAATGTAAAAAAAGCTCGTGAAGAAGTTTCTTGCCTACCCGAATGGGTAGGACCACAATTCCTAAGGTAACCGCCAGCTGATCGTTAAATGATCAAAGGGCGAAAGGCGATGGTGACACTACGTTATTTGGTAACTTAAGTTTCTCAAATGTGTGGGAGGAAATGACATTGAGTGCAGCACCACTGTCGATCATAGTGCGTTTTAACATAGTGTTATTGATTTGAACTGTGATAAAGAGAGGAGCCTCTAAATCCTCAGAAGAAAGGGGAGGAATTTTAGAATCCTCAAAGGAGATGGTGGTTGATGATCTATTCAACCCGAAAACCATCTTGAAAAGCTAGAGCTCATCTGAATTCACCGCGATGTAGCACAGATTATCAATCGAGCCTTGACGATGCTAGAGGAGATGATTGAATGAGGTCAAAAAGAGGCATTTTGACCGGAGCATGGGTGAGTTGTTTCATAACACTCTCCTCAACTGACACATGAATCTAAGCCCGAGGTGAAGTAAAAATAGAGACCTAAGGTCTTGAGGTGATGAGGAAGGAGGAGCTCCTTCGGGGCAGCAGAAATAACGACTCATGGTCGAGGAGCTGTAGAAGATGATGGATTATCATACCGTTGTGTTCTAGTGGTGATACAAATTGCATCGATTTGAGAGGGTGGAAGATCATCCGAAGTGATATCAATAGAATTGGGGGCCTGAATAGACCGTTCAGGCTCAAATGTAGTTGGGATGATATGAGACACTTGTTCCTCTTCCTCCTCCAATAGGAGATCATTTTCTTCCAAGAGGCTGTTAACGACAGATTGAAGGGCTTTACATCCCTCGGTGTCATGACCTGGAGTGTGATGGTAAGCACAAATCACATCAGAGTTGAACCATGAAGGTTTTACTCCTTTGGGATTATAGGGTTTGATTGGAGGAAGTGATATAAATGAAGATTGGATAAGTTGGTGAAGGATTTCAGTATAAAATCTGGTAGACAAAGATGTGGACAGAGGTGAAGGAGGCACCTCTTTAATCTTAGCAGACTGACTGAGGTAAAAGAGCCTACATATCTGGTTTGACATTTTTTTTAGGACTGTTTTTCTCTTCTGAACACTGGGAGAAGTAGCCTTAGGTGTTTGAGATGGAAGTAAGTGAGGCAAGATTGATTTTAGTAGAGGAGGAGCTCCTAAGATAGATTTTGAAGATGACAAAGACATGACAAGTGTTTTAGTCTTCGGAGATGAAGAAGGTTACTTGACCAAAATAGACGATGATTTAGATAAGAATGATTTAGATGGGGAGGAGCTCCCAAAATAGATTTGATAGGAGGCACAAAGGGTGCCTTGGTTTTTGGTGATGAAGATGATGGTTTTGATAAAAGAGGTGATGCCTTTCCAGTAGGTAAATCCACTTTACAAGGCACCAGTGAAGAAGATGGTGTTATAGAAGAAGACACCTTTTCAGTGAATAAATCTACTTTTTTATGAGGCATAGAGAGGGATTTTTGAGGGAGGGCACCAAGAGTTTTGATGGTCTGAAATATTGGTTTTCCCTTTTCAGGGATGGTGACAACTTCGACCGCATAAGGTGATTGTAACTGTTTCGAGGAAGTAAAGGAGACGATACCGATGATGTGACCTTAGACTTAAATTCCAACTATTTATGTCTGAGTCCGAGTCAGAAGTATGGGTGTCGATGCTATCTCTTTAGATGTTTCCTTAATAGGCAAGGAAGCACTGATGGTGAAAGAGGCAGGTAATGAAGAAGTAGCCTCTCTAGTGAGAGGGTACTTCAAATGCGAGTTATTGTGGGTGTAATTACGGTAGGAAAAGAGACAGAAGATTCAAGATCGAAGATGCTTCCAAAGGCATAGAAGTTGGTACAACTATAGGAAATTTGATGAAAGGCATGGTCGTGGAAAAATGGGAGTGACAGAAGTAGAAGTATTCGTAGTGGAAATTTGAAGGGATGTAAATGACTCAAGCACTCGAAAGAATATTTGATGATGAGACAGATGAAGATGACATTGTCTCAGGTATAGATGGAAGATCAGATAAAGAGGCAGAGGAGACGAATCTATCTCTAACAATAAAGGAAGACTCGAAGATGGACCATCCGAGGATGGTGGAATCTCGAGTTTGAAGGAGCGGAAGGAAGTTCCGATTTAGTCGACATGTTTGTAGATGGCTCAGAATTAGAAGAAGAACTATCAGTAGAAATGGAGCTGATAGTATGCGTGTTTGGTTTTTGAGACCCCAAAGTGTCATTGTTCGGGGAATGATTTGGAAAAGGTTGTTTAAAAACATCAAGCGCCTGATTTAGGGGGGCATTTGGGTTATCTAGAATGAGCTTGCCTCTATCAATGAATTTTTGGATGAGATTTTTAAAGGTCTGACATCATTCAATGTCATGGCCTTTGTTTCTATGATAACGACAGAAGTCATTTTCACAATACCAGAATGGTTGTTCTTGGTTCTCATCAAAATTTCTAATAGGAGGAAGTTCAATCATGTGAACTTCCAACATTTTTTCTAAGATAGAAGCATATGATTCCCCTAACGAAGTAAAATACGAGATGACAGAGGTCCTTTTCGAGAAGATGGAGAGTCTCTCCGAGGTGTTTGATTAGAAGTGTTATCAGATCATGATGTTTTTAAGACAATATCATTTGTGGACCCCTGATTCTTGTCTTTGTTAGAAGAAGAAGGGTTTGATTTTGTAAACCGAGAAAAATATGGTTTAGACTTAGAGCGAAGTTTTAACTTTCCTTGTTCGATGGCACAAGACTCAAGTTTTTGTGCCATCATAAAGGCTTCTTCAAATGTATGAAATGTTTGAATCCTTAAAGTGGAAGAAATATGATTGGTGCAAGATCGAGTAAACAACTTGATTTGCTGAGATTGAGGGAGGGAGAAGGACAATTGATTTATTATTCCTCTCCAATGAGTGACAAATTCTGCAATAGACTCGTCATCAAATTGACGAATGTTATAAAGATCTGTGATCGAGATATTATGTGCGATGTTTATTGAGAAGTTTTCAACAAACATCTGGGCTAATTGAGAGAAAGAAAATAGAGAATGTTGGGGTATGTTATTGTACCAGTCTAAAGCGGGCCTTGCTAAAGACATAGGAAAGGTACGGAGCATAAGCTCCTGGTCCTAGACTATAAGGTAGCAAGTGTGTTTAAATGCTCATAGGTGTTGTTGAGGATCCTCCCAACTATGAAATTTTGAGAACTTAGGAAGTTCCCATTGGGGAGGATAAGGCTTAAAAGCCACTGATGGATGAATTGGTTCATTACATACTTCTTCAAAAGAGTATGAAGGGTGAGCCCCTTTGGTGGAGGCTTCTAGGTTTGTGATTTTCTTGAAAAGAAGTTAGACAACATTAGATTGAGGAGGGGGCATGTTGGTATGTCCCATATAAGAAGTGAATGGTATGTTTTGTTGAGGCATTAATGGGGGATTCATCTACTAATTAATAGGATGATAAGAGGAATAGCCGTGTTCTGGGTGATGCCTGATGAGGTATTTGGTGTGAAGGATCCTGAGTATAAACAGGCTGTGAGATGACAAGTGGTTGAGAGAAAGGTTGTTGAATGAAAGATGGAGCCTATGATTGGTGGGTTCCTACACTTGCCGACTGAATCGAAATGGATTGAGGAATGTGGGTGTTGATTTGATTTGATATGGTTTGTGACATGGGAAACAAACTCTGAATGAGGCTTTTGACTATCGATTAGTTATTAAGGGTGCCGATGCCAAGGGATGGGTAAAAGCCACTATCACTGGAGCATTGGAAGAAAGATCAGCTAGAAGACGAGAAAGAGGAACTGACTAACTCATAGGAGGGGGTTGGCTCAAAGAGAGATACTGACCCTAAGATGCAATAGATGGCATAGAATAATTAACAACAATTTGTGGGAGTGTGGATGCACTCATCATAGTTGAAGAAGAGGGCCTCTCGAAAGTAGGTTGTGGGGTAACCGAGGCAAATGTTACACTAGGGATAGGAAGCTTCATTTGAGAACCACTCGACATGGTTTTTGGAATAGAAAAAGGAGGCATAGATGCGCCACCTTCTTTCATGGTTCCAGGCGAGAAGAAGCATGCTGACTATTCTATGAGAGCCTGGGATGGCTCATTAGGATAATCATAAACCTGTTGGATTGATGGTCAATGATCAGATATTCGAGTAGACTTATGCACTAAGTAGTCCATAAGGGCTACCGTGTTGTGGTCAAGAAGGATTGCCAAAAATTCGGGATCTCCACGAGGAACATACTCTATATCAGAAGTAGATGGCACCTCTGAAGGATTGGGGGAAGTCGGTCATGATGGGATCACTTTATGATGATAGAAAGGATTATATGACCAAGATGGGGAACCAACTAATATTGATCTTGAATAAGACCCGAGGGGTTTCGAAACATCCAAAGTAGCAGGGGTCTCAGATGAGGAAAATTCCAAATTGAGTTATTTTTCTAGATTGTGACCGAGTGATGAATGACCGACATAAACAAGCACAAACACAAAAAGAGATTAACCTAATTAATGCACAGACAATTCAAGTAGTGTAGGTGATTATCTCTTTTAAATTTTCATGCTTTTTAAGAAAGAAAATGTTAGGGAAGGCTTTTTAGAACGGGGACTACTCAATTGGCCAAACTAAGGATGGTTTGGGGAATGTTTTGGTGAGGAGTCCCGAAGGCACTTCAGTAAAAGACTGGTATGTGGATTGATATAGGGGCCTACCCCTACACTTCACACACTGTTGTGATAAGGGAGTTGGGTGCTTTGTCAATATATACCAGAAATTTCATGAATTTATAGCGCGACCCGAGTATCATGTAGGCTCTTCCTCTTGGATGTCACTTCCAAGTAGGTGAGGCTAGGGAAGGATTTTTTGTTTAAATTATTTATACCTAGTGATTTTGGATTTGTGTGCAAGGGTGAAAAATAAAAAATAAAATTGTGTCACTACCGATTTTGATTAATTTTCTAACCTATTTAGAGAACTAGGTGAAGAACATACAACATAAATGAAAAAGAAAATGTTATTTTTAAGCATTAAAACTGAAGTGTTTGACTTCAATGAAGACAAGTCAAACAATTTCTTTCCCAATGCGATTAATTCATTTTAAGGACCAAAACTAAAGTGTTTGAGTGTGATAAAAAAAAATAAACAAGTTCTTTTTGAGTTCTTAAAAAGGAGAAAACATCGCAAAAGAGAAATACCTATAGATTTAGCTCTCCAAGGTGTGTGGACTTCAAAAAGCACGTTGTTGAGCTCTTCCCCTCGAACAATCCCACGAACAAGCAAACCGCTCCACAAAATAGGGTTAAGCAGAACACACACAAAAATCCAAATAGATATATCCAGATAACTAGATACTAGTGGAAAGGAAATTTCTATTTTAAGAAACTAGAAAAATTTCAAGGAAATGACAATTTTGCACAAAGAGATGAATCAAAAATGCAACTTTGAAATCAAATGAAGGATTTACTAATCTTAGAAATAGAAATTGGAATTGAGATTTGTAAAAAAAGAAGGAACCTAACTTTGAAAATTTAGAAATGAAAGAAGCAAGACCGAAACGATGAAAGGAAATGCTTAAGAACAACTGATGAAAATCAGTGAAGAAAAAGAACAAAGCTCAAACCTAGAAAAGAGATGAACTTACCAATAAGGGACTCGTGGTAAGGTCTCACCGGTGTGCTAGAATGTAGATAAAGAATTTCCGTGCTTGTTACCTGTCCAATTTAATGCACCAAAGTAAACACAAAAACCCTGAAAAACTCAAATAAAGTTGATACCCAATTAATTGGACAAGATTCGAAGACGTAGATGGAAAGAAAGCCTAATGGAATTAAGATGGGCACACACAAGAAATCTTGTGGAGTAGATCCAAGAAACCTGTGATGCACGAATACTTGACAAAAAAAGATGACGTTAGAAGATATAAGGGTGAACTACCCGAAAGTGGGTCCAGGAAGCGATTAGCTTCCTCGGTGGATGTCAGTTCATGTTTTCAATTAAGAATAAAGGCATACATGATAAAATATGTAAGCAAGTGTTTATATTTTTGATTTTAAGTTGCAGATAGAATGCAAAAATTCCAGAAGAAACTAAAAGAAAGCAGGAAACTATAAAAACAAAGATGAAATTGTGTCACTTGGATTCACGTACCTTTCTTCGCGATCGGCGGTCGCGTTGATCATAAAGTGATCAGCATCGATGGCTTGGAATGACGTTGATTTGGACAAATCGGCGCCGATCGATGCTTAATCAGCATCGACTAGGAAGAAATCATAGAAAGCTTGATTGTGGAGACCCACAGGAGCTACAGAGATGTGGACAGAGTTCCGCCTTGGCTAGATGGAGAAATGGAGTCACCTAGAGGTTGAAGAACCTAAGTGATATCGATATTATGAGGGCAGAATAACGGTGTACCTCTCAGGGATTGATCTAGACAGAATTCTCTCTCTCTTGATTGATAATTCTAAGGCTCGCTCAAGCTTTTCACTATTTCTCAAGTCTCTACCATCCAACCAGAATTGAGTTCAGGTCATGTATTTATAGTCGGCATCAACCGAGGTAAAATTGGCACCGTTCCAAAAAAATCAGCGTCGATCAAGGACTGGTCGGTGCCAATCGGGAATAGACTCCCAAAGTCACAAAAAGGGATGAGTTGTGAGGATAAGAATATTATCCTTCCAACTCAAATACGGGAAAAATCCTGCTACATAGTTCTAGGAGAGGAGAAATAGGTGGGATGGATGGATAATAGTGACACGGGATGTTGGGAAGTGATATGGAGTGAATAAGTAGTTGGAATAAATGTAAAGATAAAATTACATGGTTAATGTTTAATTATCCATGGGTGAAATATAATAGGGTGGAACAAACTTAGGATAGAAATTTTAATTAGATATTTAATTAATACCCTAAGAGAGAAATAGTGATACGAAAGTGCACCTAGGGTTACTCGAGAATAGAACAGTAAGTGAACACGGGGACATTAAATTGAGTAACCAATTTTAAGTGTCTACATAAACTATAAAACTGAATCAAAACAGAAAGGAAAATGCTTAAGGATTCATACTCATTCCATAAACATACATGAAATAGAACTATAAAGATATATGTATGGACCAGAATCATTAATGATCATATTCAAATAAGTTGGTAACCTCATTACATCCATTAGATCCATTACAGAACATCACAATATGGCAGACCAAATTCATACATCATAACTAGATTTACATCCCTTAGCTCTCAAAAAGAAAATTTACAATCCCAAGCCCCTTGATGCATCCTTCTCCTATATTTTATCTACCCAACCCAATACAAATCCTTGTAGCCTTTACGAAAAGCTCCACTCTCTATTGATAAACCACCCTTTTCTTCTATGTATGCTTGTATTTATAGGCCTCTTGAACTACCAACCCACCTTTTTGAGGCTTCAGATCCATCGCCAGTGTCCCAATGTGGTCCTCTAGGCATGATCTCTCCACCTCTTGCCATGATGGTCTTCTAGAAGCTTCATATATAGGGTATATTCCTTCCTACACCAACATGTCGTCGAGTTGACACCTTATCCATTCATCATGTACAGGTGGGTCACACTTTTCTCATGTCCTACCTAATATGCCAAATACAGCTAAGTCTTGAGACCTTGTTACTGTTGGAACGTATCATAGGTCCTTCTAAAACCCTCATAGAACCCCTGCCTTGTGTTCCTTCTCCTTATGTGCTCAACCCTCAACTAAGGCCTTGCGTGCTCATGTGCCTTTTTGTACTTAGTCAATATTTTTAGGGGCCCAACATCACCCCACACTTTACCTATTCTCCGCCCTTGGGAACACTTCTTCAAAGAAAAGAAAAAAAAATTACAATAGACTTAACGTCTTGGGAAAAGAATAAGGGAATGAAGAATTTGGGAAAGATGAAAGAATGGGGAAGTGTTGGCATTACTACAACAAGATAGGAAAATCTCTTTGTAAGTCAGCCTCCAACTTGTTCCAGGCATCAACTTCATTTTGTGCTCTCGGAAGAGGTCAGTCGACTAGGGCACTTACCTCCTCAAAACCCAGTCCATCTCCTTGAGTGTTTATTGTTTCAACCATTCCTTCCAATTCCTTTCCCACGTCCTCAAGCACATCCATCCTTCTTGTAATCTGTGGGTATAACTCCTTCACCGGTTTTTAATTGAACCTCATAAGTTTCAATGGCTTATAACTTCTTCTCAACCTCGGCTAGGATAATCTCCCACTCCGCTCTATTTCCTTTTTTCTTCTCTTGGAATTCCTTGAGCTCTACCTCATGAGTGGCGACCAGGATACTCACCACTCTATCTTTGTCTATGTAATTTTCATACGTAGACTCAGCAGTATGGGTAGAAATTTTCACATCAACAAGAACCTTACTATACTCGAAATGATTGCTACAACCTTCAATTTGTCCTCCTTTTCCAAGCATGCTGCTACTTCTTCCATGGATTCTAAGGCTAGAGGTTGCCTCTCCATGGTGAGGATGCATGTTAAGTCTTCAAGAACTCAAGGGAAGATCCATACTTTTGTGCGGTCGATGCTAGGCCTAAATGCTTCAAAACAATGGAATCTATGATGGATTCTACCTTCTTGTATACCTCGCGTACCCTTGCCTTTTCTTCCCTTAGTTCACACTTTAGTTACGTGCTAATTAGTTCCTCCTACTTTAAGTCCTTGGTCCTTTCTTCTAGCTCTTCTTCCCTCTTCTCTAGCTCTTCCTCTACAAATTTTAGCCTGTCATTCCTCCCGAATAAGCTAGCTTTCAATTCAATGAGACCTTATTCAACACAAGTGTACAAACTTGTTCATTTGAAAGTTGTTGGGTGCTCACCAAGGGGTTGTCTCCTTTTAACTCAAGCATCTTCATTATTTCCCCTTGGCTTACCTCAAATTCTTGCTCGTCAATGTGGGAATCAATTTCTCAAGAAATCATTTTCCTTGTCGGAGGGTATGCACCTTCTTCATCAAATGAATTCATTGCCAAGAGTTGATCTGTTGGTACTATGCTTTGAAGTGCACACGATCTTGTTTGGATCATCATTATAGCTCATTCTTGGTATCTAGATCTCCATGTGCTTTCCTCCTATGTGTGTTCCCTTAGGAATAGTTACCGTTAGACTAGGTATTCCCATGTTGTCGTGATCTTTTCCTACGCTTTCTTCCTTATCTTCATTCATCACTATTTCAACACTGCGCTCCAACTCTTGTTCTACCTTCAATGATTTTTGTTGCTTCTCTTTCTTTCACCTCATTTATCTACTCCTGTGTGAGGCTTGGAGTCCTCTAATCCTTCGTGCTAACCTCTTCACTTCCTCCCATGTCCTAGGTGCCCTCCTCCTTTTGGCTGCCCTTCCTTCGCACAAAGCAATAGTCATTCTTCTCCTCTTTGCCTTCTTCTCCCGAATCATGCACGTTGAAAACAAGTGGTTCTTGGTCTCCTTCAGGTTCATCTTCTTCATCATCATCCCTCTCACCCCTGTAGTTCTCCAAGCTCTATGTGTCCTCTGAATCATCCTCCTTTATCAAATTCTATTTCTTCCCGATCGGGGATTCTAGTATAGGGGATTCGGCTCTTTATTTTTCCTCCTTTGGTGATTCCTCCTATGTGACAGGATTTTCTTATTCTCATGCCTCCTCTCCGACTAGGACCTCTTCCTATGTGTGTAAGTACTTGTTCTAGCACTTGTTCCCGGGCGCCCACCGTTTGTGTATCGTGGGCACTTGGTTCTTTTTCTTTATCTCTTATGTCCCCTTTTTCTTGGGTGTGGTATTCTTTCTACTTGTTGGGTCTTCAAGTATAGATATCTCATTTTCAAGATAAGTACCCTTCTCAAAATTGGGCCTTATGTGAAGGTATACATGCACTATAGACCTCCCTACAATGGCAAGTGTTAAAGGCCTCACCATCTAAAATTCATGGGATATATACTTTTCCATGTGCACACACTTGTTGGGGTAGACCAGCGTCATGTGCATCTTGCTATGGTCCCGATCCATATTTCCAAGGTCAAACTTCAAATTCTTGGATTCCTTGAATCGATTTACTCCCGCATGGAAGTACTGAGCAGTGAAGGAAAATGACATTTTACACCATGGGATCATGCTTTCATCAACCAACTCAAATATGCCAATGCGAAGTGTTGGTATCTTGTGATTTCAGATTCTCCTCTATGAGCACTAGAAATTGTTCAGGATCCTTCACTATGCTCCGCACGCATTCCTCAAGTGCGTATACCACTTCTCAAGATGCGCCTTGTGAACGGTCGTCATGCTATCGCAAGTGTATTTTTTGAATCTCTTTTCGAAATGGGTCCTCCTCCAGGTACTCCCAAATGAACTTATCTACTACATCTGTCACTCTGATCTTTGAAAACATAATAGTTACAAGGACATTACCAAAAGTATCTTGTCACCTTCCTACACGTTGCTGATTATCTCATCCATGATGTACACAGACAAGTTGTAGATGGCACCTTCTAATATCCTTCTATAAATATTGAGCCATGACTTGTTCACTTGCATCCACCTCTCTTGGTCATTAAGTTTGGTTACTAGGTGTGCGGCCATTCTCATCACCGGGTCTTGGATATCCACAATATCAAAGTACCTTGACCCCTTCTTGTATGCATATGCGGTGACGGTTTCTTTGATGGCTTCTTTGTCGCATAGGTCATCCTCTATACTTTCTCCTTCACATATGAGACCTGTGAATTTTGAAATCAGCTGAGGGGTTATGTGCATCTTGTGCCCCACGAAGTGAAAGTGGTCTTCATGTACGTGCGACATCAGCCACTGATAGAGGTGCTCAGGATTCCCAAATTAGGCAAAGTCATAGAGTTCCAACAATCCCTCCTCAAACTTCACTTTTACTTCGTCGCTATAAATGGGTAACCCTTCTGGTGTCCGTTTGTTTTTGGGTGCACTAACTCCAGTGTCATTTCTTTTTCAGTCATGTTTTTGCAATGGTTATAATCACTTATTATCATTTTTCTTAAATGGGACTCCCACTCCTTTCCAAGAAAAACCCCATTTGGGTACTGCATTTCTACATACCATTCTTCATTGGTACTTGTGGTAGTTTCTTGTTGTTTTCCCTTTCCCTTTCCTTTTCCCTTCTTAGGTGTTACAACTGGTTTCTTGGGTGCCATTGTGTAGGTTATCTTTGCACTTCAACTTCTCTTTCTTTGCTTCTCTACCCTTTCCAAGCTTAGATCTCAAACTTGTGAAGAAAATCCTTTTCAACCCGTTCCCTTCTTGTCACAATGCTCACTGGAATATACCTTTCACAAGAAAACACTTCCGGTTTGCAGATCCAAACTAGTCACTTACAATTAAATTTTTCCAATTTTTCTTCACACGGTTCAATTATAGAAACCTAGTTCGCAAAATCTCTTCCTTCTTTGTATTTGTAATGTAAATAATGAAATCTCCAACCTTCTATTTATAGTTTTTCCCACTTTTTAACATTAAATGATACCTCACCTACCACCATACTTCAACACTTAATGTGGATTTTTCAACAAAACCTGACTTTAGCACCTTAACTCACACGCCAAAGCTTTCACGGACAATCCCCAAACCTTATAGCGTGTAACCAATCCATCTTGACAGGAGACTCTTGTGCATGCATCACCAACACCGAAGGTAATTCCATCATGATTTTTCTCTTGCCTACCTCATGTTGCTTTTGCGCTTCTTCCTCTCTTGTACGTGGATTCACAATGTATCCTTACCCTGACACCAACAATTCTTCTTTTTCACCTTTCCTTCTATGTACTTCCTTCCTCAGGGCTATTCAACCGGGATTTCCAATGCAATCCTTCCACGAACTTCACACTTTGCACTTTCCTCCACATTATTCTACCCCACACTAAAATGATGTGTGGTCCTCTCAGTGCATTCATAACCTTTGAAAAAAATAATGATGTTACGGCACCCAAGGCACAACACAAAATAGTAACAAGAAAGATAAACACAAGAAAAGAAAAAGCACTAAAGGAAATCCTAAACTAACTGGCAATACTGCCTTATTACAAACACCAAGAAGACATATTTATAGTAGGGCTTTAGCCTACTCCCATTGAAGTTTTCTAGAAATCTCATCCCATCCAATGCTTGAAACTGACACATTCCTAAATCAAGGATGTACAAGATGATGTAGGGGCCCAACTAATGGAATTTTAACTTCCTAGGATGGCGTAAAAACTTGGAATCATAAAGTAAAAGCATCTGCCCAACTTCAAAAAAATTGTTCTTAATGTGAAGATCATGCCATGCCTTTTGTTTTGATTTTTCAATCTTCTGGCTCCACCTGGAAATTAATCAGCTTTCATATAATTGCATTAACATGTCAACTCTTTCTTCCAGTGCTTGTTCATCATCTAATCCTCCTACACACGCTATACGTAGTGAAGGCAACATAAATTCAACTCGTAGGACAAATTTTGTGCCAAACACTAATTAAAATGGTGTGGCCTTATTTAACCTCTTGTAGGTTGTCCTTTATGCCCAAAGAATGGCTGATAATTTTTCATCCCAATCCTGTCTACCAACATCACATATCTTAGTCAACGTGTGACTAAGTATTTTGTTAAATGCCTCAACAGTTCCATTTTATTGAGGGTGATAGGGAGTAGTTTTGTGATGGGCCACCATGAATTCTGATAATAGAATCCTGACCATTTCATTGAGGAAGTGCATACCTCTATCACTTGTCAAACTCAATGGGCATCCATACCTACTGATCACATTTTCCCATAAAAATCTAGCGCTTTTTAGCTCGGAATGTTTCGGCTTCTGGGAATAGAGTTGCTTCTATCCTTTCATTCCTTTTAGAAACAGATGAGGTTAGGGTTAGGAGGAATACCTGTTGAATGTCGAGATGGTGTGCGCGTACCGTAGAGAAAGATCAGGCTGACTACGGAGAACTCCTTTTTGTCTTGGAAGGACTACCTGCAAATAAGAACACAAGACCACAAGATTTTGATTAAACAATAAATGAGGAAACTGCCTTGGGCCCAGGAAATATAAAACTTCCTTTCGAAGGTGGTCAGTTCCCCTGCTAATATGAATTAACACAAAAGACTGCAAAATATCAATTAAATTATTTTGTTAAACTGGGTAGGGGGAAAGGCTGGTTTTCTGGTTTTGATCAGAGGAACCGATGCCGGTTACTGATAACCGATACCGGTGGGTTCTAGGATCTTCTTGGTAGCTATGGTGTTTGTAATGGCTGGTTTTTGGATGGTATTAGGAAATGGGATGATTAGAAGCAAAAGAATGACAGTTAGATGCAATGGCACGTTGGGTAGTGGATTCAGAAACGGATTTAGGAGCACTGAGATTCAAGAAGCATAAGCAATGTTATAACAAAGGACATGCAAGATGTGACTTACTGGTTTTGACCAAGATGCAAGTTGATCTCCTTGGTTGTAAACACTTCTGGTTTCTTTACTCGTCTCTGCTCTGTCAAGTGAAGATCTGGACTCTGTTCCTCGCTCGCAATGCTCTCGCTGATCCAAAATCCTTTGACCGATCTCCAAAATGAAATCCCGATCCGTTGTTTTGGTTGAGGAGCCCATTTACAGGAACCGATGGCGGTTCATGCGTAACCGACGGCGGTCCGAGTAGAACCGCATCGGTAAGGAAAAAGTAGGCTATTTTTAGTAAAATAGCCCACCTTCCCCGCTTTCTCCCGAGAGATCAGTTGCGGGCTTGGTCAAATGGCTAGAAGGTCGGCTTTGGGTGCGAGTAAGGAGGCATTAGTTATGGATGTGAGTCTGACCAAGTCATGGGTCTTAATTAGGTTAGTTTAGGTTAGGGCTAGGTCATGATGAGGTGGCAAAGTGAGGTGGCGGGTAAGGTGATGTGGATTTATCAATTACAAGGTAATTAATAAATAATTGTGTAAAGTTTAGGTAATGAGGTTAGGTTGCGAAATGGGATGCGGGTCACAAGGGGTCGTAAGACACGAATTTGGTGTCTACATTAGCCCCTTATTGTCGTGAAGCTTGTTCTGTAAAGCTGCGACAATAATATGAAGTGGTTTCTCATGTTAAGGATATAGGTAATCCCCCTCAAATCTATCACAGATTGAGTGAACGGGAAATCAGGGATAGGGTTGATAAAGGGTATATGTGAGAGTAGAGGATGGTAAGGTGGTGGGGTAGGTCCAAGGAAGCAGACGCATGTTGAAATGCAATAGTACAACGAGGGTACATGATTTGACAAGCAAACCAACAATGTGTAGGCAAAGGTCGATAGTTTATCCAAACAAGGGTGATATAATCCTGGTATCCAAGGCATAGGAAGTAGCTCCAGGGTATATAACAGGTGAGGTACAGGAACGTTTAGGCATGTTCGGCAGTACCAAATGGTTGGTTTGGTTGAGATAAACGCACGGTCTAGTCTCAGTCTAGGCAAAGTTGGTCGACGATCAAGTCAAGGACCCTAATCATGCTAAAACACGAACAGGTGAGCTCGATTGAACACAAGGTACATGATGGATGGATAAAATAAAACGTTGATTGTGGGTATGGTATTGAAGTGATACGGCCTTGGGTCAGGCCAAGTGGTTGGGCGGTGGCCTGGGTCGGGCCGGGTCAAATGGTGGAGGGCCTTGGCGAGGCCTCGGGCCAAATTGGGTTAGGGCGAGGCCTTGGGTCGGGCCGGATGGGTAGGGCGAGGCCTTGGGTCGGGCCTAATGGGTAGGGCCTTGAGGCCTTGGGTCACACAATGGTAGGTTGAGGCCTTGGGTCGGGCCGATTGGTAGGTTGAGGCCTTGGGTCGGGCCAAGGTTGAGGCCTTGGTAGGGCCTTGAGGCCTTAGGTCGGGCCAAATAGGTAGGTTGAGGCCTTGGGTCGGGCCAAATAGGTAGGTTGAGGTCTTGGGTCAGGTCCGACAAGTGAACAAATGGTGTTCAGCACAGGTGAATAGAGATGGTGTTGGTGAAAAAGGGGCAAATGGTAAAGAAGGGCAAAAATTTTGGGGGAAAGTTGGGATACGAACCGATGTCGATTCTACATGACCGATATCGGTTAAGAGACCGATACCGGTTCCTTAGGGCAAAATGAAACCGACATCGGTTAAGGTCGAAAAACCTATAAAAAGAAAAATACGGCCTGTCATTGTCACTTTTGTTATTTGCAAACCAAAGCGACTTGTCTGACGTGGAGAGTTGATTTGGAGGGTTATTGAGTGAGGTGGAGCTATTTGATTGGCGGAGAGAGTTGATAGTGGGCCCGATTGAGGAGGAGGCAGCAGGTGATTGGCCAGGGACCCAGTAGATCAGGATTGGAGCCATGGCACAGGCAGGAGGAGCTGGAGGGGCTGGACCAGCTGGACCGCCACCACCCATCCCACCACGACGACGTGTCGTCGTACCGGTAGGTTCTAAACTCGTGATTTTATGCATTGAAATGGTTATTAGGCTAAATGGGGGGTTTGGGTAGGAATTTGTATTTTGTAGGAAATAATGAGTAAATGGAGGTAATTTGAAAAACGGAGAGGGTAGATAGGTAAAATAGGGTAATGCGGCTAGGTGGGTAAAATTGGAGGGTGTTTGGGTGGGTAAATGGGTAGAAATAGGAAAAAATGGGTTTTGGGGGCCGCGCGGGGGTTCGGCTCCGGAAAGAAAACAGTGACCGATGTCGGTCGCTAAGCGACCGGCATCGGTCGCAAATTTGCAGGGTTTGGTTGAGTTGGGAGGGACCGGCGTCGGTCGCGTATCGGCCGGTATCGGTGGCGTTGGGATGGGTTGAGGGTTTGGTGGTGGGTTAGGTGGGTTGGGTGGTTTGTGGTGGGTTAGTGTGTTTAGGGTTTAGGATGGGTTTGGGTGGTTTGTGGTGGGTTAGTGTGTTTAGGGTTTAGGATGGGTTTGGGAAGCTTGTTGGGTATTAGGGTGTGGTTGGCCGTGTGAGTGGGTTAGGTGTGGGTTTTGGGTTGGGTTGTGGGTTTTGGTGGTTGTTTAGGGGGTAGAAAGTCGGGGTGTGGTCGGGGGATACAAAAAGGGGGTTTAGATGGTAAAGTAGATGTTATAATAAAGAGTAGGTCTAAGAATGTGGGTTGGTTTTGCAGGCACGTCAGCAGTTGACGATGCGTGATAGGATGCCTCCACTATTGAGTCGGATGAGGCCACACGTATCTGCGGCGCATTGGGCCATCATGCGCGAGGTGGGACTCGGCGGGGTCCAGAGGTACAGAGCGATAGAGAGGGATCACAGCCTGATGGTCGCCCTCATCGAGAGATGGGATCCGGCGGCCAATGTGTTCCATCTTCCGACCGGGGAGATGACCGTCACATTAGAGGATGTGTATCGCATCCTGCGGCTACCGATCGAGGGAGAGGCAGTCTTCCAGGTAGATTCAGAGACTGCCATGGACAGCATACTGCAGGTTTTTGGGGATGCAGCCGCGCTTCTTACGTATCATAGCGCGAGCATTGGATATGGTGACATGTACCGCGCACACAGACATGAGACACGGCTTGCCGTGTTGATGATGATAGGGATCACCTGCTTCGCCCTCCCGGATTCAGAGGGAGGCCGCTTCCCACGAGCATTGATGGGGGTGCTGCTGGAGATGGTGGAGGAGCACACCTGTTTTGCATGGGCACCAGTGTATCTGGTGTAATTATACAGGGAGTTATGGGGCTATCGCCGGAGGAGGCGATTTGGTATTTGTTCTACATTTTTGTTGCACTGTTGGGCATACGAGCACATCGTATGCATCAGGCCAGTAGGGCTACCCCAGCAGCCAGGGCCACAGGTCGTATACCGATATGGCTTTCAGAGGTGGTTGGGGGTCGTGGGCCAGCCACGAGCAGTTGCTTGCAGGTCGGGATGTGGCCTATTATGACACTTCTGCTAGAGGGCCTTACAAAGCAGAGACATTGTATGGAGACCCTACAGAGGTCACCATCCTAGCAGAGGAGCCCGCTTACAGTTGCGCCTAATCCAGTACACATTCTGGATAGCAGGACGGAGGCCAGGAGAGTACGAGCGGATACCCCTGGAGAGGGTACGCAGGCAGATGGGGCTGCGACAGGACGAGCCACCTCCCGTTCCTCAGTACAGGAGAGATGATGTAGAGGCCCCACTGCCTGCACCACAGCCTTTGGATCCAGATTGGGTAGCAGAGAGGCCAGCAGGTGAGGGTATAGATGATGCTGGGTGCACGGGAGCATACAGGGTGTGGTGGGTGGGCAGGAGAGAGCAACAGATAGTACCGCCCGCATGTACCCAGACTTGGCTGCAGTGATAGGAGAGAGAGATCAGCTCAGGGGTCAGGTGCAGCTCTTACAGGGGCAGCTAGCTGCAGCACAGGCACAGATAGGTGTCTTACAGGCAAGCTAGCCCAGTGCTCAGCACGTGCATGTAAGACCACCACCACGACCACAAAGGTGCACAGCAGCAGTACAGCAAAGCAAGAAGACAGTACCAAAGACCACCACCACAAAGCAAGCAGATGTACCACAACACCCTGTGCACAGTACAGTGTGCAGTGCAGTACCACACCCACAGTGTGCACCACCAAATGCACCAAAGACAGCACATGGGGGCACTGGTAGTAGGTGTCAGGGGACCAGCCCCAGTACCTACGGTGGCTCGAGAGCGTTACATGGAGGCTAGAGCGGAGGCCCGATACTATCAGGATATTCTTGATGGTACCGGGGCTGATTATCAGCCCTATGCGGCACATAGAGCAGAGACCTCTCGGAGCCAGAGGTCTCAGGGAGGTGCAGCCACAGCTGGTGGGTCCGTCACAGGCAGGAGGCGAGAGGCACCACAGGGACCAGCGGGGAGAGGTGCCGAGGGCGGTGGGGAGAGCTGAGGGATCCCAGACATGACTTTTGTATTTAGAGATGGGCACCGGTCTGCGAACCGGGTGTATTGATAGAGGCTTGCGTGCCTATGTATTATTCATGTATTCATTTATTCATTTATTGATACGTCCTCAAGCCGAGTAGGGGTTGTATAGTGGATACCGGCCTGCGAGCCGAGTATATATCTATTTTTGATACGAGGGACCGGCCTGCGAGCCGAGTCGAGATTTTTTGACAGTTATTGCGGCCTGCGTGCCGGCTTTGGTGGATTATGAGATCACAGAGGCCCCGATGTAGGGCACATTGTATTTTTGAAAATTTGTATATATATAGAGACGATGTTTTGATCCACATGCAGTGTTCAAAATGTGTTTAAATATTTTGTTAATGGTTGGTAATATATAATGTATGATAAGTTTTAGTTGACATGTTGATAGATGGATGATGTTGATGTTTTTGTTTTGCACGTATATATGAATGTCATGTTATGTGATGAATTGGTGGTTTTGTGACATTGTGATATATGTAACTGATGAGTTGGATCCAAATGATGTATAGATTGATAGTTTCTTGATATCCGTAGTTGATGGTTTGTGTATTTGTATAAAATAAATGATGTTAATGAAATTGTAATGCTATGTGTGGTGGATGAACAAATGTGGTAAATTGTGTTGTTTATGCAGGAAAAGAGGCGGGCGCGACAAAAATTTAGGTGAGAAATGAAGAAAAGAACGCTGTTGAGAAAAGATAGGTGTGTAACCGATATCGGTTAAGGAACCGATATCGGTAGCTGGTAGACCGATATCGGTTAAGTAACCGATACCGGTTATTTAGGTATGAGCTTTTCTAAAAATAGAAAAGCTAGGGTGGCAACTTAAGTTTTAATTTTAGAGCCATGCAAGAGGTTAAATACGCGAACGCGACGCTTTTTGACGACTGAGACAGGTATTTGCATGAGAGATTTGAGTGATAAGGAGAAGAGAGACAGGAATTTGTATGAGAGATTTGGGTGATAAGAAAAGAGACTGGGAAGGTGAATGCGATCGGAGATTCAGAAAGTAGAAAGGCGAATTTGAAAAGAGTGGTGATAATGGCAGGACGAGGAGAAACATCCAGCAGGCAGGGACAAGAGGGAAGACAAGGGCCACCTCAAGCTACTGCAACCCCAGAGGTAAATGTTTTGGTTGTGATTTGATTTTTGCATGTGTTATGAATAAGAGATTAAGTGGGTAGATATGAAGAAGAAAACATGATAGCAAGGGTTATAAGTGAGGTAAGTGTTACGTGGTAGGTAATCAAGGGTTTCGGGTATGTCTGTGTATACAGAGAGGAATAAACGAGCAATTTATTGTCGTAGGTGGTTGTTTTAGGCAAGATGTATGTAATTGACAGTGACCGGTAGCGGTTAGAGGTAACCGGTATCGGTTACTGAACCGATAACGGTTATGTATAACCGATACCGGTTCCTGGAGGAATTTCCAGAATGTTTGAAAAACCCTGACGGATTGAATGGTTGTTTGTTGTTTTGGTGTATGCAGGCAGAGGCAGGGTTGAGGATGAATGATAGTGTGCCAGCACTGTTGTCACGGAATCCGAGCGGATGTAACACCAGCTGAATGGACATTGATAAATCGTTTGGGGTTAAGTGGAATCCGCTATTATTCACGAATCGCACGTAATCATGCTATGTTGCAGGCATTGATTGAGAGATGGAATCCCGAGACAAATACCTTTATCTGCCAACAGGGGAGATGACAGTAACATTGGAAGATGTGTTTCGGATTTTGAGACTCCCTATTACAGGAGAACCAGTATATCAGGCACTACCTAGCGCGGCACGGGGAGCGATAACAACAGTATTTGGTCCATACGCACGAGATTTGACACAGCGAGGTTTATCCTTTACATATGGGGTAATGTATGCAGCACACCCTGAGGAGACAAGGTTAGCAGTGATATTAATGATAGCGGTAGGGTATTATGCGTTACCGAGGGTGGAAGGGGGAAGATTTCCAAAGGCATTGATGTGTGTTATTTGGGAGATGATAGAAAGGAACGTGACTTTTGCATGGGCACCTGCATATTTGGCGGAGCTATACAGGGGTTTATGGGCTTGTAGGCGAAATCACAGGACGACACTGGATAGTTCATACTTATTACACTGTTGGGCCTATGAGCACATTGTTTGTGTGCGACCAATAGGCCGACCCATCCAGTCGGGAGAAACCGGAGTGCAGAGGTTGGGATTCAGACGATGGGTCCAGACAGAACAAGAGGCCAGATCCCAGGCCGTGACGGGTGATATTGAGTATTACAGGCAGGTATGGGAGAGAGTGACGGTTGCGGATATCTGTTGGAGGCCATACGGAAACTATATGGTAACAGAGAACATAGCTGAGGAGTTGAGGGGTGTAGAGCGATTGAGGTGGATCGCAGGGCACAGGCCGGGTGAGTATGAGAGGATTCCTATAGATCGCGTGCGGCGACAATTTGGATTTGTGCAGGATATACCCCTGGCTTATAGACCATATATGAGGATCGACGCCGAGGCAGCATTCTCACCTCCCCGGCCAACACCTCCAGAAGGGCCTGAAGAGGTAGCAGCCGATCGCAGGGTAATGGATGCGGGAACGACAGAGGCCTATAGATTATGGTGGGTAGCAGAACTGCGAGGTGTACGTGAGCGTCCTGACATAGCGGTGATTACAGCAGAGAGGGATCGTCTGCAGCGTTTGGTTCAGCAGCTCCAAACGCAGGTGAATGAGACAAGAGGATTGTTAGTGGTCATGAGTCACGGGGGAGACTAGAGGCTGGAGTCCTCCATGCGAGAGGGCGTATTCATATGTTACAGGAGAGATTGGCAGATCAGTGGGCGGTACCAATAGCCGTGGTACCTTTGAGGACAGAGAGGCCCGGCGAGAGGGGTCGACGATCACGATCATCACCTAGTTCGGGATGAGGCGTGAGGGTCTGAGTAAATGTTAGCAAGGTATAAGAATAAATAAGGATGCCGACCTGCGTGTCGATGATAGAGAAGATGTATTTGTTTAACATCTAAATAAAACTGAATATGTATGTTGATTTGAGTTATGATAATAATAAGATTGTTTGTGTTTTGATTTTCGGTGTTTTGAAAAAGGATAAAGAGGACTGTGATTAAATAGAAATACACAAAAATATTTATATTCACCACACAGGATAGGTTATGGTAGGGGATGGTCGAGCTAACCTTGGGAGACCCCATGTCTCCGAAGTGCTGCCTACATAGCCCATTGCACAAAGCAAGGAGGGGCCTCAGACCGATGTAGTTCTCCCTTAGGATCAGGGAGAGGCGAATTCAGGCAATTGGGTACGGTTTAGGTAATTGGTTGGTTGGTAAAAATATTAAGATTAGTAAAGGTAAGGTGGATGGTGTTGGTAATGAATTGGTGATGTTGTAAAAGGTATGAGGGAAGCGAAAGTTAGCCTACCCAAGTAGTAGGGAATCGGGTCCTGATTAAGGTCAACACACAATCCTAGATGCGAGGCAAAGCAGAAAGAGTGCTCCGTAGATGAAGAGAGCTAAACAAACCACACCACGTAGAACGAGCTTGGAGCCCTAGGTACCGTGCATAGACGAGAAGTCAATAGGTGAAAAGAGTTGTGTGATCACAATATATCGAGTGTACATTACGTCCCTTGAGTTGAAACAAATGGTGAGGTGAGGTGGATGATATAGCTGAGGTACGGAGAACTTATTACAAAGTGAGTGTTCTGACGAAAGAGAACCTACCCTAAATAGACAAGTCCATGACTCAAAAGTCCTTTTGAATGAGGCTTTTCTTTTATTGAATGTAGACTGATCGATGCGGGAAGTCTACAAGGGATATTGATTGTATTATTCTTGAGGTCTTCACGAAGCTGATCAATGCGAGAAGCTTCTGATAAAGGCTGACTGTGTATAGCTGTCCTTCGAGGGAGCAGTCTATTTATAGTAGCAGATATGATTGTAATGCATAGCTGTCCTTCGGGGGAGCAGTCTATATATAATAGCAGCAATAGTTCGGCATATAGCTGTCCTTCGAGGGAGCAGTCTATATTTAATTTAGATGACTAGATGTTCATTTGGCGTGAAGCATCTAGTTTAGTAGGAAGTTTGACTCAAGAAAATCCCATAAGAATACGGCTTATTTTAATATTTTGAAGTCATGGACTAGACTAAAAAGGGGAAGGCTTCATCAAGGGGAGGTGAGGATCAAACTATGTGAGCTTGATTGTTATTATGAGGTGTAGGAAACAGAGTGTATGTAGTGGTAAGTGAGCTCAAGGGACGAGCGAGCAGTAGATAAGAAGTGATATAACACTAATTTCAACAGTAGAATGGTCGAAGATGCAAGGCATTAAGGGGTTCAGGCTCAGGTTTACCATTAAGCGAAGCTAAACGATAAGTACCAGATCCATAGGTATGAGTGATTATATAAGGCCCAATCCAATTGGGAGCAAATTTTCCACGTTTGCTCTTTTCTAGTTTGGTTACATGTTGATTCTCTTTGAGAACAAGATCACCAACCTTAAAGGTACGCTCATGAAGTCGCTTATCATAAGCACGTTTAATGCGTTTTTGATAGATTTGAAGGTGATCAAGAGCTGTAAGACGGCGTTCATCAAGAAGCTCCAATTGGGCTAACCGCTCTTGGCGGAAATCATCATTGGTGAGAATATCCTGAAGAGATATTCTAAGGGAGGGTATTTGTATTTCGAGAGGCAAAACAGCCTCGGTACCGTATACCAAAGAAAAAGGTGTGGCATTAGTAGAGGTACGAATGCTAGTACGATAAGCCCAAAGGGCAAAGGGAATGTGATCGTGCCAATTTCTTCCGGATTCATTGACAACTTTCATGAGGATTTTGGTTAGTGTTTTATTAGAGGACTCGGCTTGCCCATTGGCTTGTGGATAGTAAGGTGATGAGAAACTAAGTTTGATACCAAAGTTGTCACAAAGGTCTCTCGCAACAACTTGTTTTTGAAAGATTTTCCATTATCTCGTTATCGTGGGATGAGGAACACCAAAACGACAGTATAATGTGGTGGTTAATGAACTCGACAATTTTTTCTTTTTTGATTGAAATGAGTGGAATAGCCTCCACCCATTTTGTGTAATATTCGGTCGCTATGATTATCCAACGGTGACGTTGTGAAGAGGTTGGGTGAATCTCACCAATAAGGTCTAAACCCCATCAGTGAGAAGGGCCAAAGATCTCGAGCGATCCGGAGCGGGTGGCTAGGAGTATGTTGAAGGTTGGCATGTTGTCGACACATAACACAACGCTTAACATATTCGTAGCAAGCATGCGTTATTGAGAGTAGGCCAATAATAACCAAGGCGAAGGATTCGTTTGGCTACACAAGGCAGCCGCTAAAATGTCCACCACAAATACCGTCATGGACCTGTTGGAT
This sequence comes from Taxus wallichiana var. yunnanensis, assembly GCA_018340775.1. Taxonomy (NCBI): domain Eukaryota; kingdom Viridiplantae; phylum Streptophyta; class Pinopsida; order Cupressales; family Taxaceae; genus Taxus; species Taxus wallichiana. Next base: position 640,259,133 of record CM031241.1, on the reverse strand, counting down.
GGTATGAGTGGCCTCCGCGCCAGTTAGACAACGAAGGAGGATGCCATCAAAGCCACGTTTATAGAGGAGTCCCCCCATGACAACATAACGCGAAACACTTTTAAGAAAAGCACGTTTGCCGTTACTAGTAAGGTCAGGTGGGAGGACAGAGATTGTAAGGTAGTCGTGAAATTGGTGGTACTAGGTATCCTGTGAATTAGTAGACACAGTATTTATCATACAAACTACCGGGGTTGAATAGGATGGGGCAAAAAGTTGTTGGACCACGACGAATAATTCAGAGTCAGTCAAGGCGGGGAATTTGCGAGGCTAAGCAAGCCATAGTATCCGCAAATTTGTTAGTGGAGCGGGGAATGGTTTGTATAGAATAGTGGGTAAATAAGGCTAGAAGTGAATCCACGTAGTGTTTGTATTTTTGAAGTTCCTCATTTTTGCATTGGTAGACGCCCATAACTTGATTGACTACCAATTGAGAGTCGCCAAAAATGTTGATAGATTTGATACCTAAGTGTAACGCAACTTGGAGACCCAGAACAAGGGCCTCGTATTCCGCTGTATTATTAGTGCAAGGGAAATCAAGTCGGAATGAAAGAGGCATAGGTTCAGCATTGAGAGGAATGAGAACAACGCCGGCTCCTCCGCCGCGCTGGCATTTAGATCCATCGAAGAAGAGGGTCATTGGGTACGACTCCTCCGTGAGGGAAAGAGTAGCGATGAGTTCATCGGGAAATGTGAAATTGGTAAATTGTTCCCCAGGTAAAGGAGCTTCCGCAAGTTGGTCTGCGATGGTTTGTCCTTTGATTGATTTCTGGTGGACAAACTCAAGGTCGAGGTCGGCGAGAAGCATGAGCCATCTAGCAATGCGTTGGTTCAGATGAGGTTTGGCATACATGTAATGGATGGGGTCTGTATTGGTGATGACGAAAGTCTTGTGATTTAGAAGGTAGTAGTGTCGAGTTTGGTGGCCACGAATGATAGGGCAAGGCACAATTTTTCTACATGTGTGTACCTAGTCTCATAGTCCACCAAAGTACGACTTATATAATAAACGGCTTGTTCGTGATTCTCAGAGTCACGATGTGCAAGCATGGCTCCTACAGCGTGGTCGGTGGCGGAAAGGTAAAGGTAGAAAGGGCGGTCGTCTTGGGGTGGGATAAGCACGGTGGGCTGCAAGAGATAGGATTTGAGAGCTTCGAAGGCTTGGTGACATTCTTCGCTCCATTGGAATGCAATATCCTTTTTAAGGAGGTGATGGAAAGGTTGACATCGATCCGAAAGTTGGGAGATGAAACGTCGGATAGATTGGAGCTTACCTTGTAAACTACGCAATTGTTTGAGATTTTTGGGTGGGGGCATTTCTAGGATAGCTTTGACTTTAGATGGATCGACCTCAATGCCACGCAAAGAGACGATAAAGCCAAGAAGTTTTCCCGAAAGAACACCAAAGACACATTTCTTCGGTTGAAGGCGGACAGAATATTGTAACAGGCGATCAAAAATAATGGTTAAAACATCGAGATGTTCACTACGATGTTTAGACTTGCCGAGAAGATCGTCGACATAATCTTCAAGGATAGTGTGCATAATGTCATGAAAAATGTAGGTCATAGCCCGATATAGGTAGCACCAAAGATTCTTAAGGCCAAATGGCATGACACGATAACAGAAGGTTCCCCAAGGAGTTATGAAGGCAGTTTTGTGTTGATCGGCAGGGGCAACCAAAATTTGGTTGTATCCTGAAAAGCCATCCATGAGAGAGAGCATCTCATGACCTGCAGTTAGATCAACAAGTTGGTCAATGCTAGGTAAGGGGAAGTCATCCTTAGGGCAAGCGAGGTTAAGATCCCGGAAATCTATGCATATCCGAAGTCCCCCTGTCGCTTTAGTGATAGGTACGATGTTAGAAATCCATTGAGGATAGTCAATAGGCAAGATGAAGGAAACAGAAAGGAGTCGTTGGAGCTCCTCTTTGACCAAGAGAGCAATGCGTGGATGCATTTTTCTCAATTTCTGTTTGACTGGTTTGGAATCGGGGTTTAGGGTGATGTTATGGATGGCGATGGTAGGATCAATTCCTGGCATGTCAGCGTAAGACCATGCGAAAGCTTGGTTGCGAGCACGGAGAAAGGTAGTAAAGGCGGCTTGTTCTGATGTGTTAAGGGATTGTCCAATCTTCACAATGTGAGGATCCTTCTCCGTGTGGATGTTGATTTCTATGGTAGATTCGTTCAGCATAGTTTGGGTTTCAGATGGTAAGGCTCGTTGAATATAAGAATCATCCGCGCCAAGGTAAGTGAGGATGGAGTCGTCATCCTGGCATTCAACAACATTAATCAAAGGCGAATCCTCTTCGATCATGTCTGGATAAAGAAGGGGCAAAGAAGATGGGTCGTCATTATCGCGTTGATAAGTGAGAGGACCTATGAAGATAGCATTTATGAAAAAAAAAAGTTAGGAGGGATGGATTCAGGGTCTATAGATTCTCATGGGTGATGATGGCAAAGTGGGTGATGATGGTTTGGTAGGGGCGACGTCTTCTTCTTCCAGATACAAACCACAGAGGTGTCTCCCGTGTAGGTGTTTTGGGAAAACCGAGACCACCGCGATCATTGTGTTTACGGGTAGTCACGGAATGAGTATATGTCGGCCTTGTTCGTAGAAGGCCAAAACCAAAGCCTTTCCAAGCACAACGAGTCAAGAAGGTGAGGGCGAAACGACGATTTGTCAAGTATTGAAAATCGGATTGGAAAGGAACCACACCAAGAGGAGGTTCAGGGGTAATGGAGGATGCGTCAACACCCCCATACGTTAGGTTAGTGCGGCAATGGGGTGGTCCGTAAGAGATTATCTCCCCCACGCGACGGTCGTAGGTGGGATGTGCATGTAATTGTCCGTACTCTCGCGGGGTAGGAAAGAACTAACGCATATAGGCGGTACTCCCAAACAGTAAGGCGCCGAAAAACATCTACTAAGGGGTCGGAGGTTGGAATGTTAGTCATGGGAAGGGAAGTGGTTTTGCGATGGTGGTTTCATCAATCAAGGCGTAGGCGCGGTTGAGGTGGATGGTTGAGGTACATTTGAGGAGGATGGTCAGGTTGAATGTATGGGTGTCTTGATTGGTATAAGCACATCGTTAGGGCGGTATAACATATTGCAGGTTTTAAAGGGGGAGGGTCACTTTACGGTGTAAGACTTCCCTCGTACTCAAATTTTATGCATCTATGTAATGTTGAGGAACGCATCCCATGGCTCGGATCCAAGGACGACCCAAAGAATATATTATATCGAACTCTCCCTCAAGGACATAGAAGAGTTCGGGTAAAGTACGTGGTCCTACGCGAATGTTGAGGATCACGGTGCCTAAGGTAGAAGTAATAGCGTATTGAATGACCGCAACATGATGGGGTTGGCACACATGCAACTAGAAGGGATGTTCATCCGTGGAAGGCTTTTGAAGAGATGATGTTTAGCTAGCGCCCCGCAATCATAACCCGACGTACTCGAATATCCCGGACGTAAGCGGAGATGAAAAGGGCAGGGTCAGGGTCTTCTGTACCAAAGTCGACAATTTCATCTTCAGAGAAACTGACTGCAGCAGCTTGTTGTACAGAGACGTATGGTTGGGGCAAAGTGGGTTGTTTGGTGAGAGAAGCAACGTGATTGGGTGTTAGAATGGAGGCGACAGGCAGGGTTTCATTAGGTAAAACCTCTATCCTCAAGGATCTCAACGAGAGCTTGTCGATGAGATTCAAAGTCCAATGAGATCATACAAAGTGTCATTTTTACTGCCGATCGGTGAAGCTGTTTAATCATATTTCGGTGGGCAATGCCATTAGAGACGGGATAGGCGGGTCCGCGAATGACCACTTTAGGTGGTGGTGCAATTGGGATGTTTGATGGAGAAAGAGATGCCGCAGGTGTGTTTTCTTTTGCTTTCCCATTGTTTTTCTGCCCTCGAGTAGCGATGACACTAATCATATTAATCTCATAGACCTGAGATGAGGAAGATGGTGGGGATAACTCATGGTCTTCAAGAGGTGGGGTTGTAATAATGATAGATCTTGGTGAGGCGGGGACAGATGGTATAGGAGAGGGAATGGAAACTAAAGGTCTCTCCCTTCGTAAGTTGTCTTTCTTAATCTTTCTATCCGGGAGAGGTGACTGGCGAAGGATGGTTTTTAGAGCTTTGCATCCCTCCACATCATGTCCTGGTGTGCGGTGATAAGCGCAGATTTTAGACTCATCGTAACCCATAGGTCGGGGCTTAGACGGGTCATAAGGTCTAAGTGGAGGTAGGGAAATGGTCGCATTCTCCACCAACATAGCAAGGATTTTGGCGTAAGATCCTTTGAGTGGGTCAAAATCGGAAGAGGATGAGGGTATTGGTTGTGCGGGTTTTGGTAATGCTTGGGCATGATTGGTTCGCATGGGTGGTGGTTTAGCCGAGGGGTGTTGATACATGGTTTTTACTAAACGTGATTTCTTTGGCGCAGAAGCTATGTTGGATGATGAGGCCGCAGATGATGTGGTATCAGAAAACAACCACGGGGAAATAGGAGTGACTGAAAACAAATCTTTTGATGATGGAATTTGTTTAGGGTTGATAGGTGGACAGGATACGTGGAGTGACGGTGTTGCTATACCCTGGAATTTCTGTATAGGTGCGGAAGGCGTAGGTTGTTTTGAAGAAAACGCAGGAGGTATGATATATTGATGTAAGGTAGAGGGATGGGGTCCCAATATGGAAGGTAGGTATGACGATGATGGTTTTGATTGTGATAGGGGCACGGATTGAGTTTGTCTCCTAGGTGGCGGAGCGGATTTATTTTTGGATAGATCGAGTCGCTTAGGCGGGTGCGTTAGACTGGGCATTGGTGAGGTCCCAAGCGTAGGGGAAGATCTGGTTAAGTTGATAGAAGTGGACGGGGCATTTGGTAGAGGTGAGGGGGGTGAAGGTGAGAACAGGGGCATTTTAAGCTTCTGTAAGCACTTCGGGTATATGGTGGAGACATCAGGATCAGTCATTTGCATTTGAGTAGAAAAAGGGGTACTCAAACGTTCCCATAGGGCCTGTCTATCTTCTGTGGAATGACAGTCTCCAGGTGTGATTTGTAATTTTTGTACGGAAGAAAGGTGGGTTGTAATTCCAGTCCACTGCGGGTGTGACACAGGAGGTAGATGAGGCACTGTATCAATAGATGTTAAGAGGTCAACCGGTCGTTGAAAAGATTTAGGCGATGAGGGACTAATAGGTAGGAGGGCGTGTTCGAGGGGATCTGTCACGTTTAAAGAATGTGATGATGTTAGTGTAAGAGATTTCTCGTCTAAGGATGTCAAAAGGAGTGGCGAGCCTTCCTCTTGTGTAGCAAGAGTGGTAGAAGGGGACGTTTGGGAAATAGATAAATTAGATAGCATCCGCTCACAGTCTTGTAGGGATGTGGTGTAAGAAGACTCGTCGATGAGAAGAGAAGTCCGGGCAGTTAACTCTTCTATGGGTAAAGGAATGATTTCACTTTGGCTTGATGGTGGTGAAGGAGGTTCAAACTCCTGTGTTGGTGGAGAGGCTTGATTTAAAAAATTTTCAATAGAGGCTTTTGGCTGAGAATCGAAGACTGCATGGATCTCATGAACACTCTCCTCGGCTAAGATATCTTGGTTCACGTTACTGTTGGACGAGTGATTCGGGAATGGCTTGTTGAAAATTTTCAGATTTCGGTTAGCAGGGGCGTTAGGATTATCGAGGGTTATATCCCCTGCGTCAACCATTTCCTGCACTATGTTTTTCAACATCTTGCAGTTTTCATGACTATGTCCTTTTACGCGGTGAAAGTTACAAAAGTCATTTTCTTTGTACCAGGAAGGTATTGCGCGGGTGGAGTCAAACCCAGAGTGAGGTTTAACAGGGGGCAAGGTGATAGCCCCAGCTTTGAGCAATTTCTCCAGGATGACGCCATAAGTTTCTCCCAAGGGAGTGTAATTGGTGGGCTCGGCTTTGTACTTATAAGTGGTTTTCGGCGGAGTATTGGACGGTGTTTGAGATTTGACCATTACCGCGTGGACAGCTCCTTTTGATTTAGAAGAAGTGGACGCGTGAGGAGTGGTGGTGTTTGGCTTGTTGGTAGAATCAGGAGTTCGGAAATTGGGGTTTTTGTTACGCAACCGCAATTTCTCTTCTTCTAAGGCTCGAATTTCTAGTTTCCGAGCCATGGTAAAGGCCTCGTCGAATGTGCGGAAAGTTTGAATTTGGAGGGTAGGGGAGATGTGCTTAGCGCAGGCCCGCGTAAATAGTTCGATGAGTTCGGTTTGAGGCAAGGCATACGTAAGTTGGTTGATAAGGCCCCGCCATCGTCCAACGAAATCTGCGATAGATTCGTCTTCAAATTGTCGGATGGCATAGAGGTCGGTGATAGATACTTTCTTGGCAATGTTAATGGAGAAATGATCCAAGAAAGATTGGGCTAGTTGGTTAAAAGAGAAGATCGAGTGCTGGGTTAAAGCACTGTACCACTCCAAGGCGGGTCCTGATAAGGACATGGGGAAGGTGCGGAGTAACAAGGCGTCATCATGGGCAATCAAATAACAAGCATGTCTAAATGATCGCAAGTGTTGTTGAGGATCCTCTTTACTGTTAAAACGAGTAAACTTTGGCAACTCCCATTGAGGAGGATATGAATGAAGGGGGACAGAAGGGTGAATGGGCTCCCGACAAACTTGCTCGTATGTCAAGGCGCTACGACTTCCTGAAACGGAAGCCTCCAGGTTTTGCATTTTGTCCATCATTTGTTTGATGAAATCTGTGGTTGGATGAGATGATGGTGCCACGTAGAATAGGGATGTCCCATATAAGGTGTTGAGGTTACTGGATACGTGTATGGGAATGAAAAGGTAGGCGGAGCTTGAGAAGGAAAGCTCGTGTGAATAGGTGGCAGAGAGTAAGTCATGAATGGAGTGGTCTGAAAGAGAGATGAGATAGGGGCAGTTGGTGGTAACGATACGTGGGGTCCAAGGTTAACCAAAGGAAAGCTAATCGGGGTCGTATGAACCTCTGAAGCTTTCGGATTGGGAGACGGGGCTAGAGATGCAGGAAGTAAGGCAGTGTTATCAGGAGGAGTGGGAGCTAAATGAGCAGCTATACTAATAGGCATGCCAATAAGGAGCTGACCATCAGGCGTACGGTCAGGGGCATGAGACAAATAGTATTGTACAGCGCTGGGATTAGCATCCAGAAATTTGGCAAAGTCCTTGTCTCCTACAGGAATTTGGGGGATCTCACTGGTGTCCGTAGGGTTCCCTATAGAATGTGAAGGGGGTGATTCAGGCAAAGACACAGAGCAGGCATGTGAAACCATGGCGGCGGCTTGCTTCCGAGTGATGACAACCATAGACAAGAACACACAGGAAAGTTTCAATCTATCAAGAACAAAAACAACCTCAGAATGATGAATTTGGCAAGTTGCTGGTTTGTCAGGGGCTGATGAAGACAGTAACCGATATCGGTTTAGTAACCGGTGTCGGTCACAGAGCAAACGACGTCGGTCCCTTAACCGATGCCGGTGTCAAAAGTCTAGGATAAGAAGATATAAAAGGCTGCTAATTTGATTTTTAGCAACGTTGAGTATATTTATCAACTTATTGATCACAGAAGACAAAGTATGACAGAGAAAACAGAATTTGAAAACAAGCAAGAGGCACACGCAAATCTAGAGACTAATCCTAGGGTTAATTTTAGTTATCGTGGGCTTATGCCTTTAGACGTAAGATGATGTCAGAATCCTAAACAACAAGACCTAGGGGAAATGTCAAGTTTGTTTTGGCTTATAAGGTTACCTCAATCGGGCGGAGGAATACCGCGGAAAAGGGGGGATGTTTGAGCTGTTGTGTTAATTGTGAAGTGATTCGGTATGTGTTGTGCAGTGAAACTAAGGTTAATTTCCTGTCAATACCGTGGATATCACCCCCACGTGTACGACCTGTTACTTAATCTATGTTCACTAGAATTGAAGAACAACAAGCAGGAATGCAATGCACGTGTTTTAAACCCAAATCGAAAATTATATTCGATGAAGCAAGAGAGATGACTTTCACTAATGCGAAACTAGGAAAGCAAGACAAATTCTTTACGAAATATATAACAAAAGCAAAGAACAAAGAAATATGCTTCCTAAAATGAAAATAAGCAAGAGAAAGAAACCCAAAATGGGTCCCACCGGGCGTGCCAAAATGTTTCGCTCGGAATGTTTCGGCTTCTGGGAATAGAGTTGCTTCTATCCTTTCATTCCTTTTAGAAACAGATGAGGTTAGGGTTAGGAGGAATACCTGTTGAATGTCGAGATGGTGTGCGCGTACCGTAGAGAAAGATCAGGCTGACTATGGAGAACTCCTTTTTGTCTTGGAAGGACTACCTGCAAATAAGAACACAAGACCACAAGATTTTGATTAAACAATAAATGAGGAAACTGCCTTGGGCCCAGGAAATATAAAACTTCCTTTCGAAGGTGGTCAGTTCCCCTGCTAATATGAATTAACACAAAAGACTGCAAAATATCAATTAAATTATTTTGTTAAACTGGGTAGGGGGAAAGGCTGGTTTTCTGGTTTTGATCAGAGGAACCGATGCGGTTAATTGATAACCGATGCCGGTTACTGATAACCGATACCGGTGGGTTCTAGGATCTTCTTGGTAGCTATGGTGTTTGTAATGGCTGGTTTTTGGATGGTATTAGGAAATGGGATGATTAGAAGCAAAAGAATGATAGTTAGATGCAATGGCACGTTGGGTAGTGGATTCAGAAACGGATTTAGGAGCACTGAGATTCAAGAAGCATAAGAAATGTTATAACAAAGGACATGCAAGATGTGACTTACTGGTTTTGACCAAGATGCAAGTTGATCTCCTTGGTTGTAAACACTTCTGGTTTCTTTACTCATCTCTGCTCTATCAAGTGAAGATATGGACTCTGTTCTCTCGCTCGCAATGCTCTCTCTGATCCGTAATCCTTTGACTGATCTCCAAAATGAAATCCCGATCCGTTGTTTTGGTTTGGGGAGCCCATTTACAGGGAACCGGTGGCGGTTGCGTAACCGACGGCGGTCGAGTAGGAACCGGCATCGGTAAGGAAAAAGTAGGCTATTTTTAGTAAAATAGCCCACCTTCCCTGCTTTTCTCCCGAGAGATCAGTTGCGGGCTTGGTCAAATGGCTAGAAGGTCGGCTTTGGGTGCGAGTAAGGAGGCATTAGTTATGGATGTGAGTCTAGACCAAGTCATGGGTCTTAATTAGGTTAGTTTAGGGTTAGGGCTAGGTCATGATGAGGTGGCAGAGTGAGGTGGCGGGTAAGGTGATGTGGATTTATCAATTACAAGGTAATTAATAAATAATTGTGTAAAGTTTAGGTAATGAGGTTAGGTTGCGAAATGGGATGCGGGTCACAAGGGGTCGTAAGACACGAATTTGGTGTCTACACCTTACCCCGACACCAACAATTCTTTTTTCACCTTTCCTTCTATGTACTTCCTTCCTCGGGGCTATTCAACCGGGATTTCCAATGCAATCCTTCCACGAACTTCACACTTTGCACTTTCCTCCACATTATTCTACCCCACACTAAAATGATGTGTGGTCCTCTGTGCATTCATAACCTTTGAAAAAAAAATGATATTCTTGGCGCACCCAAGCACAACACAAAATAGTAACAAGAAAGATAAACACAAGAAAAGAAAAAGCACTAAAGGAAATCCTAAACTAACGCACATCGCCTTATTACAAACACCAAGAAGACATATTTATAGTAGGGCTTTAGCCTACTCCCATTGAAGTTTTCTAGAAATCTTGTCCCATCCAATGCTTGAAACCGACACATTCCTAAATCAAGGATGTACAAGATGATGTAGGGGTCCAACTAATGGAATTTTAACTTCCTAGGATGGCGTAAAAACTTGGAATCATAAAGAAAAACCATCTGCCCAACTTCAAAAAAAAATTGTTCTTAATGTGAAGATCATGCCATGCCTTTTGTTTTGCTTTTTCAATCTTCTCGCTCCACACGAAATTAATCGGCTTTCATATAATTGCATTAACATGTCAACTCTTTCTTCAGCGCTTGTTCATCATCTAATCCTCCTACGCACGCTATACGTAGTGAAGGCAACATAAATTCAACTCGTAGGACAAATTTTGTGCCAAACACTAATTGAAATGGTGTGGCCTTATTTAACCTCTTGTAGGTTGTCCTTTACACCCAAAGAACGGCGATACTTTTTCATCCCAATCGTCTACCAACATCACATATCTTAGTCAACGTGTGACTAAGTATTTTGTTAAATGCCTCAAGAGTCCATTTTATTGAGAGTGATAGGAGTAGTTTTGTGATGGGCCACCATGAATTCGACAATGAGATCCTCGACCATTTCATTGAGGAAGTGCATACCTCTATCACTTGTCAAACTCAATGGGCATCCATACCTACTCACTGGTCACATTTTCCCATAAAAATCTAGCAGTTTAGGCATTTGTTGTACAATCCTTTATATCTGTTTCCTCTACCCAACTTGTCAAATAATCGGTGCAAGTGAGGATATATCATGAACCAATCCTTCGCGCCATCAAGCGAGATTGGTATGATAAAGTCGATAGCCCACTTCTCAAATGGTTCCACATTGGCTATTGGTCGCAATGGAATTTCATCACTTTTTCTAGGTTTACCAAGGCACCGGCAATGGTTAGAGGCCTTGTAAAACTAAATACAATCTTGATAAATGGTCTCCCACCAAAGCCCTATGAGTAGAATCTTCCGTGTTGTTACATTTACCACATAGTTTCCTCCTGTAATACCACCATGCGCCTCTTCCATAATTGTAATGTGCTCATGTTCTAGTACGCATCCACGCAGAACCTCATCACGACCCATTTTTTACAGATCTCCACTAATTATCATGTAGGGCATGACGTGTATGGCCAATTTATTCTTATCTAAGGCCTTCATTTTGTTTGGTGCCACACCTATTTTAAGAAATACCACAATGTCCTCCAAATCCAAGGGCACGCGTCATAACCTAAAAAGTTGTGCATCTGGTATAGTCTCTTCAATGCTCTACGCGTCCTCTCCTGAATCAATCCTAGACAAATGATCAGGTCCAAAATTACTTTTACCTGGTTTGACAACTACCATGAATTTGAATTCTTGGAACAATAGTACCCACCAACATATGCACCCTTGTAGAACAGGCTTGTTCACCAAGTATTTCAATGTCATATGGTCAGTGTAAAATATAAATGGAGTTGCCAGTAGATATTGTCTAAACTTGTGAAGTGTGTAGATCATTGACAATGCCTCACACTTAGTTGTAGTATAATTCTGCTCCGCTGGTGTCAACTTCCTACTTGCAAAGCACAAAGGATGATCAATAATCCCTTCAACAAGTTTGTGTAAGTATTGCTCTGATGGCGGTTCCTAAGGCATCAACATCAACATGGAAGGTTTTATCCCAAGAGGGAATCATAGTATGGGCGCGGTGATAAGCCTATCCTTTAAAGTGTCAAATACCTTCTACTACGCCTTTCCCCAATGGTAGGAACTTATATGTCTAAGTAACTTTTCTAAATGCACGGTGATCTTGGCATATCCCTTGATGAACTTCCTATAGTAACCCATGTGCCCAAGGAACCCGCATACTGCGCTTTGACTAGTAGGCTCCCCCAATCCCACAATTACTATAACTTTGGTAGGATCTACTAGTAAGCCCTCCCTATATATTATTTGTCCCAATAACGTTCGAAATGGGGTAGCAAAGACACATTTCTTAATATTGAGGGATATCCTCAACTACCAACACCTTTCAAACATTAACCTTAAGTTGTCACAATGGTCCTTCACTAACCCATATATTGTCCAATCATCTAGGTAGACTTGAAGAAATTTATGGATGAAGTCTTGGAAGGCATGTAACACAATGCGCAAGAACATAGCAGGCACATTCTTCAACCCAAAAGGCATGACTATATAGGCAAAAATTCCCCACTTAGTGGTGAAATTTATCTTCCTCTGGTCCTCCTTTGCGATCCTTACCTAGTGATAGCCGAGAATCCATTTGTGAAAGAGTAGACCTCGCGTCCTACCAATCCCTCTAATATTTCTTCAGTAAATGGGGTTGGGAAAGGATCAATGATACACACTGTATTCAAGTCCCTGTAATCAACACAGATCCTTATCCTTCCATCCTTTTTGATACTAATCACCATTGAACTTATCCATTCCGAATTTTCAACACTTGAATGATGCCCAAGCTATCATCTTATTTATTTCTTCCTTGACCTTCACGCATAGGTTATGATTCATTTGGTATGGTATCTTCCATACCAGTACACACCCTCCTTCAACTTAATTTTCATTTCCCCCAAGGAATGGTGAACACCTTTGAGTTCATGATACCTACACGGGAATAAATCCTCAAACTCATGTAAAAGATCAATGATCTTGGAGACTTCCCTCTCTAACCAATAGTCTCGATGATAGCCTCTTTAGGCTCTTTTTCTGAGCCGATGTTAACCTTCTTTATCTTTAAAGGTTCATGGTAGGTGCGCGCCCATTCATCAGCACTATCTATGACTTCACGTGTCCCTACAGAGTGGTTAACATCTAATTTCTCTGCTTCTTCTCCATCAATAACATACACCATCTTCCCCTTTTCTTTCTCTATACATGTGTGCTCAAACTATATCTCTTTTGTTTCTTCTTCCTCAAAGCATGCCTCCAGGCCAGGTTCACCTAGCAACTCTTGTATTACTGTCTTCCGCCATAGCACTATCCCCAATGGTAAGGTACTTGATAACCTATAATGCCTTATCCACCAAGGGTTTTGTACTCCGATACTTGAATGTTTGAATGAGATCAGCTACCAATTCTTGCCAATTACTAGTTTGGTGACACATCTCTGAGTGGATATACCACACGTGCACACAACCTTACAGGGTGGAGTACAACTTGTGAACCCATAATGAAGGTGATAATGCTTCTACACTTCCCATCCATGATATCTCACATGTTTGGATATGGAAGAAATCGGTCTCTCTTCCATGATAGTCCTTTATAGTCATGGGCGTGTTGTTCCTGCAAAACCTTATGAAGAAGGAAATTATCACCTTGCACCATTCCAAGAGGTTCTCCAAATGTGTAACCCACCACCATGTCATTGTGCCAAGTAGGACATAACTTAACATCCCTCTTCGTTCATTCTCCTTCTTCCATTGAGCTTCCATCTCCTTTGAAAAGATCTCATGGAAGGCTCCTTCTGAATACTTAGGTATCTTCTTTCCTCCTAGGTGTCGGATTGTACGTGCATTTGTCACTGATTCTCTCAAATTCCATTTGATTAACTCATTCGTCGAATGTGCCCAATTATCACATGCTATCTTGGTGGTGTCACTTGAGGTAGTATCCTCAAACCAGATAACTCCCTCTATGGGATGAATTATCTCTAGATCCTTGATTGAGCACACATATATTCTATCCAGGAACTCTTCTCCTAGGGGTTCAATATAGGGTGTTTATTTTCCATTAGCTAGGGGTATGATTACATGTTCCTCCTCATTTTCAAAGCTTATGTATCCCTTATTGAATCGAAGATCTGCATTGTTCTTATAACACTATGGGTGCCTAAGTAATGCTACGAAATTGTCTACCTCAGCGAGCACCAAGACTTTGAAGTCCCCAGTAAAATTAGCCCCATGAATGGTGATAGCTGCATCCTTTAAGACATCGATGGGAATTTCCTTCATTTTTTTCCATATACAACACATTCAAAGATGGCTGTAATACAAGTCTTCCCAACTAATGCCATGCATCCAAGGTGAGAACATTGACCTCTGCGCCTGTGTCAATGAGGATATTACTAAGGAGCCATCCATCCATGACTACATTTAACGTGATCTCCTTATCATAGTCAAGGCTATGAGGGGGAAGGTTTGCATGCAAGACATACCTCTCACACTCTTCTCTAGTTCATGGTACCTTCTCTCTCAACCATTGATGCAACCTAGAATTCTCAGATAACACCTAGTCACACTGGCACATCACTCAGCCTAGGTTGAGCGCTCACCCGAAGTGCGCAAAGGTACCAGGTCCCTCTTTAGGGTTGTTGTAGTAGAATGGTAGCATGATGAAGTAGTATAACAAACATATATTTAGAAACTAATCCATCTATACATCGTTACACCATACCAGATCTATAAGCACTTAAGTATAAATCATCATGATAATAATAGTATACAATGACAAACATATCAGACACTATTGTTTGGCCAATATTCTTCATATATTCATCATACCAATAGTACAAAAGCTTCATACAATACCAAACATGTGCGCATGGATCTGTTACAATTATCCAGTCTCATGCACTCATGTATCTCTAACCCTTCAAAGCAGTATGTGTCTCTATCTATATCTTACTAAGTAATTCATTACATATATATAGGGTGGGGGACTAGCCCTTCACCACTTAACTCTACCAAAATAGGTCACATGCTAATAATAGCCACACACCTTTTACAACTATAGCCATACATGCAAGTATGTTATCTATAGATCGTTGATAGTTAACTATAGTGGTGGATCTATTCTTAGCTTATGTCCATGCAAGAGTGATTTGACATGCTCTTTGAAATCTCCATGAAGAGTGGCATGCAAGTCTCGGCATCACTTTGTGTGCTCCGCATGCCAACCTCTAAGAATAGCCCTGATCTCCAAAATCGGCTAAGTCTCAAAAGTTTGACTCTACACCTCCGCGTCAACGCCTTCCTATACCTTCGCGCCTTTGCTCCTGTGTTGTTCTCCGTGTGGACTCTGTGTGTGAGTTCTACTAAGTGTTTTCTCTTATCAACATTACCCCACACTAATCTCATTGTCACCCCAACAATGGTGATGTCCAAAACTTACACAAAGAATGGATAAATAAAGAATGGTTGAATAAAGAATTTTGAATAAGGTATACACAACAAAAACTATTCAGGCCTCAGGCTCCTCCATTTCATTCTAAAGTAGTAACTCTGGATATTCCTCTTTTATATCTGCTTCCAAGTTCTCCCACTCTGTCAACATCGCCATTCCTGCCTTCTTTGGCACGTCTACAATGATAGACTCCAGCTCATCCATAGTTAGCTTTCCTTGCTCATTCTGTATCACAAGCATTATGCTTGACATAGAGGTTTGCACCCCTTCCAATATATCCATCTTTTGAGCAATGAGCTTTCCAAGCTCATCTAACCTTTCCTTATACGGTGCCTATTCCGTAGCTAGTGTCTCACACTTCTGCTTCACTAGGATTAATCATTCAACATGGCCTAGGGTTGCATCCTTCATAGCCTTTTGCACTTCATTATCTTCCTCTAATGTTTTTACCATGATCAGCGCATCTGGAGCTGTGCATATCATTAGTGCATGATCGATTTCTTTAGCTCGTCATGGATGGCTTGCAGTAGGCCTTCATAAGTAGCAATCTTCCTTGCTACTACAGCCTACGCTTTCTCTGCCTCTTCTGTTGGGTCCTTGGGCTGCTCTGTCATGTGCACCTTCTCATCATTCAACACCAAATCTATCATGGCTCATACATAGTGCATTGCCAAAGGAAATTCTTTTGGTACTTGGGATTCTAAATGTGGGCGTACCTTTAGGACATCATCTCTAATTTCCTCCACCATACTAACAAAAGTGTCATATTTTCTCTTGATTAGGTCCTTTTCCTACACTAGGTGTGCTATCTCCACATCCTTGGCTTTCAACTTCTCTGTCGGCGGTTTAATGGTAGTAGATTTATCAATGTTTCTTCTTGCTAATTCCGCAAAATACCTTTACTAGAGCATTACTTACCTGCTCATCTGTCATCACCATTGGCTTGATTGTCATGTGCCTTATTTTAGGTGCCTTCTTCAATCATCTTGATGCGCATGATTCTTCACCGACATCAAATTCTGGCTCATCCATATGCGTGTGCATTGACCATGAAATTTTCTTCCATGTACACAGTGTCACCTTGTCCTCGTCCATGAGCGCCCATCCGAATAGATCATTCTGCTCAATGGTGCTCAAGAACCGAGCATGAACAATCATCTGTGTCTTATGCATATCTCATTGTATGTGCCTTGGCATCCTCACCTATTCCATGGGACCTTGGCCCTTTTGGAATGGCTACATAAAGGTTAGGAATACTAGATGTATCCTCACCCTTGTCTTGTGTGGCCTCTGATTATTCCCCTTCTCCTCCTTCCATTTTCTCCTCCTCCTCGTGTTGAGGCTCCTCTTCTGCTGGAGATGAGGGTGCCTTCTCCTCAGATTCTTCTACTTCCTCACCTAGCCTGAGTTTTCTTCTTTTCTTCTCCTCTGGCTCCTTTACTTGTTGGGTTTCTCCTTGCACCCTTGTGTACTTGAATACCTTCTTAAATCTTTGGTCACCCTGCTCTTCCCCAGTAACTCCTTCTCCCTATGAAGTCATCACGCACTCCTTCTCCTTTTGGCTAGATGGCTGCTTCCTCCTCCGCACCAAGCCACCGCTATCCTCCTGCTCTTCATCCTCTTCCTCATCATCTTGCTTGGGTTTAGAGGGCCTAGGTGCCAGGACGTTCTCCATGGTATGCTTCCCCTTCGGTGGCCCTAGAAGCATGAACTCATTTTCCACATACTTGTTATTTTCCATTTTCAGCTTAAGTTGAAGGTATATCAGTGCGCCCTATATCCACAATGGCAAGTGTCTCGGTTTAATGCTCAAAATCTCTAAGATAATACTCTCATTGTATGCATTCTTCCCTGGATATCCATATGTTTTCCACAAGGTGTGGTATTCACAGTCCACCTTGTCTGCATTAAATACTAACCTTCATGTGTCGGTGAACCGATGAACTAAAGCTTGGAAATATCACACGGAAAACGCATAAGGTAGTTTGCACCAGGGGCTCCATGACCCATCTACCATTGGAAAGCACACAATACAAAAGTGTTGGTAGACTGCAAACTGTGCCTACTTCCCTAGAATGAAGGTAACTCCTTGGGTATATGCCATTCCTCTTCAAACGCTGTGCGAGCTGTCATACCACATCTCTACTCGCTCCTTTACCTCGTCCATCATAGACCCCTTGCATAGATACTTGTTGAATCATTCAGCTGGAGACTTGTGATTCATGGGGTATTCCCATATATTCTCTTCTTGGGCCATCTGTACCCCAATCTCCATGAATACCAAACTTAGCAAAACACAGCCAAAACTTATCTTGTTTCCTATGTGTGCTTCCTCTACTATTTGCTCTGCAATGAAGCTAGAAATGTTGTAAGTGACTCCTAACATGTGCTTTGCCACATGTAGCCACATAGAGTTAACTTGTGACCAATGATCTTGGTCATTCAACTTTGTAATCAGTGCACTGCTTTGCCACTATACTACTAGACAATTTTGTAGTTTATCAATGTCCATTCCACGTGGTCCTTTCTAGTAGCCTAGCACTTTGTGTGTCTCCAAAATGGCACTCTTGTCAGCTAGGTCAATCTTAATATCCTCACTTGTTGCCTTTAATCCAGTTACTGTGGCAATAAGAATGGGTGTCAATCTTACCCTCCATCCTGTAAAATAGAAAAATTCCTCATGGACTCGGCTCATCAGCCATCTATACAATGGTGCATATTTCCCAAAGTATGGGAGCTCATACAACTGGTAGACACCAATCCTCTTCAGTAGCCTTTCCCCAGCATCATCATATACTAGCATGCCATCCTCAGTTCATCTGTTCATTCAGGAGGTGAGAAAGTCATCTAATTGCTTCTGGTTATCCTTGGTCCGGTGGTTATACTCACTTATCTTGCTCTGTCGTATGTGGGTATCCCATTCCTGGCCCACAATTATGTCCTCAGGGTACTGCATCTCTAAAAAATTACTTTCTGGGGCCATCTCTTCCTCTTCTTCTACTACCACCTTCTTCTTTTCCTTTACTGGTGTTGCTTTCTTCTTTGGAGCCATTCTTCTCTTTGGGTTTTGTTTTCTAGACCTTCTGCTTTGAAAGTTTTTATTAGTTTCCTTCAAACCCTAACTTGATTCAACCGTGCCCTAATTTGCAATCATGAAATCACGTGCCCTAGCTCTATTCTATCACTCTACTTTGTTCAAACCCTTCTCCTACGGGGATACAAGCCTTTCCAATACACAGATCTATCTTTCACGCTTGCTTCGCACCTTGAATCACTTTACTTGGCTCTTCACACATAGCTCTTTGTCGAATTCTCGTAGTCGTAAGGGTAAAAATGAAATCGCATCCCGTCCTTATATAGATTTCCACTTTTTGTTGCATTAATTACTCCTCCACCTACCAAATTCTCCTCATTTATTACCCATTTTTGTCATTTCCATGTGGTACATCTTCGTGCCAAAAGCTATAACCTTCTAGCGCACCTTTTTACCCTTTATCATAGACTTCTCTTCATCACACGCTCTAAGCACTTTGAGTACCTTGTCTTTGCACCATCTCACCCGGTAGTTACCTTGGGCGTCGCTTACCTCACATTATACTTTCCCTCATTCATCTCCATCCTTGGTTATCTTTGAGAAGCAATATTTTTTCAATCACACGCAACATTAAATCTTCGCAGCATATACCTAAGAGTCACCAACAATCCACCCCACACTAAAAGTATGTGCAGTCCTCTGCGCATCAACATGCTTCATATTGTAGTTAGCTTCATGTGTGCAAGCGCGCTTATTACACACAAACAAGAACTAAATTGACAAAGCATAGCGACGATGAAAGAAACACATTAAGGGAATGTAGAAAGGGAAACCTAATCTATCTGGCAATACTGCCTTATTACAAACACCAAGAAGACTTATTTATTATAGGGCTTCAAACTACTCCCGTTAAAATAACCGGGCAGCCTCGTGCCATCAATTACTTCTAACTGGCAAGCACCTGACTCAAGTATATGAGTTATAATATACGGCCCCAACCAATGCACCTTGAGCTTCCCTAGATGGCACAAAAACTTGGAGTCATACAGAAGTACCATTTGTCCAACCACAAGTTTCTTATCCCTGATATGTCTATCATGCCATGCTTTACAGCACACTTTCTCCTATTTCTAACTCCAACGTCTATGGCCCGGTGCTCATCCAATTGAACCATGTTCTTAATCTATTCTTCAAAAGCTTTCTCATCGGCTAGACCTCTAAAGCACGTGTAATGCACAAAGAAGGTAACATAAATTCTATAGGAAGAATAGCTTAGTGCAAACACCAATTAAAAAGTGTGGCTTTGTTCAATCTCTTGTATGTATTTTGTCGGGCCCAAAGAACAACATATACTTTTTCATCCTAATATTATCATCCCACATCACAAATCTTGGTCAATGTGTGGCTCAAAATCCTTTTAAAAGCCTCAATAGTTCAATTTTCCTGAGGGTGATAGGGTGTAGTCTTATAGTGGGCAAACATAAACTCATCTAACAAAATTCTTATTGTCTCATTCAAAAATGTGTGCCCCTATCACTGGTTAAACTTAAAATACAGCCATACTTGGTAAGGACATTTTCCCATAAGAACCTTACTATTATAGCCATTGTACAGTCCTTCATAGGAGTTGCTTCTACCCATCTTGTAAGATAATCTGTACAAGTGATGATATAACGCGATCTAGTCCTGCGCGTGGCTGGTGAAATAGGCCTGAAAAAGTCAATCGCCCATTTCTCAAAGGGTTCTACACTTGTAATTGGTCATAAAGGCATCTCATCCCTTTGTCCTGGTCGACCTAGATGTTGACAATGGTCACATGCCTTACAATACTCTTTACAATCCTTGTATAATGTTTCCCACCACAAACCAACAAGTAGGATCTTGCGCGCTGTGGTATCACCTGCATAGTGGCCACCTACAATACCACCATGTGCTTCTTCCATTATATCCTTTCGTTCATGCTCCAATACACAACGATGTAACACCTCATCTCTGCCTAATTTGTACAAATCACCACTGATTAACATGAATGGTGCCACGTGTATAGCAAGTTGCTTCTTCTCTAAATATTTCATGCCTTCTGGTGCCATACCAGTCCTTAGAAAGACAACAATGTCCTCTAATTCTGATGGCGTGCATTGTAACCTATACAGTTGTGCATCAGGCATGGTCTCTTCTATTGTTTGTGCCTCTTCTCTTGATTGAATTCTAGACAAGTGATCCGGTCCAGAATTGCTTTTGCCTAGTTTTACCACAACTGTAAAGTCAAACTCTTGAAATAAGAGTATCCATTGGCATATGTTCCCAGTAAAAGCGGGATTATTCACCAAATACTTCAATGCCATATGATATTTATAAAACATAAAGGTGTGGCCAATGAGTTAACACAAAATTTGTGCAAGGCATATATCATGGACAAGGCCTCGCGCTCTATAGTGGTATAATTATGTTTGGCAGGGGTCAACTTTCTACTAGAAAAACAAATGGGATGATCAACTATACCTTCCCTGGTTGAGCTAAGATAGCACCAATGGTTGTGCCAGAGGCATCCATATGAACATGAAAAGGTTTATCCCATGAAGGAAAGCGCAAGATAGGTGCGGTAGTAAGTTTCTTCTTCAATATCTCAAACACGCGTTGTTGCGACTCCCTCCAACAGAATGTACCTTTTCCCTTGAGTAAGTCTTCCCAGGCGTGGAAATTTTGGCATACCCTATATAAACTTCCTATAATACCCTATGTGACCCAAAATCCACTCACCTCTCTCGACTAGAGGGTGCTTTCAAGCCTAAAATGACCACAACTTTAGCTGGATCGACCAAAGAACCCTTCCTTGTAGATAATGTGTCCTAAAAGTATGCGAAAGGGAGTAGCAAAGATGCACTTCTTGATGTTCAATGAGATACTCAACTATCTACATCTTTCAAACATTAAGCACAGATTGTCACAATGATCCTTAATTAGCCCATAAACTATCCGATCATCAAGATAGACATGTAAGAAGTTATGAATAA